>BHDV01003734.1:689588-719106 GCA_005406045.1 Adoxophyes honmai | reverse complement strand
TTCTTGGCCGACCGTACCTGCCACTTCAAAACCTAAAAAATATTATGCTAAAAGTGGCCATAAAACGTAAAATATTGCTGTCTCTTTCCGCCTTTGTCTGCTTGCCGTAAATTTTTCACGAGTTTTAGTGGGGGAGCGTAAATAAACTACGGAGTGGACCTACCCTAGTAGGGTTCTATATCCAAAGGGTAAAAACTGGTGGATACAAAGAAAGGGGTACCTATCTCAAGCAAAATAAAGTTGGCACCTAGAGTCTGCCTATCCCTGCGGAAAAGTGGCATAGATACTTACATATTAAAAATAATATTAGTAGGTTAAGAAAAATCATCAATAAAAAAAATAACTAACCCAAAAACAAAACCGTATATGTAGGAAAGGGCACCCCCGAGGCACGGGCCCAAAGATGCTGGCAGCGTTTCCTCTCTGTATTACAAAGTTGATGCATTGAGCGAGGAAGCTGTCAGATCTTCTGTCTCCAATTGTTATACAGTATAATTTGTTTAAGTTAGGTAGTTTTTGGTTTCATCTCCTTAACTTTACTTTTTTGGATGACTGCTAATTCACAGTAGAGGTATCCTGTCAATCGTCCGAAGGTAACTGGCAGAGATCCGATCGGGGATATGTCCGCCTTTGTACATGAGGCTGTTAACCTGTAACTTATTTCACTTTTTGTGCAATAAAGAGTCATACAACGTCGCTGTTCCTGCAGAAATCGCTATGTGTTTTTAACCAACTTTTTAGGAGACACAAAAAACTGATTTCCTCATTAACCATGTATGGAAAGTTAGTAATTTTTTTTGTGCTATTGCCTTGTGATTTTGTACATGAAATGATAATTTTTTTAAAAAGATATAGTGAAAACTGAATTCTATACGCATAGAAAAACCGAAATTTGTTACATAGCGATAAATTTCTCGTACTAAAATATCGCTATGTGCCGAAAAACACATAAGTCGAACGCGAACGACACGATCGAATTAATTCGCTATGTGTGCTCCGAAAGACACATATCGGAACAAATTTTCGCGTGATATGAATATGAAACGGTCCTGCTATGTGATTAGTGACACTTAGTTATTTTTAAGGAGTTTTTAAGGGAACATTTTGACATACAAACTTCACATGGTTATTTTTTCACATGCGGAAATAATAAAGATAGCTTCACGCCGTTTTTAGAGCATACGTATATGGACCTAAGGTTCAAAATGGCATAAAAAACCAAAAATCGAAAAAATGCACATAGCGATTTTTGTAGGAACAGCGACGACAATACAATACAATATTTACGACCGAGGCTTTGCCGAACAATTCTATTCTATCAGTTGAATCATACACATTGTCTCACACAATACGTGTTACCCATGCATAAAGCCTGTCAGTTCATCGGGACAGCAGATTACTGTTGTTAGAGAACAAAAAAGTTTAACATAATTTACCTACTTTACTTTGGCATCCATCTATTTGTTCCGCGGACGTTGTAAAAAGCGAGTAAGGAAATTTTGGCGACAGGCTAACATCCTGTAACGCTAGAATAGTCACGAATGTGTCTATGTAGCGATTGTGTCCTCTGCCTACCCCACCTGGGAATACAGCATGGCTTCACATGGGTAAAATTCGCGCCAGTAACGGCGTGTTGTTCCCGAAATTCCCGATGATGGGACACGCATTGGCCTGAAACATGTCGAGCTAATCTCGATATAAAGACGTGAGTTTATCCGTTTTAGTTTGCCGAGGTTAGGCAACACGTGCGAGGAGTCTCGTGCACGGGATAGACCACTTGTAATTTAATTTTCTGATGTATGTAGTCAGGCAATGACACAGTCGCACGTATTTAGTTGTCTTATGCCGGCTGGTTAGAGTACCTACATCATCTTCTAATATATAAAAATAAGTCGCAAAATGTGTTGGTAAGCGCATAACTCAACAACGGCTGGACCGATTTGGCCAATACTTTTTTTAAAGTGTTCGTTAAAGTTTAGGGAAGGTTAATACGGTGAGAAAGTATGAAAAAAAATCGAGGAACATACAAAAAAACGAAAATATCTTTCTCCCATACAAACTTTATCAACTCGAAAAAGCAGTAAGCGCCGCATAATTTCATACATCTTACGCGTTTTGTTAAAAATGATCTTTGCTTTCGCTCCAGAAAGGCGGAAGCGCCGCACGGTTTCATACATCTCACGCTTTTTTGCGAGCAAATAGGTAATTCATATTAATCTGGAAACTAAAGTCGTTAAGGAGATAGTGTCTTACATTTCGATAGTAAATTAGCCCTTAAGATACGGCTGTCAAAATGTCTATGACACGAGAAACTGCTGTGTTTTCCGTTTCACGTATAATTCCACGTTCATTTTTAATTTTCAGTCGTAAAAAAGAATTGAAATTAAAATAGTGGATGCGTGGAACGAAAACAAATTGATCAGGCAGTTCCTTTTTACGCCTTTTTTTATCGTGGTTTAAAGATTATTCAAACTAATTTAATATCTATATCTTCTACCTTACGACAGATATTTTGACCAGCCACTTAGCAATCCATCATTTTAGCGTGACTGATTTATTTCGAGGTCAACATTATTAACTTTGGAATCTATACTAATACTCCAATACTGTAACCCAAGGTGTTAAAAAATTACCAAAAAACTCTTACATCGCGTGCGCTGCGAAGACTATTGCTTATAGAACAAAATAATGTACTACAACTTTGCAAAACATATAGATCTTCAGAAAATAAATGAGTTTATTATTTAAGTCTGCTTCAATACAATTTTATAACTTTATGATGATTTGAATTATTGAATGTGAACATTCAATTAGAACCATGCTTTTAAAGAATTTAAACCCTACAAGCTGTGATAGCGCAGCGTTTGACCTATGGCCTCTCAAGCAGAGGGTGGTGGGTTCGGATCCTAGGCTCACTCACACACCTGAATTTTTCGGAATTTATGTGTGAATTCGAATTTGATATTTACCACGAGTTGAAAGAAAACAACCTGCATAGAGCGACGATACATGTAATTCAATGCTATGTGTGAAGTTCCCAATCCGCATCGGGCCCGTGTACGAACTATTATGCAACTTTTTAAATGTTTGTTTAATACCCGTGCAAGCACTTCGCTTTAAAAATAATAATTAATTTCAGTTCATTAGTCTCGCGAATCCAAATCGGTTGGGCAGCGTTCAGGAAACTACGCAACGTCTTTTCTTCCGATATACCTCAATGCCTCAAGACGAAAGTCTTTAATCAGTGTGTGTTACCAGTGACGCCTTACTGCACCGAAACGTGGTCTTTCACTATCTGCCTCATCTCAAAGCTCAAAATCGCTTAACGAGCTATGGATCGGGGTGTCTCTACGCGTTCGAATCAGAAATGAGGAGGCCCGTGGCGAACTAAAGTCACCGATGTAGCCCAATTAGCAAATTGAAATGGCAATGGGTGGGTCACATCGCACGAGGAGTGAGTGGAGACCACAGACCAGCAAGCGCAGCGTCGAACGTCCACCTAAAAGATAGATAGAAAACATGATAAAGGTCGCCGGAAAACGCTTTATGCAGGTCGCTTCCAACAGGTAGCACTGAACCAATTGATTCCTGATCACCATAGAACCTATTTATAGTAAACGTCAGTGAAATTGCATTGCTCGACAAAGGAAATCTATGTTACTTTTATTGTGACAACGTTCTATGATGAGACTAATGAATGTGGATGAAGCAAAAGAAGTACGTCAGGATCGTGGCAACTAGCAAGTGGAACAAAGTGGTCTCTGCCTACCCCTCTGGGAAAGAGGCGGACTGTATGTATGTATTCTATGATGGGTCAGGAATCAGTTGGTTCGACTGTACTCATGAAAGTCTAAAGGCCTATATTCAGCAGTGGACGTCTGATACCTGAAATGATGATAATGATGATGATGAGTCTGATGAGGCCGATTTAGCTGATTTTGGTTTAATTTTTTTTTTATTCTTAAGGATGGGCAAATTAGGAGTACCTACCCGAAACCGTCGAGCGTGTATGTCGGAATAGGAGCGAATGGCGCTCTGTTGTATATGTGCCTATCCGCAGGGAATAAGGCGTGACGGTTATGTTATGTATGTACGTATGTTTGTTGTAGTCCAGGAACGGTTTAAACGGTGGGAAAATTTGGGAATCCTGCGAAAAAAAAATCTTTCGAAGGCGGAACATCAATATTACAAATCGATAGACACTGTGACTAACATCGAAGACGTAGTCCATTATCCCTAAGAGTTTTTAACTGCCACCACATGAATTGTCTTTAAATATTGGAATTCAAACCATGTTTTTGAAGAATTTAAGCTCTCCAAAAGGTTATATAAGCCCGCGGTTCGACCTGCAACCTCTCAAGTGGAGGTTCAGATCCCAGCCTCGCACGTCTTAATCTGTGCGGATTTAGCCTATTTTGGTTTTGAAATTTATGACGTAGTCTATGAAAGGTTCAAACGGTGAGAAAATTTGGGAATCATGCAAACAAAAAATTGGTTAAGGCGGAACGAAGTTCGCCGGGCCAGCTAGTAAACATATAAATATGAGTGAGAATCACGAAAGTTTCAAACATTATCATAAACATAGCCAAGGATTGGGATTTTTTACGTAGTCATATTTAAAGGTCCGACCACACCGCAGCTTAAAAAACGGTCACGATACGGAATCGCAGTGACGCGTCGTTTACGTACCGTTTTTGACGCATGTTCCCCACACTGCTGCGTGAAGGTATGGTAATGTATGGTGCGTCAGCGTATTTTAAGCAACGGTGTGGGGAGCATGCGTCAAAAACAGTACGTATACGACGCGTCACTGCGATTCCGTATCGTGGCCGTTTTTTAAGCTGCGGTGTGGTCGGACCTTAATAGAGTAAGCATTGTATGTCACGCGTCGACAAATTAAACTAGTGCAGTGCGAACGTATTTCGCGAAACCCAACTGGTTTTCCCTCACTACGAAGGAAGAAGCTTTGGGAATTATTCATTCGTGGAATGCCATTCAGTTCATTCCAATTCAACATCGATTTCCGTTTGGGGTCGCGGTCGGGTTTAGAATAACTCTTTCCACCATTTCTTCCGCGGATTTCGTAAGAAGCGACTAAGGAAATAGATTAAGGTATTTAGGCGATAGGTTAGCAACCTGTCACTATTATACTTAACAACTTAAAAACTAAAAAAATATGCTAATAGTGGCCACGGAACGTGAAATAGTAGGTTTTGTTTACATAGCGTTTCGTGGGCCTACCCCATTGGGAATACTGGTGTGTTGTATCCTGACAGTGTGTGGTATCGGGATAGAACAACGTCTCTCCATTTCCGCCGTGGATGACGGCAGAGGCGACTAAGAAAACAGGTTTAGGTATGTTTTAGGCAACAGTTTAGCAATCCGTCGCTACTGTCTCTATTAATTTATGAATAAAATTGTTCTAAAATTGGATAGGTACGAAGCTTGAAATAGTCGTGATCTTGACTATAATAACGTTTTGTGTGCTCTGATTATCCCGTGTTCTGGGTGCTGAATGTTATCATGGTACGAAAAACTACCACCCAAAAAGACCCTTTCAAAACTCCACCAATACCGTCATTTGTTTTCAGCATCAGCAACTTCTGGAACCCAGAAGATACCACCCATCCAGGAGGTGTACAATGTCTTCGGGAACCCTCCAGGCTACACGCCACCTGCGTTAGCCACTGTGGTGCCAGTGGCTCCAAGCAAGAATGACACGCTCGTCGATCCGGACTACTGGGATTCTTACGATGAGTACCAGCCCTCAGCTGCTGGTTATGACAATTTTGATTGGATGGTCACTAAGGTGACAAATCTTGATTTTATTACCGCTACAGTATTTGAGATATTTACTGAAATTTAAGGGGGAACATGGCCCACGTGATAGCCCAGCGGTTCGAACTGTGGCCTGTCAAGCAGAGTGTCGTGAGTTCAAACCCCGGGCTCGCACCTCTGAATTTTTCGGAATTTATGTGCGATATCAAATTTGATATTTATCACGAGCTATTCGGTGAAGGAAAACATCGTGAGGAAACCTACACACAGCGACGAAGTAATTCAACGTTGTGTGTGAAGCTCCCAATCCGCAATTGGCCCGCGATGGAACTATCGCCCAAGCCCTCTCATACTGAGAGGAGGCCTGTGCCCTGCAGTGGGACGTATATGTATAGGCTGATGATGATGATGATGGCCCACCGGCCACAACCACAAAACGCCGATATAATATATTTCCTGTAGTTTCATATTTATATGGACTCGCCGCACACGGTTGACGCCGGTGGCTGCCACACGCTACAATCGTCGCAGCTCGCTTCTTGTGGCCCGCACCGGCCACTAAACGGCTGTCTGAACTAAATAAGTGGCTGTCGCGCGCTTTAATTTTTGTAACTGCGTCTATCTTCTCGTGGCGGCGTTTCTGGCTGTAGCCGGTGGCCCGTGGGCGACACTAATAAGTGTTGCTTTCCGGTCATACACATTAGTTCGCGTATGTTCTGTGGAAATGATAAAAGTTAAGGGTTCAATAGTCAATTGTGTTGCAATAATCCCGTTTGGGGACTTAGAAAGCCCAATCTTATGATTTGTTTGAACGTGCTAGTAATAGCATAAACCCTTACCTTTTGTCATATTCACAGAAACATTTAATAATAACATTATTTACAAAGAAAAATTACAGAAATATACTTATTAATAAAAATAACTAAATTTATCCTAAACTTATCCTAAGCTAAAATAAATCTAAAAAGGGTCCCCGTGGCATGGTGCCCAAAAGGCTGGCAGCGTTTCCCCTTTGAAGAGCTATGCTGATTCTTTGTGAAAAATAGCTGCCAGCCCGTTGATCGCCAAAGGGCGTCGAACAGGCGCTTTTTCAACTCATTGAAAAAATAGAAGAGACCCGAACTATCGTGTGTGTATGACCTTTCTACTACTAGAATTCTACTTAGATAGAAATAAGTTTTGGTTCTAAATAAAACAAAGTAAATGTTTTTTCAGCGAGTAGCTTCGTTATCCACCGAGAACTTCCTTCTGTCGCCTCTGGGGCTGAAGCTGACGATGGCCATCCTGACCGAAGCAGCGACAGGCACCACCAAGACTGAGCTGTCCTCGGTGCTGGGTCTGGACCTAGACAGGTCCACAGTCAGGAGGAAATTCTCTTCTATCATCGCGTCTATGCAGGTCTGTATGGGGCTTTTTACACTTATTAAAATAAAAATAAAAGGATTTTTTCGTTGAGGTCCACCCTTCTACATACCTAACTCTTATGTAGTACACTTTTTTAAATCTTATAGATCTCGCGATTCTGGGTAAAACATAACATTTCCGAAGTTAGAAAAAAGGTACATATATAATAGGGTACAGGTCGTTTACACCCCTTATTCGATGCGAATTCGTTTGCGAGTTATCGCAAAATTGTATGGAAACTGAGACAGCGCCGCCAGCGGAACTTTGGCACTTTGAACTTTCATTGTGTGTCTACTCTATTTTCACATGTTTTGTCAATCGCTTGAAGGTTAGCAGGAAGAGATCCCTTAAGGGATATGTTCGCCTTTGTACTTGTGTCTTGATTTGTTTGTTATTATTTTGTCATGTTTATTTTGTACAATAAAGAGTAATCAGACAAGTTTGCCAAAATTTTGAAGGTACATTGCGGTAACAGTTTTTGCACCACAGGTACGTAACTGTTCGTTATTGAGGTTTTTTATCACTTATTTTATTATCATTTGTTTCACAGGCTACTACGACGAACTACGACCTCAATCTGGCGAGCAGAATCTATATAGAATCGTCAGTGGAGCCCAGACAAAGATTCTCAGCTATCTCCCAAGAGTTTTACAAGACTGAACTGAAAAAATTGGACTTCGACAATGCTTTGGCTGCGGCTGGGGAGATCAACGCTTGGGTATCTAACACAACTAGGGGAAGAATAAAGAATCTTGTATCTGAAGGTATTTTTTAAAGTGCTTTTTAAACATTTTGTTGCCATTTCAGTCACCTATCTTAAAGGTTGTTGCAAGCATCTGCTCAGCATCGAAATGGAAATAGCCATCATGAATTTCCATTGACCTGCGTGGTTTTGAGTTTAGAATAACATATCTCCAATCTCCATTTCTTCCGTCGATGTTTTCAGAGACGACTAAGTAAATATGTTAAAGTTTATTTTAGGCGACAGGCATCTGCCACTATCATACCTAAACCTGAATAAATTCTAGAAGTGGCTACGAAATGTGATGTAGTCATGGTTGCTAGCCTATTACTTAAAATATCCAACACACATACATCACACCTCTATTCCCGAATGAAGTGGACAAAGCACACGAAACGCTACATAATCAAAACCGTGACTATTCACATTACGTGGTCTCATTTAACTTATTGTTAGGTTTAAATGTAGATGAAAGAAGTACAATAGTGTCAAGTTGCTAGCCTGTCGCCTAAAACATAATGTCAACCTATTTCTTTAGTCAGTTCTTACAAGATTTACAAAGACATAATATATAGAGAGATGGTATTCTAAAATACTTACCGACTTCTTTTCTAGATGACATCAAGGGGAGCGTAGTCCTGGCGCTGACAACACTGTTTTTCAAAGGCACCTGGCGACACCAGTTCAACCCAAACTCCACAACCGTGGGAAAGTTCTACCTATCCCCTACAAACCAAAAACAAGTGTTCTACATGAACGTGAAAGACAAATTCTTTTACACGGAGTCTGCGATGTATGACGCGAAGATTTTGAGGATGCCGTACTTGGTAGGAATATATTTTATGCGTAATTTTGTTTGTTATTTAGAGTAATTCCCATTTCGCATAAACAGTATATGGGTAATTTTGTATTGACATTACGTCACATAAACAGACTTTGCATATATTTAACGCATAACGATATTTCATCGAATATAAAATTTGTTTAACATAATCTAACCCACCTTTCTGGTAGGATTTAAAGTTTTATGAAGGTTAGAAAAAACATTTCTCAAAAAAAATAATTTTACACTGTACCGTAGAATTCAGCTTAAAATGACTTATTATGTGCCAATTAATGTTAGTCCATTTATGAAAAGTTTGCTACTCTCGATCAAATATCAGATGATCAGAATTAAACAATACCTGCACTTACTGTCGTAAACTGCATGCTGCCAATAACGGGCTTGCCGGGAAACGGTCCAATGCCACGGGCTAATAACGTTTTCTTTTGTAAAGGTTCTGGGTCAGGAATTGGTTCAACTGTACCTAACCAAACAAAGTGAGATCACTTGTGGTTCTAAAATAATCCAAAAGTGACCCTTTTTCTATTTTTTCAGGGAAACAAGTTCTCCATGTTCATAGTGGTGCCAAACTCCTTGACTGGTCTGCCACGAGTCATGGCATCTATCAGCAACCTCCGGACAGAGATGCTGTATCTCCACGAGACTAAAGTCGACGTCACGTTACCCAAATTCACTTTCGACTACACTTCGATTTTAGACGGCATTTTGAAAGAGGTAAGAAAAAGCTACAGTACCTACCTACTTAGCTATCTACATGACGTACTTTGGGACTATCAGAGATAGGATACTGGCTAAAAAATAATAAAGAATCAGAATAAAAGTAGTAATTAAATACACGGTGTTTTTTTAACCGTTTTAGAGACAAAGCCCACGCAATCTATACATAATATATGTATCGTTTACGCAGAAATAAAATTTATCAGATAAGTTATTCAATAAAAAATAAATAAAAAACTTTTATTCATAAAATAAAGATTTAAACATCCTGTATCGCGCGCGCGCTGTACGAAGTTCATTAACCCGGCTAGAATTTGTATCTACCTACGTATGTGTGCAAAGATGGCGGCCGTTGGTCACCGCGCCGCCTGCGCGGGCCGTAGGCCGTAGGTATTTTTATTGCAATTTTGGAACACGATTTCACTGGCGAGGATACGCGAATTGACAGGCTTAGGACTGTCTCAAACCGTCATTTTCAATGCTAAGGTGCGTTAAAAGGCGCGCGAATACGCGGGCCGGGCCGCGCCGCGCCGTGGTTCTGCGCGCCGCGGACCGTTTGTTTAAACACCCTACGCCCGGCGCGGCCAAGCCCACGCGATCCATCGCTAGTCGATTTTTCGACACGAATCAAAAGCGCGCGCGGCGCGTCTCGCGTAGGTTCGTGATAATACGCCGCGTTTGATCGCACCTAAACATTAGTGGTAGTTAGGTATTTGAAAAGGAACGGGTTCCAGGGGCATTTAAAAGATTGGAATCAACTTTTTTACACCTTATAATCTACGTTTAATTACCTACTACAAATTAAAAATCGACATTGGACGTGGCTAGTAGCTCAGCATACCTCACCTGTATTGCAACTGTTTGAAATGCCTACCACTCTGTTCAATACACACACGGGCACGTTTTTGCAAGTTTTGGTTCAATTTGATCACTTTCTCACTTTTCACTTTATTAAAAGCTGCAATCACAAACTGTTTTAACTGTTGAAGACTGCTTGCTTCTTCAGTCCATCAGAAGTCCATAGGTGTCAAATTTGGATTACGGGGTAGTACGGAGTACTCATTAGTTCCCATTACTCATCGTCACACGCGAATCGACACTTACGAAAATCGAAAATTAGATCAGAGCGACACTTCATGCATGTGCAATGACCTACATACGACTAAATGAGGTCAGGCGCCTTTCGTAAAGAAATGCACGTGGCGCGGGCGCGTGAGGCGTGGGGGGTAAGGCTGCACCTGATTGGTCGTTAGTCCACGTGGACTTGTTTTGATTGGTTTAGGATTAGCTCGCGCGGGTGATAGGTAAATAGTCGCGGATGGTGGTAACGTTTGAGTAAAGCTATACAGAATGATTCAACTTAAAATTATTATTTTTTAATAATTTTAAATGAAAAAAAAAAATTGAGTTAAAAAATAAATAATGATGCTAATGAGTTCTATATAATGGATATATTTAGAGGGCTTTTTCTCTAAAACGGTTAAAAAAACACCGTGTATAAATACGTGTAAGTATAAGATTTTATTAACACCCAATACAGTGAAATAAAAGGATTACATACGTCTACAATCAACGATCAATTATAAACTGTAACATTCCATATTTCATAAACTGGCATTGATCGTGGTATTAGGTGAAAAATGTCCCAAAAAATATTTGAAAATCACCTAATGGGATAAATATCAGTCCACATTTACCAATTAACCTCAGCTATACAGGGTGATAATGAAATCCGTAACGATATCATATATACCTGTTTGTTAATAAAACTTAAAAATATAATTAGAGAAGTTTTTCATTTTCTTGTGTAAATTAAAAATTAAGTGTAAGTCATCAAAGTTTTCCTAAAAAGTGCTAACATTATTGACACCGCGCGGGCAACCAGGTACAAGCGCGCGCCCCTTCGCCTTAAGCGCACCGCGTGCGCACATTCAATATTTTTTTGGGAATTTCCCGATGAAAAAAGAGTTTATTTATTTATTTTACTACATATTGTGTTGTGTTAGTGATTCTGAGTATCAGGAATCAATTTCGTTACTGGTTTTGTTATCATCCTGTATAGTAATTTTCCTTCCAAAAATAATGAAAAATAGTGAAAATGTGCATCATCAAATTTTAGATAAATATGCAATAGTCCTTGGAATTAAATATAAAATATGCAATTGCACATAATCCGGTCTCAATTGATAATCTTGCCCATAGATGGGAGTCCGGCAAGCGTTCGAGGACACCGCGTCCTTCCCAGGTCTGGCGCGCGGCCAGCTCCTCCTCCAGCGGCTCAGGGTCTCCAGAATCATCCAGAAGTCTGGAGTCGAGGTCAACGAACTCGGCAGCACCGCTTATTCGGCTACAGGTAGGGTGTTGCCAGTGATCAGAACTATTATTTTTTACGATTGGTGCCCTAGTGGTGTCGGGTTCAGAATACACCTCTTCGTAAAAATGGTAACGGTAGAAAGAGAGATATATTTCTACGTCTGAACGTCTAGTGTGTTCAAATCGATAATGCAGTCGTTAACGAATTCGTTTTCGAGTTATCGCTTAATTGTATGGAGACGTGTCGACCGTGGCAGTTGTGCAAACGTCCCGCTGGCGGCGCTGTCTCGGTTCCCATAAAATTTTGCGATAACTCGCTAGCGAATTCGTTAACGACTGCACCATCGAATTACACACTAGACGCTCTGATCTCTCCTATTTTGCGAGGCTTTGGTGCCCTATGTAGTGTCGGGTTTAGAATAACACCTCTTCGTAAAAAAGGTAACGGTAGAAAGAGAGAGGAATATTTTTACGTGTGAACATGTTCGGCAGTGGATCTTCTCTACGATCGGCCGAGAAAGTGTTCTACCACTTTTGACAAAAGTTTCTGTGAGATAAATAAATTATTATGGTTGACATGACACATGGTGTGACGTAATTACAACAATGATAAGGGAGCTAATATCACTCATAATCTTATGGCAAGGGGAAATCGACCATGTCGTTTCATGAGGTTTAAATGAACATCGATCTTATGGGAGTAAACCAATTTCTTTGCCGACTATACGTACTATTTGCCTATTCTGTGGGTAGCCCAGTAGGTAGGTACTATAAACATTATAGTATAAACATGCTGTTTCATATGCAATATTTTTGCAGAGGTGTCGCTGGAGAACAAATTCGGTGCAGAAGGTGACGTCACGGAGGAAGTTATCGCCAACAAACCATTCTTGTTTTTCATTGAAGACGAAGCTACGCGTCAGTTGCTGTTCACTGGCCGGGTATCGGACCCACTGGCTGCAACAGTTCCCTCTAGAAAAGTTTAAACCTGTTTCTTCCAATTTTACGTATCTACCAACAACAACTGACAATTCACAGAAGATTTAAAAAATCAACCCTTAATGCATTCACTGCCTCTCAGAGTCGAGCCTTCTGCGAATTTTTAACAGCGAAAACGCATATATACGCGTCAGTGGCAGCGAATGCTTTAATCATACTTATTGGTTTGTAAAATGTTTATCCCAAGGTAAACATTAGAAAGTAAACATTGTGGAGTTGTACCTAATGTAAGGCTGAGAAACGCTCGAGTTAAAATCTATGAACATATTTATGGAACCATTTTGTCATAAAGCGTGGTAAAGAACTTGCTGTACTTTTATTAAGAAAAAGAACAAAGTCACTTTTTTAAGTCTGTTAAAGTATGCAATAACGAGCGATTTGAGATTCGATAAAAGTTTAATTAATGATGAACAATTGTTTTTGATAATTTGCCTGCTAGAACAGTGTTGCGTTAGTTGATGATATTGCTGGCAATGTCACAAGAAAAAAATCACTTTACTCAAACTTTTTCTTCGGAATAGTGGGTAATCAAATCGGAATTTTATAAACTGACTACCTTCTGCAAAATAGTAGTAGTCAGTATTTAAAATTCCTACTATAACTTACTCGTACCAGCGACTAGAAGTCCGATCAGGCTAGAACACTAGAGATAAACTCTAGAGAGTGAGATAAACTATCTGTCTTTTTCTGACTCTTCCAGTTAGACAGTGACAGGTATAGTCTATATGGTGCACGATGACACTCAAGCCTATTTTTTAAAGATCTGACTCAGATGACAAATAAATATCTAATAGAGTAATTAATGTCAACGTCTTCTTAAATAAGTTAGGTAAGTGCTTATACATACATATAAAGTGACGACAATGAAATGTTTGCATTATTTTTAACTAAGAACACGATTTATCCATGAAAGTGATTCGCTTGTATTATATAGTGCCATGTGCTATTTGTAAACTGCATTGAAAATAAGACTTTTTATATATTTTTCTTATAAATAAATGATGATTTCTATGGCATGTTTTTTTTTCGACTTTATCATCTAAATCTGAAAAATCTGAAAACACCTGCCTGAAAAACTACAGTGAGAGATGATAAAAATGGATAGTTAATGTTAACCTCCTCTTTACAACATTGCATTCATGTTTAATAGTTCATTTAAGGGCCGATTGTTCAATCACCAGATAAATTTATCTGCCAGTTAAAATTATTGCTATCCTTTTTTCGCGTCATATAAAAGAAAAGTGACAGCCAACATTTATCGGCCAGATATGTTTTATCTGGTGATTGAAAAATTAGCCCTAAGAAAGATATCCAGAAGGTGTTTTAACCAGCTAAAGGGTCAGTTCACACCGAGACGAAACGCGACGCGGCGCTGCACGAAAAATTTTAATAGAACAACTCAAAATATACTTTATTCGTTACAAGATAAGGTTCATATTTCATTGTGAGTATTCAGATTACGTAGCGCTGCGTAGCGCTGCGCCTTGAGACGTAGCGCGGCGCCGCGCTGCACCGTGCTGCGTAGCGCGAAATCACTGGCCTCTTTATGTATCGCCGCGTCGTGTTTCGTCTCGGTGTGAACTGACCCTTAAAAGTTGAAAAATTGTTTTGAGGACCTAATATTAAACAGTAAGATATTAGAAATTTCATTAAGATCGGTAATTAAGAACATCGTAACGTGGACATTCTTTTCTATCAATTCTCATTTATGCAATTTTATTAAAAAACTTAGGAATAAAAATGTCAAACTTACGACCAAACTTCATTTTGGTAACAAATCCCAATGGTATCATATGGTACCACAGTAACAGGTTGGTGGTGATGGGCAGATGGGAATAATGCCGCCATTTTAGATCCAAACTTCAACATTTAACACGTTCCCTGTCCGACGGCCCGAAATGTGAGGACATGAAGCTTAAAAAAATCCTAATGTCCTGAATGTTTAATGTGCTTAGATCTTTAAAACTACTCAAACGATATTGATGCGGGTTTATTTATTAAATATAATGATTCAAGAGGAAGGTTTATATGTATAATACTTACATGCATAGTAAAGCAGAGAATCACTGGTAATTTTAAAGGTTTTTAATTTTTAATGTGGTGTCGTAATTCTGTAGTACCTACATTTAAATTATAAATCAGCATTGCTCCCGTACGAAGCCAGGGCGGGTCGCTAGTTGCTGTATGCCACAGTTTATTTTGATGCGATAAATAATTTCAATACTCATTCATTGTACAGTCGAGTTCATAAATATATGAGCAGACAAATGCCAAATATGTAAACTTTTGCACCTTATTGTCAATGTCATGAGGGTTTACATTATATTTTTGAACCCTCAGTTTTGCTCATATATTAATGAACTCGACTGTAACGAGTGAATATTACATTACATATATAGCGAGTCTTAGCCAAGAAAAAACGGTGCAGCCATGGAATAATGACTGCCCATTCCGTCAAAAATAATTCATAGCCCCAAAAAAGCTTACCTTCGAAGGCCTAGAGCAATTCATTCTACTTAATTAGGTAACAAAACTGTTAAATTTATGATACAAACGTGCATGCAGCACTTACTCTTGTTTCTCTTACTTTCTTTATTTCTTACTTTTTCTTGAGTAACTTCGGTAAAAACCCTTAATTCTGTCTGCCTGTCTCACTCTTGTGATTCCAATTATGTACGAATTCGTCACTCTAAAGACTTCAAGCTTGTTGTTAACGTCAGTGTTACTTTAGTTGAGAAAGCGGGTGGGCGTACCTTGTAGCTTTTTTCTGAGGTCAAAATAAAACAAACGAATAAAAATAAAAACAAACGTGTGACATTATCCGTGCTGCATTTGTTAGTTTAATAAATAAAAATAGTCGAATTAGTTCCTTTTGTAATTCTGTGATCATGCGCTTTATTTTTCTTCACGGTAAGTTTATTTTTGTTTCCATTATCTATCAAGTAAATGGGCCGTTCTCCAGCCGTACGATTTTTCGTGTTCTCAAGTTCAAGTGCCTGTGAAATCCAAATTCTAACAGATAACCTTATAAAAAAAATATCTTACGTAATTCACACTTTATTCTGCTCAAAATAAGTCTAACAATAGTATATTCTTGTTATTAAATGCGCGAAACAAAAATCGAAAGTCAGTGGAGTCTACATTTTCGCCTTGTCCCACCTCCAAAATTTGTTAGTTGATGACATATACTTCGAAACCTAAACGCGGAAACTGTAAGTTTTTGTTGTTCACAGCAAGCCAATAACATGATAAATTAAATCCTATTGCCTAAATAATTATTTTTACATTGGTTTATTTTTAAAGCCATTTTTAAAAAGTGTCCCGAGTTTTTCGTCTTGACCAAATTCGGCCATAAAACGCGTCGTACTGCTCAAACGCATACTCCGAGAGACATCCTCGATACGTTCCTAGAAAGAGTCTGTCACGCCGCGATGGCTAAACAGTGTGAATCTGTGATTTATTGTGTCGTTACCGAATCATGAAGGAAAGAAAATAACACGAATTTTTTGTCACAGTTAAAAGTGATTACCATATTATTTTTTTCTCGCATGTTCTGTTAATATAATTAACTCAGATTATTTTGACATATTAAACAGTGTTATAACTACTTACACAAAAAATATTGAGTTTTTATCAATAACCGTTTCGAAGTAATTAATTAAAAACTAAATTGCTCACGTGATTACCGCGACGGTGATTACCGTAATTTGAGTGATCTCCGCGGTTTTATAGACGTGGTAATAACTATATTGGTCATTTATTGAGTTATCACTGTAAAATATATAAGTTTTAAATAATGCTTCCCTTGATTGAGAATATTACTCTGTGCAACACAAAAAAAAATATACCTAATAAAAAAATATTAATTTCACGTTTCTTTTTTTTATCAATGGTTATCATTAATTAAAATTATTATACTATTACTTAAGATGTTTATAATTCAAGGCTATAAATGTATAGCATAAAAAGTCTAGTGATATCTATCAATAAACATGATTTCATGTCAATATTGTTTGCTTGGGTGATTACCGAATTATATGAAAAAAGAAAATTTAATTATCTCGATAATTAAAAGGTTCAAAGTGATGCCTCTTTTTGCAAAACGTTTGAGATGTGAAGCATTATTCGATTTATTCATAAAAACACACATTAACATAAAATGAAATTATGCCTCGGAGTGTCACGCAAAACTGCCTTGGTCGTGGAATGACCCAAATAACATTGAAGTGACCGGTTTGAAATAAAGATCTGTTCTTTTTTCTGTGCTGTGCTGCAAAAATAGTTAAGTACACCATTTTATTTTATACATTGAAAAATGTAGCATTATACCTACTTAGCAAGGAATGCTTCATTTTTATAGGGTACCTACCCTTTTGCAAGCACGTAAACACATAAACAACAACACGTATGTACTCCCATATAGGGTAGGCTGAGCAAACGAAAGTTACATAGACGAAACCATGATATTTCACATTACATAGCCACTTTTCATATAATTTCAAATCTCAAAATAGATGAAAGAGATATAAGGTAAAAGTACCAATGCTCGACGCCTCAACGCCCGATAGATGACACACATCTGTCCCCTGTCTTACTATGACATAAGGTTGCAAGTGCTAAGTATTGGGACTATTGGGTCAGTGTCGAGCACAGGGACGTTTACCTTAATCATTGATATACAGCAAGCCTGTAGTAACCTTAAGCATATCTCAATTTTTTTTTTACTTAATGCCGAAGAATGGTTCAAACGTAGAGGTGTAATTCTAAACCCGAACACGGGAAGCGAGTAGGCACCTATCAAATAATTCTCAGACTGAAATCACAATTCTTAATTAAGCAATTAATATTTTCAACGTTAGCGTCAAATCACCGCCATAAAAGCCGGTAAGTAAGTTCTCCGTAAAGTCTATAATCCTTTTTGAGTTTACAATGTTCTTAAGTCAATTTTCCCTGTTCCCGCAGCAGATAATGATCGTAATGATATGAATGACCTTCCTCATTTGCAAACTCGTTTGCTTTGTCGTTACCTACGATCATGTTGGTCATTAATACACATAAATGTATGATTTGTGGTTTGAGATTGCTGATATAAAAATTTATTAGGCGTCGTGGTGTAGGGCGGACTAAACTTGCAATTCAGGGAGGGCTTTAGTTATTATATTAAATAAGGCCCAATTACATTTTTGGTCTATTAACATCCTGTGTGGTGTCGGGATCGAATTTTCTCTCCATTTCCTCCGTGGATGTCGCTAGAGGCGTCTTTTAGGCGGCAGGCTACCAACCTGTCACTAGTATACCTCTTCCATCTGTTTTCAAACCAAAAATTGTGCGAGAAGTTAGCTGCGAAGCGTGAATTAGTCATAATCATGGTTTTGTCTATGTCACGTTTCGTGTGCTCTGTCTACCCCATCTAGCACAGGCGTGATTGTATGTATGTGCGTATATATCCCAACTCAGGGGGAGGTCAAGATGTCATAGCCCCCATAACCCCCCTCCCCGAATACGTCATTAGTTACATTTTTGGTTTTGGCTAGACAAAGTGAGTGTTGTTTACAAACAATCAACTTCAACCGTACCATCGTAATTGACACAAATTATCTCCACCTCGATAGGAAATACATAAATTTGTTGGCATGAAATTAGAAACTCCATTAACGTTCTCAACACAATTTAAAATGTAACTATTCCTCATTCCAGTGTTCCTTTTGGCTGGCCTGCAGAGCTTGGAATGCCAAAACAGTAGAAAGCAAGAGAACACTCGTCTCAACTACTTCGATACAGATCTCCTGAGATATTCCGCCGAGGACCGCCCAGGCAATGTCGTGGTGTCACCAGCTAGCATCAAGTCTACTTTAGCCATGCTTCTGGAAGGAGCTAGAGGGAAAACAGAGGCTGAAATACGGAGTTCACTCCGAGTCTCTCCCAAAAAGGAGGAGTTTAGAGAACAGTTGAATATGTATTTGTCAGCCTTACAGGTAATGGGAATTTACTACTCAGGCATTGACTGAAACCAACTTCTAAACTTTTTGATTCAAAAGCTCTGACAGCGGGAGCGAAGCGGCGCGGCGCGGTCGGTGGAGTGATGGATAGACCGAAACGCTTTTTTCCAGGCTGGTGTTTTGTGTGTGCTCTTTCATATAATTTCGAATATTACAACAGATACCGTCACGCCATCGTACCGTGCCGCTTCCGCAGTCAGTCGTTTGGATCTTTTGGTTAAAACTAACCCAGTGATAATTAAACGTGTTATAAAGGTGAATGCAAAATATTGGTTAATTCGGATCGTTACTGATCGGTCTACCCCATTAACAACCTCTTGAAGCCAAATAAAATGCGAAAACAAAAATGTAAACTCATAGTTCTATTAACTTATGAAACTTATACCTTTTTGAAATTTAATTCGTTAGGTGTATCTTTAGCTATGGCTGCTTGTACCGATAAAGAAATTTTAAGTAATCATTGTACAACAATTTCCGATTCAGCTGTTGTACCTATTTTGATACATTATATTATAATCAATCCTAGAAGCGAATTTTTCTATCGTTGCTTCATTGACATTCTAATTCAAATCACCTGTAACCTTCGAAATCTCTCTTCTTAATGTTAAGGCAGTATAATTCTGAATTCCAGTTCAACACAACGGGAGGCAAACTTCAAAATGCCAACGGCGTGGTGGTGTCGAGCAAACTGAAACTGAAAAAAGAGTATGAGATAATGCTCCAAAAAGTATACCTGACTGAAATTGCAAAGCTGAACTTCGGAGACCCAGTCGCTGCAAGTGCAATTGTTAATAATTGGGTCAGCAACAAAACTATGGGGTTGATATCGAATCTAATTGAACCAGGTATCTATACCACATTGATTATTATTGAATAAGGAAAAATGTTGCGTTAAGCGTTGATAGTCTTCTCTTAATTCATTCACTAAACGTGTTCACGAGTATTG
This sequence comes from Adoxophyes honmai, assembly GCA_005406045.1. NCBI lineage: Eukaryota > Metazoa > Arthropoda > Insecta > Lepidoptera > Tortricidae > Adoxophyes > Adoxophyes honmai. The sequence continues at coordinate 699,364 of BHDV01003734.1, read as the reverse complement.
TACACAAATAGTAGGCACCTTGCATAATTTCTCCTATTGACTGATTTGTGATTTCGTACAAGAATTAATTAATGTCGGCTGACATGGTCTTTCCAAACAAGGATATTAAATCCAAAGAGACGTCAATTAAGATAACATTCTACGCTCTATTTAATTCCAACTCTCAACTACAAGCCGTCCGTTTATAAGGTGAACTCAGAGCCTATATTCAACTCTTTCTCAACAGGCGTTACATTATAAAACGTGCTTTAATTTACTTACTTACTTTTCCAAGTGCACATACCACCGACATCAGACATCCTCCTCATCAACGCGCTGTATTTCAAGAACACCTGGCTTCACTCATTTGACCGTCGCCTCTCACACCCTGCCTGTTTCCGGCTCCGAGGCACGTGCAGAAATGTCGCAATGATGGAAACCCAGCGTGAGCTGAACTACGCGTTTATTGAGAACTTGAGAGCACATGCGGTGGAGTTACCTTATGCGGTAAGTTTTAGTTACATATTTTTTACAGTACAATATTTTGACAACTCCTGATTTAAAGATGGTCTGCATCGCGCGGTGGTTTAAGATTGCTCGGTGAAATTAGTGGGGGTAATCGGTGCATCGGGGGCAGAGTGGGGAGTTGAAATGCGACTGATCGTGTAGCTGTTGTTCACCTTTCTTGTTCCTCGGATATCGAATAGATCTACTAATAAATCTCTGCGCAAATCCCTTCTACTTTTGCCGAGCGATCTTAATTCACCGCGCGACCTGTAAGGTAATATTATAAAAACAAATACATAATACATATACATACAACCACGCAGTGTGTTTTTAAGTGGGGTAGGGAGAGCACACGAAACGTGACATATTTAGATAAAACCACGTCTATTTCACGCTTCGCAGCCACTTCTAGCATAATTTTAGGTTTTCGACACAGATCGAAAAGGTACAATAGTGACAGGTTGCTAGCCCGTGGCCTAAAGCATATCTATTTCCTTAGTCGCCTCTTACGTCATCTACGGAAGAAAGGGAGTGTCAACCAAAACCACATTAAAAAACTCTGGGTCAAAAAAGTAAAATCTAAAAATTGTGAAGTTTACATTTTTCAATTTTGAATAAGTATTTAACACAAAACGCCGCTCAAAAAAACCAGACCTCTATCTCATTCTGAGAATTATGTTATAGTTTCCACCTTATATTATTATAATGACGAAAACTGTGACGCGGTGTCTTGGTAAACTCCTAAGGTCACAGACTCGAACTGAGTACGACAGAAAAGTGGCCACTCAACGATTTTCCTCATACGTAGGCCAGTTTTAAGAGAAACAAGGACATTTGTATTAAATTCTTTATGACGTCTAGAGACATCCAAATTGACTCCTGTAGCATTTTTTTTCTGCCTCTGGAGAAAACTAAAAAATTGAATGGATATTTACATTGGTCGTCAAGCCGTGATAGCCCAGCGGTTCGACATGTGTGGCCTCTCAAGCAGAGGGTCGTGGCTCGTGGGTTCAAACCCCGGGCTCGCACCTCTGAATTTATCTTAATTTATGTGCGATATCGAATTTGATATTTATCACGAGCTATTCGATGAAGGAAAACATCGTGAGGAAACCTAGACACAGCGACAATGTAATTCAACGTTGTGTGTGAAGTTCCCAATCCGCACTGGGCCCGCGTGGGAACTATAGCCCATTGAGAGGAGGCCTGTGCCCTGCAGTGGGAAGTATGTAGGCTGATGATGAAGATTAAATTGGTACCAAAATAAGTTCAATAAAATTACTTACACCGTCATCATTTTCAACTCAGTCTTGCTTGACTCTCGAGTCAGTTGCTCATCTCCGTTCACATTCATATTTATCTGATTGAGACATATCTCAAGTTTCCTCAAGTTTTAAAGACAAATAGAACTCTACTTTGGAACAACATCGCCCTGTAGTTTAGACAACAACAAATCCTTTGGCAAAGAGGTATCATTGACAACAGACTGTATTTGCTTACAGGATGGCCGATACTCAATGGTTCTCCTAGTGCCCCAAGATGTGGAAGGCTTACCAGGGTTAATTCGAGACCTGCCTTATATGAGCCTGCCGCAGATATCTAACCTGATGGAGCCCGCTGATGTCCAACTGGCAATGCCGAGGTTCACCGTGGACTATAGCGAGGATATGGTTGGACCGTTGAGGAGCGTAAGTGGAATTGAATACTATCTGTATGTATAGGCACTGTAATTGCCATTCATGATGCCGCACTCCGCTAGTCTACTCTATCAGGGTAGTAAGTATACAGGGTGGCCGGGAATCGACCATAAATATTATAACCAGTGGTCGGTATTGACCATGCGGGAGACAAAATGTTTCATGACTTTTCAGGTCATTGCGCCCTGTGTTTTACCTACATTACGTCCCGTACGCAAGTTCCGTTAGTCGCAGCGTACGCGCCTGCAATCTTTCGACAAGACGGTGTTACGCGGTTGAGTAAAAACCGGAATATGAAAGACTGGACAATATTTTCAGAATTTCTATAAAAAAAAAACATAAAAGTTCCGGGAAAAAACTACATTTACATAGGGGTTATCAGACGCGTATACCCGACCACTGGTTAAAATATTTACGTTCAATTTCCGGCCACCCTGTATACAGGTCTACCACGCCCTGTCAATATAGGTACCACACTCCCGCACTGCGCATGATTAAGAAATAGCACGAAGATAGTTGGGGCATGTATTCGTTGGTGGCTGGTGGCACAAATATTAGGTAAGCAATTATTACAAGAATAATTTTAAACAAAAAAAAACCGACTTCAAATTAGCTTTATCCTGAAAGGAAACTTCTGTTTATGTACATATTTACTAAAGGTCAGGTAGGTATACGCCGTAGCTCTCAGCAGATTCAAGGCAAGGCTTTAGAAGGAATAGCACTATCTGATTTAGAACCCTCTAAACTGTTAAAAAGTAAACCCCACGATGAACGAGCATTAGCAGAAATGCAACGCTTGAGAAGCAGCAGGCCTGGCTAATTACTGAAACTATAATTTTCAGTCTGCAGGTGCATTCAGTATCGAAAACAATATCCTTTAACTCCTAAAAATTAAGGAGTTGACCTTTCATCATCAGCTCAGTCATGTTTTTTTACTGCCAAGCGTAAATACTGGTGTAGCTTTGAAAAATTTACTAAAAACATTACCTGTGCCTATAAAATTTGAGGGTTGCCCTCGATTTCCCTCATATTCCATCATCAGGTCAAGATATGCTGACAATCGGACTACCTGGAAACTATACCCTTTCAGACAAAAAAAGAATTTTCCAAATCGGTCCAGGCGTCTTCGAGTAATCAGCGAATACACATAAAAATACTCTCCATTTCTTCCGTGGATGTCGCAAGAGGTGACTAAGGACATAGGTTAAAGTAAATTTTAGGCGACAGGCTAGCAACTTGTCACAATTATACCTGCAAACTCAAAACCTACAAAAAATGTGCTAGAAGTGGCCACGAAGCGTGTCATAGACATAGTTTTGTCTATGTAGCGTTTTGTGTGCTCTGCCTACCACATTTAAGAATACAGGCGTGATTGTCTGTAGGTATATAAGTATGTACAAATGTAAATTTGGACTAAAATTCCCGAATGCCCATACATTTTTTTTTTATTTTAAGGATAATTCAAAAACTACTAGTTAGATCTTGATGAAATTAAAATGGGACCAATGGGAAGCCATTTCCAATCAAACAAAAAAAAAATCATCGAAATCGGTCCACCCGTTTAGAAGTTCTGAGGTAACATACATAAAAAAAAAAAATGATAAAAAAAAAAAAAAAAAAAAAAAAAAAAAAAAAAAAAAAAAAAATACAGCCGAATTGAATACCTCCTTTTTTGAAGTCGGTTAAAAAGTAAACTATACCGTTCAATAGTGATCTCTGGACCTATTTTCAAAATAACATAACGACATACGGAAATCCATGACAATCCTTACTTACAATTTGAGTTACTTAAATAGTTTTGGAGGGTATGATAGGTACACAGTCACATAAATATATCTAGTCGAAAAATCGAGAAATGTGTAACATTTTGCTCAACTGCGTGGATTGGTAGATAATATTTTTATTAGGCGAACTTGGACAAGAGCCTTTCGATCGTTGATAATTTGATAATATAATTATTTGGAATGATGTAGGTACGGTACGGTAGGTACGATAGAACGGTAGGATATGAAAACTAGTGTCGTCAAAATTCCTTTTTCAATGTCTATCAAAAAAGTTGTTAACCTGTCGCCTAACGAAACCTTAGTTGTTTCTTACGAAATGGAGAGGTATTTGCTAATCCGACACCATACAGGAAAAAAACATTCTAAAATAGCAGAACAACGCGTAGTTCCTATTAAATATTTGAAGAATAGTTAAGCGTGAGTTTGGCGCTCGGCATTCTTACGAAACGCATGCCCACAGACATGCCATATCCAAAGACTATAATAGAATAATCAATATGAAGCTCACAGTGTACACGAAAGTCACACGTATTAAATTCCACAACTATACGGTATAAGCACTTCAGTCTACATATATGTAGTAACTGTAAAATCCCGTATGTAGAAATGCCTATAGATGTATAGTAGGACACTATCTTTTATTCTCGACATAAGAAGAATATCTCACTTTAACCAATTGTGAAAAAAGGAGACGATAAATGCTTTTTACGGGTAAACCGGAGAGAAACGCTAGTATGCCAAGGCCCCCTTGCAAGGACAGTTACACTTTCTTTCGCCAGGACTGATGAATATTTTAATTTCCAGATGCGTATCACAACACTCTTTTCATCCCAATCTGACCTCTCCGGAATCTTCGAAGGAGGCTCCACTCAAATCAACCATTTGTTCCACAAAGTGCACATATCGGTCGACGAGGATGGTACAGTCGCCGCAGCAGCTACTGCTGCCATGGTCGTGCCTTTGATAGAGGGGAGTGTGCAACTTGTGGTCGACAAACCATTTGTCTACTTCATCAGGGACAACCATCTGGGATTAGTTCTGTTTGAAGGGAAAATTGAAGAGCCGAACGAATTTGTGCAACAGAATGCAGTTCTTGGTAAGGTTTATTTTCATTTATTTTTACTCGTAAATGTTTATAAAACAGGCATCAGAAATATCATCTCTTTTATCATAACATACACTTATTCTGTGTCTCTGTCGTTTATCATAATCGAAATATTAAAGAAACTGTAATATTAACCAAAATTTTAATAATAGATTGTATCGTTTTTCTAACTTACTCTACCTACGTAGATGTTTACAACTACTACTTAAATGTTTAAAAATCATTTACTCTTTCAGCTTTACAAAAGTTATGACTAACGATAATTATAGCAAATATTATTACTATACATTACGGGATTCAAGTGGCTCTCAGTTTTTCTCGTTAATACAAATAATAAATATGTCTTAATTTACAAAAAGCTTTTATTAAGCTTCTAGTGTTTGCAAGTCTTTAAGAAGTTTAATAGTTAAATACATTATTACCCTCACTTGCATCGGTACGGTGTCTTAAGCCGAGATTTTACTAACAATAAGGAAATCAAAATTTAAAACATGCTCTACATCAAATAACCTTTTTGTATTGATCTTATTGACTTGAAATTTCGAATAAACATTGTAAAGTAGATGATAAAAATGAAGCAAATGCGGTCAACAAAAAAGCTACAGCGAAAAAAGCATTACAAATGGAATAAAATGAACACGAAAAGTTAGTCATTGTTGGAAGAAAATAAGCAAAGATTTATGTGTTTTTTTTTTGTTACAGGTCAAGCGAGAAAAAGCATTACCGCAAATGTACCCATTAAGAGGTCAAATGGTTTTAATTTAGATCGGGTACGACATTAAACAACAACTAAACAACAACTAAACTTGTCCTAGCAACTAACTTCAATGCAATAATGTAGGTACCATCAGAACTAAAGACACTCAACTCGAAATATTGAACAAAGATAAACTGTGCTTTCATGCTTCAAGTGTAAGTAATTTTTGGTAAATGACAAATTTTGGATTTGAACTGTTTCAATCTAGACTACATATAAAACCATGAATGGATACGCATCAGTGTTCACTGTGTTCAGGCAAACGGTAACTATTTAACGCCTGTACGCCCTCAAATGCTTAAATTTAAGGTGAGGTGTTGACATATCAAGCAAATAAATATCGCTTTCATGAAATAGTTGTTACGTTTTCTTTTATTTACCTGACTGTATGGAAAAGTATTACAAAATAAATAGTTGCATATATTACTATTATATCCCTATAATAATTCTGAAAATTATTCAAAAATAAGACTATCAACTACAAAGGGTTCTCTATCGTTTGCCCGAAAGTCATATGCAATAATTTCACATGCCCGAATTTCATTTGCCATAATTTTATTTTCCATAACACATTATATGCCATAATAAACATTTGCAATAATTTCATTTGCCATAACTTTTAGGTGCCATAATGATACGTTTGCCATACATCTCGTTTTCCCTAATTTTAAATGTTCTAAAATTACGTGCTATAAACTTCAAACCCCATAATAATTACATATTTGCTATAACACTGTCAGAATGAGTAGTGTTGCTGGGACGTTTTCTCCAGGCGCTTTATAGTTGTATAATTTTTAAAATGTAGGGTAGCTGGATCGTTACCAGCTAACATTTTGGTCATATAATGAAATTTTATAAGACCTCTAGTTATATAAAAGTTATATTACAGTACCTTTTCTAACTCTTCGTCATGTCCGAATAGTCATATAATTTTTTTGTTACTCGAACAACAGCTGTTTAAACGTCGTAGTCTTGACCGTTATATAAATAAAAATCATATTAGGCACCACTACTCTAGAAAATGTCGAATACAGGTCGAAAGCGCTATTTTTATGTGACTTAAAGTTGAGACCAAAACGTCTACTCGACCTCGAAATGTTTGCTGTGTTTGGTTATAAGTGTTATGTCGCAAGTACAATAATTATAATAAAAAGTGTCGGTTCTGGCGCTTCGCCGGCCGCTGCCACGGCACGCTCGCTTCGCTCGCTCGGCTCGCGCGCTGTATGGTCACGGTTCTACCTAACACTCCTCCTCGCTTCGCTCGTCATCGTACCTAAATGTAATCTTCCTAGAGAGATCCCTTAATTTCCCATCAATTTATGTGTTCTCTACATTATACCCACTGTGCACACTGAAACAGTCTGGATCTGCTTTTTCCGTAATTATGGCAAATAATAGTTACGACATAGAATAATAGGGATTATGAACATTGTGGAACGTATTATCGAACCGCGATTAGAAAGGGATTCGAGAGTACCGTTAGCACAACTGTACTTAATAAATGATTAAATATAATCATAAACCAATCTTTCATATCTTCATAAATGCAAACCCTTATAGATAATAGAATTAATAGCTGAATATGATTTGCATATTTAAACTCTATTCTCGGTAAATACTGTAATTTGTTTTGAAATTTTCAAAAATTTCTGATTTCATTTGTGACAGTTTTGACAGTTTTGACAATACATCAATGACAACACTTACCAATTGTACATACATTATAAAATCGTATTTTAAAATTTTTAAAATACTTTAAAAATCGCCACAGGCTTAAGAAAGTAATTATATTCGATCTGAGCAATTATCTCTTAATGTTATCGGAAATCAATAAAAAAACGCTGTATAATTTGCATTTTTTTTCATGCTTAAGAACTTCGTAGTACCAAAATAACAATTTAATTTATCTGCATACTGTACCACTGACAATGTCATAATTAGCATTAGTTCAAAAATGACTTATGAGCTCAATCCCTTTCTAATCGCGGTTTGATAATAAATATTATGGCAAATGTTATTATGACACCCAATATTATGGAAGTTGAACATTATAGCATTTGAGTATTATGGCATTTAAAAATTATGGTATGTGATTATTATGGATAATGAAGGTTATGGCCAGTGACTATTATGGCAAATGAAATTAGTACAAATGAATTTATGGGAAATAAGGGGGTCCCGTACCGACCGCGTGTTCCGAAATAATTTGTTCTCTTCTATCAATCAATTTGTTTTTAGGATGTTCAAAATTCGAATTGAGCAACGGATTTATCGTCACTCCTGCTAACTAAAGGATAGCGCCGAAAAGATTAATATTAACCGACCAGAAAGAGTCTATTTGAACATCAATAATTCATTACATTTTTGTTACTACACTGTTTGAGATTATTTTTAGCAATTTTATTGTTATTTCAACTCAGAATAAAGAGCACTTTCCATTCCAATACGAAAGTAAAAGTTTCCCTAAATTCCCAATTTTTTTTTTGAGATTTTGTCTGTGTTGGAATACCTAATTATCTGTATGGAAAATGGTGACACAATAATAGGGAAACAATTTTGCGACAGGTTTTTTTTTCATGTTGAAATGTAAAAGGCTAATGGATCCAAATGTAAATAAGTATCTGACATAAAAGTTGGGAAAAAAGTCACAAAAATGTCGAAAATTCATTTCTTTAAGGCATTTTAACTATGTGACAGTATCGAGAAAGTATAAAGTAAAGACATAACTACTTGTTCTCTGACTGAACTACAGTAATGTTATATTATATCGTTTTTCTATATACGATGCTGATTCGTATAGAAAGGTATTCATATCTTTCCGTTGGTAAAGATATTTTTGCCAATTTTATTTCCGCTATCTTGAAAAATTACATCACAGAAACATGCGACTTTCTTGAGTCGAAATTTAACTTTATGACAGTACAAAAGCTAGATATCCTATGTATGATTATTTGAGGGTTTGTAGCCACAGGAAGCAAAGCAAAATAACGTTCACCAACATTAGTAAAATTGTTATCAATTCTTTTGAAATCAGATCAAAGTAGTCAGACAGAGTTTTGTTTCAATTAAAAAAAATGGAACCGATGAAGATGAAAAAACAATCGGTTTAAAACGAGGCCATGGCTCCTCTTTATCAGGATGATTGTTTATTTAAACAGATCAGGGCTATGGTTAATTTTTAATAAATTTAATTAGTTTTAAGTTAAAATTGCTACGCCCCAACAGGGGATTTAACATTTTGTAACACTTTATTGTAAAAATGTTATAAATGCAATAAAATTTTTAATACTTGAATAGGTATCCGCATTCTTTTGACAGATGATGAAATATTTCTTGTTGAACTCCTTTAGGTAAGTTACGACAGTTTCATTATGGATCGATCACTGGAATACTTTCTTCAAATAAAGTCCGTACAATGTAGGTCCCATGTGAACTGTTTACACAAAATGTAGGTCATTATTTTAACAGTTGGGCTCTGTTTCTTCAGTTTCCATTAATATTTGTTTGTGTCCACAAGCATGAGGTTCGAATGACCAAGGTGTCTTAGTGAAACGGATGATTGCTCAAGAGGACTAACAGAGTGCTTAGTGTAATCAAAACTGCCATGGAACGATAACGATTACGTTTGCGAATTACGTGAAGAATGTATGGAAACCCTGTCGATCACAGCGGTTACTTGTGCAAACGTGCCGCTTCGAGGCGCTGTCCAGTTTCCATACAATTCTTTGCATTGATTCGCGACCGCCGAAATCGTTATCATTTCATGACCGTTTTTATTATACTAAGCACTCGGCAAATGTAGAAGGGGTAGGTATGCAGTAATAATTTTTTAGGTCTGTTCTGCATTCCGAAGAACGAGGGAACGGATGGCGACACGCTATTTAATTGGTAGATCAGTCGCATTTCAAATTTCCGCGTTGCTTCCGATGCGCCGATAACCCCCCCCC
>BHDV01003734.1:650761-689580 GCA_005406045.1 Adoxophyes honmai | reverse complement strand
CCCCCCCAACTTTAACCGACCGATCTTAAACCACCGTGCGATGTGTAAGCGAGTAAGCGAAAATAGTAGAAGGTGGTAGAAAAGGTGGAATGGTGGAAGGTAATAGAAGAAGGCCTTCAGAGCATAAATTTAACTAGGTACGGACTACGTGCTAAGTTGCACGTGACTCTAAACTGATAAAACTTTTATTATTTATGAACTTAAACAATAAATAACAATACAGTTTGAGCACAGGCCTCTTCTCAGTATGAGAGTCCTACGAGTAATTAATAAAGCGTCGTAAATTATTATGTCAACTTACAGGCGTTTTGGCTTAAAAAGTCAGATTTGAAAGCGGTTGCCAAGTCATTGACTAGACTGTAAGCATTTTGATGAAACGTTTAGAATTAAGATTATAATGGCTTTTAAATTAATTATCAGCTAAATATGTCTAAAATTATAGTCTAAGTTTCACTCGTAAACAGGATTAAGTCATAGTACTAGTATAGATGGATATATTAACAAAGATTTATTAACAGCTTGGAGAAAACAGGAAACATGCAATTTATGAGAGCAGCAGCAGTGAAAACTAGCTGTTTTACTGGTTGTACCGTTGAATGTTGCGTCGCTATACTCTAGTTGAAAAAATTGCGGTAATCTTTTTACATTGCGTGTCGATGAAGTAAACCGATTAGAAATATACTGTTAAATAATGCAATGTAGAGCAACTTAAGCGATTTTCAGCAGTGTGTGTAACGTTGGGTTTAAACTTACCCTGTCTTGTTCTGCAGCTTTAGAGCGTAATGAGTTACTTATTTCACTTTTAATATAGCTTTGATTCAAATCTTCTGTGAGGTGTCGGGTTACAATAACACCTATCCATTTCTTTCGTGGATGTCGTAAGATAGGTTTAGGTTTAAGTGTCTAGGTTTTGTTGATAAATAAATTGTACTTGGGAGTTTTCAAAGGTTTTTGTGTTCCGTACTTTTAAGGAAAAAAGGAACTCTTATACTCCAGTCTTTTTGTAAGGAATGTGTAGAGATCACACAAAGGTTTACGATGCAACAATAAAGTACATACACTGCACAGTTCACGAACAGTTTATTATCTTTGAGTCTACGCGATCAAAATGCATTTTTGACAACAAATTTTCAAACAAATAGATAGCACGTCATCAAAAGATATGGCCGTTTATGTCGCATTTCTCATACATTTGCAAAGGGAATCAAAACCTATAGACGATTAATTTTAGCAAAATGGATACTTTAACAAATAGTTATCTAATAGTAGGTAGGTACGTACCTAGGTATATCGTCTTATTTTGTATTTTGATTTAGTAGGATATTAGATAGGTGTAGGTATTTGCTAATTTATGGCGCTCAGAATATGTCGGTTACTAATTTAAATTAGCTGTATAGCTCGTAAACTTATCGCAGTGATCACGTGTTTCTACTTTAAGGCATGAATATACAAAACTTTTAACATTTTCGTAGTTTTTGTTTGATTTTAAAAAATATCAAGTAAATACTGTTATGAGATATTTTTCTTATTAGATTTTCCATGGATTTCATAACAAAACCACATGAAAATATAATCTTGAAAATTGTCTATATTTGTCCCAGAAAAACTCACTCTTGAGACATGAAAATGTTAAACGAACTTCATATCTATTCAGTATCAAGATACCGATAGAATGCAGACCGGAATAATATATATTTGTATTTGTCTTTAATAGCGATGGACGTCAGATAGCAATATATTTATTGGCTAAAATGTTTGGAATACATTTTAATGGCTTTTATTTATGACTGGCACCTTGGCGCCACAAACTGGCTTCTGGCTGAGGATCCTGTCTGCGATGTGGGGCAGTGGAGATGGAAGGTAGACCACAATAGCTGTCGGTAATAAATTTAGCCAGATTTTAAAACTTCGCGGATTGCTCTTTACGTGGAAAACTTACCCCATACCACTTAGGCCGGCCACATACATTCGGAAAAATTCCGTTTCGGAATCTCGAATCGGAAAATCGAACGCAGTCAATCCATACAAACTATGGACCAGCCACACACAGACGGAAGCTTTCCGTTCGGAATTCCGAACGGAATTTTTCCGAATGTATGTGGCTGGTCCATAGATGTTGTATGGATTTAGTACGTTCGGACAGTCCGATTCGAGATTCCGAAACGGAATTCCGTTTGTATGTGGCCGGCCTTACTCGTAAAATCTGACGAAGTTTACTGCGGACCACTATACCATTCACCAAGAGTTTGCAGTGAAACTTAAACTTTTATTAGAAAAAACTCGTCAAGTCGTAGCGTTTCGTCTCATCTGCCTGCCCCATTTGGGAATACAGCTGTGATGTAAGTATGTTTAGTTTTGTATTGCCATAGCTACAGTGTAGCTTCGAATAGCATAGCTTGGATATGCATAATGCATGCACAGGTCGCATTGACCAGAGAAACGATGAAATATCTGTCTCTCACAAGGTAAATAATGAAAAAGTTCAGGAAATATTTTGCAGGGGTTTTCAGACGCGTATACGCGACCATTGGTAAATATATTTACAGTAAATTTCTAGTCACCTTTTATAGTGAAGTTTACTAAGACAATTGACCTCCAGCGGTGCTGAAAAATTTTCATTAAAATCGATTAACTCGTCCGAGTACGGTCAGTGTATACTTATGGTAGTAATAAAAACTAACATGTAGAACTGTTTGGAGTAGTTGTTACACGGTGATGAGAAGTACATATCTCATTGACACCTATTTTCACAATTGCAGTAGGCAAGGCATACTAAACAATACATAGACGAAACCATGACTATTTCACGTTTCATAGCCACTTCTAGCATAACTAGGTATAAAAACAGATGAAAGAGGTATAATACTGACAGATTGCTAGCTTGTGGTTCAAAGCATGAATAAACCTATTTCCTTAGTCGCTTCTTACGATATTCATGGACAGATTGGTGAAGTGTTATTCCAATCTGACACCACACTGAAAGAGGTGTTAAGTATAAAAAATGTACCAAGTGACAGTATCTTAACTCACAATAAACAAATGTGAATATTACCGGTGTATTTCACTTAAGTAATTAACTAAAAGTTGCAAGAACAACTTTATAAATTGCCATCGTGCTGCGTTCGAGATTAAATTGGGATGCAATTAATGCCAATTATTATTCGCAAATCTTAACGAAGAAAGGAGGTCGTCATGGAGTCTTTTATTTTTATCGTTGATGGTTTCCTTTGAAATAATTACGGTGGATTGTAGAGCTTTTGGACAATTAATTAAAAAAGTAGGCGAGTCGAGTTCGGAAGACAACTTGTCGTTGAAATCCGTTTGGATTGTCGGGTTTCTTTAGTCGGGTTTTGGGTGTTCCAATTCAGAGGAATCAGAGGATAAACATATCAATACTCAGAGGGTTTTAATATTATTGCAATTTCTGATTGCAATAAAATTGCTGTCAGATCAGGTGTTGCTGTGTCACAGCAGAACGTTGTCACAATAATCGTAATAAACGTTTACTTTGTGAAAAAAATGAAAATTCACTGCGACGTTTGCTGCAAATAGGTTCTATGGTGGGTTAGGAATCAATTGGCTCGTATGTACTGTGCTCATCCATCATGACAAATTTGACGCACGTGGTTGGAAGTTGGAACGAGTTGAGAATAGAAAATTATGATTTATCGTATGTAAATCATGTTCAAGTATCAGAAAGTTTATAGTCTATATACGTGGTAGCGTGTCAAGCCAAGTTTAAGTAAGAGAACGAACTTTTGACCCCCTCATAATTTAAAAACTATTTCACATAAACGTGTCAAAAGTGACTCATATATTAAGACTTGCGAGATATATTTGTGCTCTAAATTTCATATACACATCTCAAACTGTTATTTAGATATAAACATCCAAAATGAGTAATTTTTATTACTGACAGACCGATTGATCAAAACTCTAAACCCAGTTCCAGATGACCTAGAAAATTAAAATTTAGAATGCAGATAGGTAATTAGTCAGATAGATGAAAACTAGCCAAGTTAAATCTTAGGTACTATTATATTATCCTTTTATTATGATAATTTATGCTGTCAAAAAAAAGACTGGACATTAAATTTGGCACCCATTTATCCGTAGATCTTACTACTTTTGTCGTTAAAGTTAGTAATCAAGGCATATATCAGAATATTTAACTTTGCTCTCATTTCATTATTTATGTTTTTGATGGGAGTCCTTGTTTTCTAGAAGGATCTGCTTACCTAGCTAAAAATTGGCAAATGTTCCATATGTTGAAGATTATCGGATAACTCACGTTAAATAAATCGAGTTTAGATCGACATGTTTCGGACTAATTCGTAGCGACTGTGTCGCGCGAAGAGAGCCGAGGCGCGCAGTTCGCGCTTGGCAGCAGCAGCTGCCGCGGCTCCTAGATGAAGGGCTACGAATGAGTCCGAAACATGTCGAGCTAAACTCGATTTATTTACGTGAGTTATCCGATAATTTTCAACATGTGTGAGTCTCACGGGAGTTTAATGTAAAATGTTCCATATCCATAAATGGGTCTTAAATAAGTTGTAAGCAATGAATTGATGATTATGCGACCTAGATTTTTTTTTAAGTCTCCAAAATGTTATGCTAAGACAGTGTCAAAATGTCATTTCCGACACCCTAGTCTCAATAGGTAACACAGTTTACAAGTATATTTACAAAACAATCGCTAACGGATTCTTGTGTGTTCATTCAAATCTTACTTCATTTCTCTGCAATTAAGAAATACATTCCATGTCACTTCTTCTTTATCTTTGCGTTTTTAATCAGTTTTTGTACGTTATGCTGTAGAGTTAGAAAGTATTAGACACGAAGACTATTTCGCGGACTCAAATACTGAGACCTTTGTTTAGTCGTTCTGCATAATTAAAAAATAAAAAAATAACGCCATAAAAGGATCGTCATTATTATATTTCCAGGTTACATTTTTTTTAGTTATTATAAATTTTGGACACACCTACACACATACTTACCTTCACGCCTATATTCCCAAGAGGGGTAGGCAGAGCGCATGAATTCAAAAATCCAGTGCCACGTTTGGCAATTTCAGGGTAATCAGATGGTAAAACGTGATATTGTAGTGACAGGTTGCTAGCCCATCGCCCACAATACACTGACCCTTTCCCAGAGTCGACTCTTACGACACCCACGGGAAGAAAGGGGGAGGTGCTATTCCAACCCGGCTCCACACGGACCATAAAATTAAGTTACATACTGAACTATCATTCAATCAATCAGTTATTAAAATTTACTTACCAGTATAAATATGACATCATAATTGTGCGATAATCTCCATTTTGCCAGGTGTGCTTAACCTAACCAGGCAAGTAACTCAATATCTTTAAATTTAAAGTATAAATACGTAATTAATATTTAAATACTCAATCAATTCGGTGAGTCATTTTGTTTTCATAATTCAAACACCTGACGACGGTTATGACATAATACTAAGACAAGTTTGACATCTGTTCCGTCAAAATGTACGGTGTCAAATTTTATTATCATCATTAGGAGTTTTCACTATCACAAGCGTTGCTGTGCCGGCTCTATAGGCTCCATGGCGTATACAAACATAACTGTTTAATGTCTATATATATAAAACTGTGTATACCGGCTTCCGCGCACGTCATTCTCGATCGAGCACGCTGCAGTCGCGGCCGTGCGTTTCCCGCGCTTTTTGACATTGACAGAGAAAATTAAAAAGTTATTTTCAGTGTTTTTTTTTACTGGCAATTAGTGAGTTGGTTTTATAAGTGGCCAGGACGTGTAAGTATTAAGCTGATCGTTCACTTTAATAATGTAGGTCAGGTTTGTTCGGTTTAACGGGTTGAGTTAGTAATGGTTAAACTTTGGTTTCTAGCCAACTTTCGAACAAACGGGATTACAGACAACAATGGTGTTGTAAATTCCCTTCTCTTTATAGAACTCAAAATGACGTTCACAAATAGTGATAAAATGTTAATTGCAGCTGCAGTCTTATAAACTCGTATTTAGATTTGGAATGTAAAAAGTTTCAATAAAATAAAAAAATGTCGTAAACATGTTTCTGAATATTTGTCCTTCTTAAACAGGTTTCGAGGTCTGAATCTAAATCGTTGAAGATTTTTTACTTAATTTTTAAAGTAAGTCCTGAATTCCACGTTTTTGAACAATGTCAGAGCTTGACTTATGTTATAAATGGCGCCATCAGGACAAATTGTTCAAACCAAATCAATAGATATCTTTTAAAGTTCTTTAAGGTTTTTCTTGAAGTCTGTATCTCAAAATATCTTTCATTCTATTGATTTTTGTAATATTCAATTTAACTATTTTTATTTCAGATTCAAGCGGTATTTGCATCCAATCAGAATGCGATTGTTATTAGGTAAGTAATGTAATGAAAAGATTCAGCTTCTAACATAATAATTGTTTTACATACCTGCTGATTGACTGCTCAAGTTCCCAGTAATACATAGTAGTTAATTCCATTTATTAGGGTTCCGTAGCCAAATGGCAAAAAACGGAACCCTTATAGATTCGTCATGTCTGTCCGTCCGTCCGTCCGTATGTCACAGCCACTTTTTTCCGAAACTATGAGAACTATAGGTACTAATAAAACTTGGTGAGTAGATGTGTTCTGTGAACCGCATTAAGATTGTGACACAAAATTTATAAAAAAGCAATAATTTTTTAGGGTTCCCCATACATGGAACTGAAACTCAAATACTTATTGAGGTTTCTAACATCATACTTTTCTAAAGTGAATAGTTTGCGCGACAGACGCTTCCAAAGTTGAAAAAGATGTCCCCCCCCTCTAACTTCTAAAATAAAAGAGTGATGAATCTAAAAAAAAATATGATGTAAGTACATTACCATAAAAACTATCAACGAAAATTGGTTTGAACAAAATCTACCAAGCAGTTTTTTTAATAAATAAAATTAAAATTTATCATTAGTTCGAAAATCTGTCACTAGATGGCGTTGTAATCGGCTTGTACGGAACCCTCAGTGCGTGAATCCGACTCGCACTCGGCCGGTTTTTTTATAATTTTCATAAGTACAAAATTGAATAATTTTTAATGTTTTTTAAAAATGACAGTCATTATCTATGAAATTTAAAGTTTCAATTATGGTGACTCTTGAATGATATCGTAATTTAAAATCATAATGGCTTGCGTTCTGATTCTATGAATATAATGAAAATTATTCACTGCCTAATAGGTATATGTAATACAAATAAATATATTATGAACACATAATTGTGCACTCAGGATAGAAATCACATTCATAATGATGATTACAATAGTTATAACTTATATCAGGCAATTTACGAGGCGCAGCCGCAGTTCCATCCAGCATTACACAATGTATAGCTTCATCTACGTTGTTAGAATAAATTATAAATAATTTATTTGATACGAATATGCTAACAGATATTCAACATCCAATTAACTTACTTGTTCACAAACGTTAATAATTAAATTATACTAACTTTGTGTTACATGTAAGTACCTATCTAATAATGCAAAAATATAGGTACGCAGTCGTAGGTAAAAAAAACAATCGTAATATTGTTCAGTAATGCTTTAAATAAAACTAAATTCACTTCAACTTGATTTACTACCTCTTAGATTATGATTCGTTGCCGAAATTATTGTCGTCGGCATTCTAATATCCCTTGGACTTCGATTCCCTATTTCCCTATCAGATCTTCTGTGCTGATAATAATTATGATTATAGGATTCCAGCGTCATATTTTGAATAAATCTAAGTCAACATTTCTATACATTTCTAAGTTAAAAGCACGTAGCAGAGTAGACGTCTGTAAGCCCGAATCTAAAGTAAACATCTAATCAGGCTCAGGGGTTACCAACCTTTTTTTGCCCGCGGCGCATTCACAAATTACAATTTAGTCACGGTGCCCTATCCCAGTTAGCTACTTGAAAAAGATACATGGGAAAGGAATATGCTCCTACCCTACCCCTAATTATGGTAGTTAGGTTGAGAGGAACTTGGAAATTGAAAATATTTGTGAAAAACAAAGTAATTTCTGCAGTTTTGGATATTAATAGAGAATCGAATGAGGCGACTGATCTATGTGCAATATGAAAATGACAGTGAAAAATATGCAACTAAAACACTTACCTACTTACTTACTTCTAAAGCAAATTGCATCGATAATATGCAGCGCATTATAGGTAATCACGAGTAAACTAGGTACGAGGTTCTTATTAGCTATGATGTAGTAACCACTTTATGTAGTACTACGTGCATGGAAGTTTAATTCACTTTGTAATTACTTTGTTTTGTCACTGGCAGCTTAATCAAACTTCGGTTATGGTCAAGGAGGGACGTATTCAGTTTCACTACGAGATATAAACCAGTCCTTGATTACAAACGGACTAATTACTTAATAAGGTAAACGTCAGGGTTCTCGACTCGACGCTGTAGTAGAATAACGGCATGAGCACTCTATGCCAGAGTAACTTGATTTAAACTTACAGCTTCTATATAATTAGTTTGGGTCTCATTGACACTTCAAATCGGGAGCCGATGATGCCAGGGTAACAACATTATTTGGTACCTTAGCAGGCCATACGTACCAACATATCGCAAGATCAGCTGGTACCTACAAATCTGAAAATTGACGTTTATTGTAATGAAAATGTAACGTAACATTTCGCTATAGTCAATGAAATTACATTTAAATTGTGCAAAGCTCTCACGCAATAAAGGATCCCGAAGATCCAGATGCCGGGAAAGAATAAAAGCATGGAATCTTTGAGGATGAAAGTAGGCTGTACCGAATCAAAATTCGACCGCACTGCCGTTAAATATTTGCTTTGCATTACCTTGTTCTTAACTGTTTGACATATCAACACGAATAACCTTATTTATATTATCGGCGTTTGTCAAATTGATAGTCACAGCACTATACGAGTCTATTTATGGATGTTACCTAAGCTTTGGCCGCGTGAGCTCATCAAATCCTTCAAGGATTGGTTTGTATGATTTTTATCAAATTACAAGTTATTTTAAGGTCGTACATAGAATTGTGTTGTCATTCAGACACTTCGTGGTCTCCAATTAATACTTCTCTTACAAAAATAAATGAAACAACAAATCCGAAAAATAGGTATACAGAATAGTGAAATTGTAATTTAAATATATAAAATGAGTGTCCCCCTTTCTTCCCGTGGGTGTCGTAAGAGTCCACTCTGGGAAAGGGTTAGTGTATTGTGGGCGATGGGCTAGCAACCTGTCACTGCAATATCACGTTTAACCACCTGGTTACCCTGAAATTGCTAAACGTGGCACTGGATTTTTGAATTCATGTGCTCTGCCTACCCCTCTTGGGAATACAGGCGTGAGAATAATATATGTATGTATGTAAAATGAGTGTTAATCAGTAACACAATCCTTAGGACCCAAAAATTACATGCAATTATATTATTTGGATGAGAACTAAAAATTCCACTCTCGTTATGAGCGTTAAGTCGTAATTAAAATTATTACTAACTTTCTGTCGTGACACGTAAATTAACCATACACTTTTGTTTCACAATGGGAAAGTTGCCACCAATTTCAACTACGATTTAATACACCTTAATACATGGACAACTTTTAGGTCCTAACGTTATGCAACATATCGAAGCTGGAAAAGCATATAATGGGATAAAGAATTATTTTTTTAAGATATATATAAGTATATTATATTAAATACATGATAGAAATCAGCAAATTTTGTTCATCTTACCCTATGAACTTGAGTACTATCCTAAAAAATGTCGCTTATCCTATTTCGCAAAGAGTCGATATACAATTTAAAAATCGCTTGATATAAACCGTATATCAGAACGGCTATGAGTAGGTAGACCAATTTACTTTGATGTGCCTACATATTGTAAACGATCTAAGTAATGATCAAGCAAAATACCATATAAGAGTATGACTGGTTGCACTTAATTTGTGTTTGAAAGCAGTGTCTCATATCCTTTATTCACGTCGCATTTCGCAAAGGAAATCGTTATACGCGTAGCATGATATACATGACTGTGTTTCCATTATATTAAAACAGCATTAGTTTTTCAAGAAAGATTTCCGTAACTTATTGAATTAAAAAAAAAATTGATACTCCGCCATAATCGAAAAAAGAAACCGGCATGGCAATGCTAACATGGTTGTTAAAATTAAAAAAAAGCGGAACCCGCAAAAATATTGCTTTCAATTATTTTTCTCTTTATAACACTGGCCGTTTTGGACACATCGGGATGCCTAATTATCATATTTTATATCGGCTCAATCGTATATCGGTTTCGTCGTCGTTTCGATTACATTTACGATCAAAATGAGGCCAATGAACTTCGAAGGGAGTACTCAAATGCATGACTTAAAAAAACGTGTTAAGGATTATGTACTTTCCGTATTTTTTTTTCTTTGTGTAACAAGATTAGTTTCGAAGACTAGGCTCGATGAAAAATTATAGGTAGCAATCATTACACATATTACAATTTTATCGAAATTCAAACGAATGTCATTAAGATTTCGCGTCGATTGACGACGTAATCTTCAGTTTGTTTTTCTACAGTTATACAATGGCAAAAGTCATGACAAACTTTCTCTAAGCTTATCTACATTTGCACACAATAACTAAGTAAGTCGTTTCACATGTCATGATTCCTTTGTCTTCTTTTAAAATTATACGCAATGCTGATATTCAATGTTAATTGACTCTGATTTTATTTTATTTAGAATACTTACAAACAAACAAAAAACTGGAACCATCAGTTGGACCACAAAAATGTGAATAATTTAATTTTATCTTGCAGAAATATATGAAATGAAAACTTAAAAAACATCTCAAAGGCATCCTACCTATTAGCATTTGCTTAAATGGTGAAATAAAAAGATACGATTTTTTCCAAATTCAAAATAGAAACACATCCGTTACTTGTTTTGAAACAAAAGAAAATAAGAAAAATGCCAAGTGAAAACAAACAACGATGTTGAGTCGTCAATATGAATGCCTTAGTGAACGTGAGAGAAATGTTAAGTGAATGACGCAAGTCAAAAAACAAATGAAGTGAAGTGAAACTGCTTCATAATGCACTTACAAAATTTACAAAATGTTAAAAATAAAATGTGTATGGCGTGCTGTACCTAGTGTTTGTTTGTGTGTTCATCATAGGTTATCTCAGAAACTATAAAACGCGACGTTGATTGTAATTTGGAATTCCTAATTTTAGTTTTGATGTTTCCGGGACAGTTTAGCAAAAATATGAAATAAATGTAAGATATTTAAATTAAACAATTTTTGATGCCTTAAAATTGAAGGCAA
Source organism: Adoxophyes honmai (assembly GCA_005406045.1). Taxonomy (NCBI): domain Eukaryota; kingdom Metazoa; phylum Arthropoda; class Insecta; order Lepidoptera; family Tortricidae; genus Adoxophyes; species Adoxophyes honmai. The sequence continues at coordinate 678,236 of BHDV01003734.1, read as the reverse complement.
ATACTTTTTACAGCCCTTTTTATTTACTCCCATATACCTACAGGATCTTATCAAAACCCTTTCTTTTATCGGTGTTTGAGAACCTCAACTTGTGCTGGAAGTGGAAGTGGCTGTAAAGCGTGAAATAACTACGGTTTTGATAGTGCAACGTTTCGGCATTTACTGAAAGTTTAATGTCTTTTTTTTTTCAATATTTTTGCCGAATCTCTCCGTATATCGATATACACGCGTACTATAACTAGTACAGGGTTTTTGTTTCTATACCATGCTACACACACACATACACACACACACACACACACACACACAACACACACACAACACACACATGCGCAAACGCAAGTAATGTACGGTGATAGCTCTCACATGGCTCTCACGGTTAAGCAAGTGGTGCTAGACTACGGGATTGCTTTCCCAGACGGTATGCGTTCTATTACTCGGTACAGTCAGCACAATACGATAATTTTTAGAAGTTATCTAAATAATGTGTAGTGTAATTCAATATCACACCTCTCCATTTCTTCTAGACTTCTAGGCAACTATGGAAATAGGTTATGGAATGGTTTAGGGTTTAGGTGATAGGCTAACAACCTGTCATTATTGTTACCTTTCCCGTCTGTTTTGAAATCTAAAATTTGAGAAAATAGGCGTTTAAGAGGGGACCATAAACAAAGCGATGCGGGAATTCACATTCTCTCCCTAATATTGTGCTACGTTGTATACCGAATAGTATACAGAGTCGTGCTATTAGATGTCTTACATATTATATTTGAAGTTTTTTTTCTGTCCGTACGCGATGCATTTCCGAGAGTACAATAGCGCTGGGTCACCGCGGTGCATTCACCGTGCCGCGTGCTTTACTCTAAAAGGCTCCTATACGCGATAAGTATGTTACTTTAGTTAGAGAACAAAATTTAGAGTAAAAGACTACGTAGGTAGTATGGCGAAGGTTGTATACAACTAATTTGAGTTTATAAAATTGGATTACGATTAAAAACAAAATGTCGGTCCTACCCTGCAATCAAAGAATGTCGTAGCGTATTGTAAGAAATTTTGATTAAATCTAAAGAAATAAAAATATTTAAATTAAAAATAAGCAATTTCCAACGATTTAAATTCAATACAAAAAAAAACAATCGTAAAAACACTCCAGTTTTTTAAATCTGCTAAATAAAAATATAGTTTGACGTATAAAAACAGTTTTTACATTATAATGTTTTTGCTAGCATAAACAACCGTTGTATGGCGCATACAGCGTGACGCGCGTGCGCAGCGTAGATACCATCTCATCTGTCATAATATTACTAAGGGCCAGTAATCTAAGGAATCGGGATATTTTCCTTGGTTCCCGTATTGTTTTCTATGCTTCTATGACTGTGGTAGAATCTGAAAAGTAAGTACTTTAAGTAGGTTCCTAGGTTCACCTACCTTCCTTCATTAATCTCAGTCATACGTACACTGCTGGACATAGGGCCTCCCCTTTGGATTTCCATATGTATGAAAGCCTCCTTCATTTAGCGTCTTCCGGCAACTTGTAGTTCAGTAACATAGATACACATACATCAGGCCTTTATTCCCTAACGGGGTAGGCAGAGCCAACACGAAATAAAACCATGACTTTGTCACGATTCGTAATCACCTTCAGGATATTTTATCGGTTCCAAGTTAGATAAAAGCTATACCTACCTTTCAGGCTTGATCTTACTTATTATTGGAATAGTATCACATTGTTATATGTAACAGTACCTAATAATATTAGTGAAAATTCTAATTTCCGGTGATCCCGATGATTCCCGATGTTTACCGAGCGGCAACAAGCAAATAAAAGCACTATAGATACGAGTACTCGTAATCTCTTCCATTTATTATTCATTCCATTGTTTTGTCTAAAAGTCTAAACGCATCAGAGTTGTCTGAGGTTGGGAGTCAAAAAGAGAACAGTAACAACTTTTACGCTTGACTCGGTCCATAGTGGCACGGTAACAGACAATCTGTCCTTTTCTGACATTTGTGGTTAGACAGTGAGAGATATAGTCTAGGGATTCGTCTCGCGCGTTATTGTGCGGGATGTACTAATAACGGTTTACTAAAGCCGTAAAAAGTACTGTACCTTTTTAATCTTGGTCCAGTTGGCCGTAGAAAATCATAAATGGTCTCAGCAGACAAAGATGAGAGGATTTAAGTAAAACAGTACTTAGAAAGGTTTTTGTGGATAATTTTATTTATTCCCGACTCACCACCCACCATGGAACCTATTTACAGGGAACGTCATAGTGACATTGCATTGTTCGACAAAGTAGATCTTTGATGATCTAGCTAGGCGAGAAATTCAAACGTATTTTTTTGATTTGAGTAGCAAAGTACCAAAAAACGTCTTACAGCTAGAGTTACATACATACATACATCGGGTCTGTATCTCCGAATGGGTTAAGCAGTGCTCATGAAACATTACATAGACAGAACCATGACTATATTACGATTCGTAGCCTCATCTACCATAAGAGGTACGCACAGCTGCAGAGAAAAGTAACCCTCCAGCAATGAAACAACAATAGGCGGGGGGGCTACCTTTCTCTGCAGCTGACTGTACAATACTGACAGGTTGCTAGCGTGTCGCCTGAAATATACCTCAACCTTAGTAGCTTATTATGAAATCCACGAAAGAAAAGGAGAGGTGTTATTTTAAACCCGATATCACTTGGTGAAGTTCATTCTCTACTTATATCAAACCGTATTTTTTGGTAAAATTCCACGAGGAATCATCCGCCAAGAAACAAAAGATTCGCATTTTGACTCATCATTAAATTTAACTCAACCTTCGGTCGAAGTAAAAGCTCATTATGAGATGCAGTGTTTGACCCTGACAGTGCACCATAGTTGCATTCGAGTCGAGTCGATACCGCTGCTCGACCTACATATCGATTCCAATCGATACAGTTATATCGAGATCGAGATGTCCTTAATACTGTGTCGTGTTTCGGGTTAACAGTAACTCGTATAATCTGTAGTTTAACGACCGAGGTGCTAATTGGGTGGTAGGAAAGTAAGGCGGAGATGTAGCAAAACATGGTTGTAAATACCTGTATGCATACGGAATGTAAATGTTTGAGATATGTTGTTGTGATTGAGATGTTCATAGACTTATGGATTTTCTAAGCGCAGAAGTTCCCCTGTGTCGCTAATTAAACAATGTTTTTTTGCATTTAACACCAAAAACATTTTAGTTTATACAATAATATACACACGTATATGACGGCGGTATACCGAACCGGTAGGCAGATCTCACGAAACGCCACATAGGCAGAACCATGACCATTTCATGTTTCGTGGTCACTACTAGCATATTTTTAGGTATAAGTAGCCAGGTATGATAGTGACAGGTTGCTGTACTTCCTCAGTCTTTTCGTACGACATCCACGGAAGAAATGGAGAGGGGTTAATCTAAACCCCACACCACATGGCATAACAATAATGCTGAAAAAGATTAATGGTATAGCGACGGATTCCTCCCATATAGATGTAACTATCCAAACAATCAAGATAAAATGTCAACAATTAATCCAACGTAGAATGTAGTCACTAGATCCGTGTTTTTGTTTTTATTAAGGAACTTGGCATTCAAACTGGTTTTAAATTAGGAGGCAGACTTGAAAATTAATAATTAATTTTATACTAGATGGAACTGGATTACATTCGTGTCGTCTTAACATTGTAGGACACAGTTATGTCCTTGTTCTTTGGCGCCTGTGCGTACAACATTATGTGCACTTAAGTAAATTTTTGGTATTATGTACTACTCAATCTTTGAATTGAATTGCCCTGTGTGGTGTCGGGATAGAATAACACTTCTCCATTTCTTTCATGGATATCGTAAAAGGCGACTAAGGAAATAGGTTTAGGTATCCTTTATCCGACAGGCTAGCAACCTGTCACTATTGTGACTATTACACTGTCTCTTCCATCTGTTTTCAAACCTAAAATTTTGCTAGAAGTGGGTGCGAAGCGTGATATAGTCATAATAATGGTTTTGTCTGTGTCACGTTTTTTATGCTCTGCCTACCCCATTTGGGAACACAGGCGTGGTTCTATGTATGTATTTATATTTTATGTATGTGAAATAAATCATGACCGCGGAGTTGGCATCGCAAGCTAACCACTCCTGTGCCTTCTTTCTTCCTATCCGTTGGGGGCGGGAGAAAATGTTTTGTTGTGTCTTATACATATTTAATTTACTTGTTGGTTATTTTCAGTATTGTGCCTCGTGGGCCTCGCCAGTGCGCGATGGGTGCGGCGCGGACGCACGCAGCCGAAGACGACCAGCTTTGTCGGGGAGGCCACCAATGAGCTATCCACTGCAATTTTCCAGGTAAACAACATTTATTAGGGCTTGCAAAATGTCCTATCGAAACCCTGTGACCCGGATTCGACATCGAAGACTTTAGAAACGAAACCAGTCAGAGCAACGTATCCCAAGACTAAATCACATTTTCGTTTGGTTGGAGCGACCCAATATAAGTTCCTTCTAATTTTAAAACTAATTTATAATAACTTTGCTTTCAGGGCTACATAGACGACAATAAGAATATCGCCTTCTCTCCGTTGGGTTACTCCGCCATTCTTGCCATACTGGCAGAAGGAGCTACTGGTCAAACCAGAGACCAGCTCGTTTCAGCCTTGCACTTACCCGCCGACCCGGCTCTTACCAGAACAACATTCCGGTACATCATGGAAAGGCTCAAAAACACCCACGAATATAAATACAACCAGCCAGAACTAAAAAACTACTTCTACATTTACAAGAACTACACGATCAATGATGATTACAAGAAGATTCTAGAAGATTACTACCTGACTGAAGTCAGGTCTGTAGAAAGGTACAATGATGCCGATCATTTTAAACCAGAAGAGTCAGACGATAAGAGCGAATTTACAATTGAAATAAACGATAAGAATGCCGAAGAAAGTAAGAAGAACGAGGAAATAGTTGATTTGGTGCCGCCAAAACAATCTGAAGAGAAGTTAATCTCTTTCGCTGTTGAAGACAAGCCAGAGAAAATAGATATTTCTCAAATCGAATATAAGCCGGCAAAGAACATCAAAGAGAAAATAAAGTTGGTGAAAACTTATCCCAAGAAGGAGGAATCGGGCGAAGAGGAAGAGACCATGGTAGCTGTCGAGGCTAGAAATCATGCAAGAAGCCTTAGAGTACTTATGGAGAAAAACGACATTGCCTCCAGCATTTCCGTAAACAGTGTTGGGAAAAAGTCAAGCACGAGTAAGTATACAATTTTTTTCTCAAAAATAAAACTACCAATACTATTCTTTAAAATATAAACCAAGATCTCCCGAGAATCTATAAACGGAGAGAGCCGACTTATTCCCTACTCGTTTTGCCAAACCATCGACAAAATATTTTATTTTAGTCCTGCAGCAAAGCAAATGATAGCACTATTTGTGTTCCGGCTCAGAGATACTAAGACAGCCGGTATAATTACTGTCAGGCATAACATAAGGCATTACACTTTCGACTCTTTGTTGGCAGTGCATTTGCAATCTGTCCGGCATTGTGAATGTCTATTGGCGACTGTAATCGTTTACCATGCCCAAATTAAATGGCAAGATTTTGTATCCTACTAGAAAAAAATATACCATCTAACTTGCCGGCGACTATACAAAATCCTTTTGACCAAATGACTTAAGTACTACCTTTTTCCAGCTTCACCATCAAACTCTTTGATGATCATCTTCAACGGCATGTACTTCCGTGGTGCTTGGAAGCAACCCTTTGAGAAGGTGGAACCAGCCATGTTCTACACGTCCAACACCGAGAAGAAGCAAGTACAGATGATGCACACCAAGGGAGTCTTCAGAACGGGATCTCTACCTGGCCTCGACAGTTCTGCTATTGAGTTACCTTACGATGTAAGTTTACTTATTAGCGTCTTCTAGTGATTGCCTACTCTAGTTGATATCAAGCGTACCTAATGGTCTTGATTTTTGAGGATTAGCAACACGTGTGGTATAGCCACTTTTTGACGTCCGTAGTTAGACAGTTATAGTTACAGTCCTCAAAATTTGACTTGGCAAGATTATAAGTGGCGGGCGTAAGGTCGGGCATTGATTTTTCATGGAAAAGCGATGGGTGAACTTACCCCCACTAAATCGTTATTTTGCCAAGTTAAATGCAGAGGATGGTTTGGTCTAAGCTCGCGCGCATCTTGCCTTGCTATGCTAAGAGAACAGGCGCTACTTTACAGTGGTATAAATAACTGTCATTTTGCCGCCTCAGTGAAAAACACGTCAATTTAATGCCCGGCGCTGACTGCCGGCATGGCACGGCAGGTCATGGCAAAGGATTTGTTACTGATATAACTATTTTAAATCTTATTACTATAAGTTTAGAATTCATGTTACTTTATTTTGATACAACGATGCCGCGGCATGTCACAGCATGCCGAAGCATTCCGCGGGTTATTTTACAGGATGCTGCGGCATAACTTGCCGTGCCGTTCCGTGCCATGCCGGCAGTCAGCGCCGGCCTTAAGAAGCGCATTCTATTATTTTATGTCCAATTACTATTAAAGTGGTAAAGGCCATAACTGTATACATTTCGGTGGCCTAACGAATATGAACTTTAAAACCTTTAAACCTCCCTAATTCCGGACAATTATTTAATTCTGTCTCAACTTCTTTTAGGGTGGCCGTTACTCTCTCCTGGTTGTGGTGCCCCGTACAAGAGACGGCCTCATCCGCCTCACCGCAGATTTGCCAACCTCACCCATCGAGGATATCCAGGACAGTTTGCATGAAGAGGAACTTCAAGTCAGCCTGCCTACCTTCAACATTGAGACTACTACGAAGCCAGTTGCAGCGCTAGCTAAGGTACTTCATACATCATCAAAAACATCTGCATTCTCAAATGGCAAAGCACAAGACATGTTATATAGTCGAAAATATGACTACTACGCCTGCATTTCCGGAAGGGGGTAGGCAGAGAACACGAGATGTTAGACATATAGTCGAAACATGTGTACGCCACATTTTGTTTCTACTTTTTAGCATCGTTTTTGGTTTAAACGTAGAAAAAGATGATGGATGAAACAGATATAATAGTGACAGGTTGCTAGCCAGTCGCCTAAAGGATACCTTTAACTATGTCCTTAGTCACTGCACTCTTATGACATCCGTAGAAGAAATGGAGAAGTGTTATTCTAAACTCTACAGCACGCAGACGAACATTTACTTATTGTACTTTAAACATAATACCTAATAATAATACCGGTGAAGGTACCCGGAATCGAAGATTATAATATAAAGAGATTGATGATTGTGGATGAAGTGAAAGAGGTATGTCATGATCGTAGCAAGTGGAATAAAGCAGTCTCTGCCCACCCTTGTGAGAAATGGGCGTAATGGTGTGTATGTATTTTATTAATATATTTTGACGGTGTCACATATCTCGAATGTATGCAGAGAAGGCATTGCCAAGAGATTTAGGTTCGCCTTTGGTCTTCTGTTTAAAGAATTTTAAACATAACAATCCTCTTTGCTTCCAGTTTGGAGTAAGCAGCATCTTCAGCCGCGAAGCAGAACTGTCTGGAGTGTCGACAGCGGAAGGACTCTTCGTACAAGAACTGGTGCAGCACGTGGCTGTCAGAGTTGACAACGCCGAAAGCTCTGCGTCTCAGCTTTCTGGTAAAGAACGAAGTTTTAGTACAGTTCATGAGCCACCACGGAACCATTTGTCTGTAAACGATATAGAACTTTTTCTTTGAAAAGGTTCCTTGGTGGCTCAAGAATTAAAATGCTTGACTAAGTATACTTTTCAAAGACCCTTACTGAAAGATTGCCAATGGGATACTGCTATTGAGATTTCGCTGTCTTACTGTCTGTATCTATCTGTCTGTCTGACATCTGATGAACCGTAATTACCTGCTATAGGCCGGTCGTGGAGCAAAGCGAAATTCGAGCGCTGACCCGCTGCTATCTCTGTTGCACGCGTGCAGTAATATTGCCCTCAAGCTCGCATTTGAGTACCAGCCTTTAGGCAATTGAGTATTTGTGATTCGAAATGTATGGCGACCCGTTACAAAGATGAAGCGTTAGTAAACAAATTGCTAATGTTACCATTTTCTTTTCCAGCAAGCAACACAGTGCAGGAATCTCTCAAGAACCTCCCGCTGTCTGGTGTGAAGCCAGCGCGTCGCTTCAACGTCGACAGACCATTCATCTTCTTCATAATAGACCGCTTAGATAAGCTTGCAGTCATCGCAGGCAAGGTCACTGACCCTCAACTGCCAATGCCGTTCGAAATTTAAAATACGAACAAACAAACGACAGTCGAATAGAAATCTATTTTGTTTTTTTTTATTGGCCGATTTTCAAATCAATCCAGCCAGTTCTCTGACTGTTTTAGATTCTTTTTTAAATGGTTTATTTTGGGTTTATCAGAATACTCTTGCTGTGAAAATTAACTTTTTATTTCAAGAAAACTTGAGTTGGACGTGAAACAAACCAGAAGCATTTGATAAATGACAAGTACACAGCGTAAGTTAAGTCATTAGGATAAGTTGTAATTTATTTTAGTCTCAGTTGTGATAAGATAAATATTATTTATTTTACAAATTAACGTTTTCTTTTACTTATTTACCTTTCCCCGACATATTACTTTTAACAAAAAGTCTAACGTAGCGTTATTAAAATAAAAATTAAATGATTTGTAGATGGTTTGCTGCTCATTACAGGAAATATATTTTAGATTTTTTATGTAGGCTTTTTTCAAGTATTGTTAAAAAAAATGCATTGAGAACTGTAGCCTTTGTACATAAATTACCAACTACGAACCTAAGTTTGCTTTAAGCATTTCATTTCAATAACTAGAAAAATGTTCAAAGTTTACTAAACAGTGCAAATAAAATCACTGTTAGGGTAAAGTCACCAGTAATGGACAAAGAACCAGTAATGGACAATGACTTATTTACTACCCACTAAGGAAAAGTCATTTGTTTTACAACAATCAATTCACAACTCTATGGTCTTTAAATTATGAATGAAGTGTCCATCACTGGTGCTTGTCAGCTTAAACTGTCCATAACTGGTGCCGTTACCCTACACACTGATAGCATAGTTTAAGAATGTGGCTTAATAATCATGAGCCAATAATGAAAATTACATAAAATTTGACAAAATAGTCAGTTATCATGATTCTTCAAATTGAGGAAATTGTTTGACTTCTTGTTTCTGAGAAAAAAATCAGTAGCAATTAAAATTAAATTATACTTCATATCCATGTTAAGAAAAAAAAATTGTACTATCGAACTAATAGATTCCTGACTCATTCTTTATAGAATCTATTTACAGTGACATTCCAGTCCTCGACAAGGAAAATCTTAATGACGTTTTTCATAATTCGTCATTAATTAATTTTATGCAATGTATAGGTACCTACCTAATCATGTCGTACATGGGTCTTACGTACAATAATTTTGAATCAAGACATGAACCCTGTTAGGACACAGCAATTTATGTTAAACATACATACATATATGCTCGTACATACAATCACAATCACGCCTGAAGAATGAAAGATGCCGAATATACATTAACAAATAGGTAAGTCAATAAATATAGGTAGCTATAGAATTGGACAACACACGCGCCTAAAGCACACCTTGTAAACTTTAAGCCTAGTTCGGACTATGCCAGTATTTTAAACAAGTTGCGAGTAATTTAGTATCTGAACAATAGAAAAATTGTCGATTTTTACACTTAGTAGTTTCACATTTAGTTACTAAATTATTCGTCACTTGACTATAATACTAGCCTAGTCCGAACTAGCCTGCATATTGTGCGAGTAGAAATCGCATGAACTTGCACTCGCCCTTGGGTTGTTAGTGTCAACAGTCCCTTATTCATTGAATACAACAAATGACAAATTACAAAGAGGGTAGTTCGCTGGTGCATCAACAGGTGATCGTACAGCCTATTTATTTTATTTAAACTATCATTCAACTGTCGCGCTGGTCGTGTCTGGAAGTGATGCATCAAATAAAAATTAAGTGTTAAAGTGACATATGTACAAGTAAACATAAAACTGTTACGGCTTCAAAATGGACTCCCAAATGGACAAAGAGAACCTAAAAGCGAAGACTAAAATACCATTACCTGTAGCTCCTCTGCCCGCGCTCCCGCAGTACTTGATAAAGAAGGTCACTGAGAGGCAACCACTGAACACTTTAGCTGGCCCCAACATGCAAACTATACAGCAGTACCCGCAATGCTCGGCAGGCCCTAGCCATGCGAGGACCAAAATCACTACCAAAAGACGAAACAGTCCTTTCAAAATTGACACTAGATTTGTCACTATACGCCGCGGTTGCGACGATTCGGGAATCAATTTTATAGCATACAATGAAGATACTAGGAGAAGATCGGTGCCTAGTGTCATTTGCATCAGCAGCGATGATGAAGAAAACGATAGCAATGGAATAACAAATTACTTTTCTGATAAAGATGGTTTCTGGAGGGCATCAGCTAGTACTCCGGCTCTTCATAATCTGCAGACGTTGCAGCCGGCTAGAATTAAGAATATAAAGCGGAGTTTGAAGAGGCCTCACAGTAGGGAGTTGCAGGGCATGTCGCCAGCTCCAAACCAACAGATGGTCGTAGATGACAGAGCCAGACGTAGATTACAGTTCAGTCAATCAGTAAGAGAGACAAGACAAACTCCTGACTTTTGTAAGTACCAAGATTTTCTTCTTTATCTTACTGTTTCTTGAACAGCCTTATCAGTGGTCATGGTGAAACAAAAGTAAACAGAAGGTTTTCACTTTCTGTGTGTCGTAAATATATTCACAGAATTATAGGTGCCCAATTTAAAATACATATAACAAGTTGCAAAACTAAACTTAAAAAGTTGTTCATGGGATCAGAATTAAAGGTATATTTGACAAGTTAATGCGCCTTAATGGTTATATTATTAGTTTGTTTACTTAGGTATTTAGTTGAATGTCTTTGGAATGTGCATTACCTAATTAATGAATGATTTAGTTTGTGACAAATATAATTTAGAATGATCGATGTGCTAATTAGATTCCATTTATATTGAGAAAGCATTCCAAAATCTTCCAAGTTCATTGAAGACCAGCACTTCCATCGCATCTCTAACGCTGCGAAAAATTTCTAAAATTGTAAGTAGCTATTCCTACTTTTAAGTTGTACTTAACAGAGGCTCTTGTGCTTCTGTTTCCCCCAACTACTGTTTTCTGTTTGTAAGATCACTTGATTGTAGGTAAGTGTTAGATTTTTGATATGATGTACATCTTTTACCGTGCAATTTTCTATCTGGCGGGCTTTGTTCGTCAAAAACAGTAAATTTTATCTTAGTCAATCTATATAGGACATATAAATGAATCGATATTTTTTCTTGGTTAAAGCAGCAGGGCCGATTTAGCGGATTAATTTTTTGTTGTTTTTTTACAATCAGGAGAAAGTTCTCATGAAATAAAATATTAAGGAAATTGCATTGATATAATAATGCAATTTAAAAATACTGAACTGAAAATATTGTTTTTGATTAATTTAATGAATTAATCAAATTCGTTATTAATAGTGCAACCTCTGTATGGCCAGCTAGACTAGTTTATGTATATTTTCAGTAGTTGTTAGTATGATAGGTTTTTTTTTTTAAATTTTCTGTATTGTACTACGTAAAGTACCGAAACTACCGAAAGTTTGAGCTTAATAAGAGATAATAAATATCTTTATTATTATTTTCAGGGCAAATATTATACACCGAAACGATGGACCGTGATTATTCAGTTGAGACGATCGGATATCTTTTACAAACCGAGCGGAGAGCTTCAGCTGTCCCAAGGATAAAAAATGAGGCTCGAGCTTGTATTTTTAACTGGGTGATGAGAATAAATGTGAGTAATTCATAGAATTCGGCTTACTTGGCCAATATCGAGATTAATCGTACATACATACATACATAGCACCTCCCCCTTTCTTCCCGTGGGTGTCGTAAGAGTCGACTCTGGGAAAGGGTTAGTGTATTGTGGGCGATGGGCTAGCAACCTGTCACTGCAATATCACGTTTGACCATCTGGTTACCCTGAAATTGCTAAACGTGGCACTGGATTTTCGAATTCACGTGCTCTGCCTACCCCGCTTGGGAATACAGGCGTGAGTATATGTATGTATGTATGTACATACATACATATTCTCACGCCCATATTCCCATGAGGGGTAGGCAGAGCACATGAATTCAAAAATCCAGTGCCACGTTTAGCAAATTCAGGGTAACCAGATAGTTAAACGTGATATTGCGGTGACAGGTTGCTAGCCTATCGCCCACAATACACTAACCCTTTCCCAGAGTCGACTCTTACGACACCCACGGGAAGAAAGGGGGAGGTGCTATTCTAACCCGGCACCACACGAGATTAATCGTAATCTATACAGGGTGAAAATGAAATCCGTAACGAAATTAATTCCTCATACTCAGAATCACTAGCACAATACGATGGTAAAATAAAAAAAACACTTTTTTTTCTTTTTTTTTTCATCGGGAAATTCCCAAAAAAATATTGAATGTGGGCATACTACAAACCGCGGTGTAACTGTTTACGTTTGTTTAAATTCTATTCTAAAGTAGGGTAGTTTTGCATTTGCCACAATCCCCTAAAGCAACCGCCGAGGGTAGGTGTGAAAAATTAATACGCAAGCTGGCAGTCGACGCGCACGCGTTCCCTAATCACCCCGGTCGTACGTTACGTAAGCGCGAAGTGTGCGAGTGACAATGTCGTTTGAATTTTCAAATCGCTAGTACTATGAAATGGTGCGAGTGTACATCCAGTATTTTTTACCAACGAGATGGTGCAACCCCCCATTACGCTCGCGATGTACGCGCGAACACTTGAACAATTGTGTACAGTGACCGGTGGATAGGTCGCAGTGGACTTGTGGCCTGGCTTGCCAGGTCAACTGACCTCACCCCTTGTGATTTCTATCTTTGGGACGAAATCAAGCGCCGTGTGTACATGGACGAACCACAAAATTTACATAATCTTAAAGACAAGATTGTAAGTGCATTTTCTGAAGTGAAAGTGACACTGAAGTGCTAATAAGAGTGAATGAAAACGTTTTCAAACGTGCAAGACTGTTTGGAGAGAAATGGACTATTAAGGTACGCTTAGTTTAAGCCCGCTCTACACTCGCGGCGCGACTAGTCGCGCCGTGAATTCACGGCGTGAATTTACGCAGCGGCTCACGCATAATAACTAAGCGCGAACGCAAGGCGTGAACAACATCTACACTCGCGATGCGCGGCTTTCGCGGGCGTTCGCGGGTGTTCGCGTCGCGAGTGTAGAGCGCGCATTAGATTTGTAGGGTAGAGTTATTTTTTTATTATTGTACATAAGTTGATTGATAGGTGACGCCCCACGCGCGCTACTTGCACGCGAGGTGTCAATAATGTTAGCACTTTTTAGGAAAACTTTGATGACACATAACTTCTTATTTACAAAACAAAATGAGAAACTACTCAAATTATATTTTTAAGTTTTATTAACATACAGGTATGTAAAATTTCGTTACGGATTACATTTTCACCCTGTATAAAACATTAGTATTACGCTTATTATACTATAAATCAAAGGTTTCCATTTGTCTATAGGCGACAAACTCAAAACCTACAGATTCAATTAGTCCTGGTTTTTGCCTTAACAAAGTATTTTTTTCCCTGGAAGTTTCATATTTACGCGTTTTTTTTCCACTTTTTAGTATTAGACTAATAATTTTTTTGTGTGTTGGTACATACTTGGTATATACTATACTATAACTATTACCAATAATACAGTGTTTTCATAACATCTTGTATGTTGATTTACATTCTGTGAATGCTTTTTATACTCCTACAAATTGTTACTATTGTACCTCTATATTAGAAGTAGCTACGTTCTAGACTAGAAGTAGCTACGAAACGTAAAATAGTCATGGCTTTGAGTACGTAGCGTTTCGTGTGCTCTGCCTACCTCATATGGGAAGACAGGCGTGATTGATTTTTCAATTTCCTCGTCTCTGAGAATGATACACTTCTGGTTTACTTACCGATTAATTTGTCTCCTTTAGTTCCTTGTTCTCTGTATTTTTAGAGTGTTACTTATCGATCAATCGTCTATCGACGGCATAGATCGATGTTAGAATGGAATATAGCCGGGGTTAATCGATCAGCTTCGACCGGTGCCATCGACTGGCAACCGATTGGTTCATCATCATCAGCCTATACACGTCTCACTGCAGGGCACAGGCCTCCTCTCAGTACGAGAGGGCTTGGGCTATAGTTCCCACGCGGGCCCAGTGCGGATTGGGAACTTCACACACAACGTTGAATTACTTCGTCGCTGTGTGTAGGTTTCCTCACGATGTTTTCCTTCACCGAATAGCTCGTGATAAATATCAAATTCTATATCGCACATAAATTCCGAAAAATTCAGAGGTGCGAGCCCGGGGTTTGAACCCACGACCCTCTGCATGAGAGGCCACAGGTCGAACCGCTGGGCCACCACGGCTTGTTATACCGATTGTTGCACCGATTGGTTAGTTTAGTCAACCGGTATTTGTCGATCCAGACCAATCGATCAACTTCGATCGACGTTGAGCGACGCCGTCCATCGACGATCAATCGATTGTTCTGGTACAGTCGACCAAGAAATTGGTGTACCCCCTCAAGATCGATATTCATTTGAACCTCATGAAACAACAAGGTCGAATTCCCCTCGCCATAATATTATGACAGTGACAATGTCAACCTTGTGATAATTTTGATCTCACAGAAACTTTTGTCAAAAGTGGTAGACCACTTTCTTGGTCGACCGTACCCTGAACTACAAAATTAATTGAGACAATTCCAACAGGGAAAATGCGGTAACCCGGCTACCACTCAGTTGGCCTTTTGGTATTTTGACGCAATTCTGGCCACGGATCACGTGGAGATTGACAACGTGCAGCTAATCGCCGCAGCGTCCTACTGGATCGCTGCCAAGATACAGGGCTCAGTCCCACGTGCTTCGAGGCTTGTTAGTTACGCCGATGGAGCCTTTGACGTCGCACGATTGGTAGAAGCCGAAAGAGTCATACTAATCAAATTGGTAAGTAGCATTGTAATATTCTTACCCAAAATCCTGTATGTAGTATGCGTATTGTAACGCTCCGAAAATAGGATAGGGCAGCATAACACATTCTTACCCAACAATCCCAACATACAGGATGAAACCTAACTCATACACAGAGATATTTGTTTCCATAGCAGTATTTCAAGGCAAGTTCATTGGATTTATTTTGGAGAAATTAAATGAACTTCTATTTGCCGGGAACTACATGGCAAGATTTTAAATAACGTCATTTTTCTTGTAAAAAGCTGGAAAAATTACCACCACCACCATGCAAAATAGATTTCGGGAACTGTGCTCAAGTCAATATTCTAAACTAAACAATGTCATTTTTCCTTTTAGAGCTAATTTTTCAATCACCAGATAAAACATATCTGTCCGATAAATGTTGGCTGTCACTTTTCTTTTACATGACGCGAAAAAAGGATAGCAATAATTTTAACCGGCTGATAAATTTATCTGGTGATTGAACAATCGGCCCTTAAGCGTATTGTTAAAATACCGGTAGCGCACTGGTGACTCCTCTGGTTATTAGCTTTTTGCCCATTAAAACATAAGATAACTTTATTTACGTTTTTAAAGTCATTAATACAAAAAAAATACAAAGTTTTTGAAGACACGGATTATCTACTCGTTACTGATAAAAATAATTTCTTGGTGACAGACAGACAAACAGACGGACACCAAAGTGATCTTATACGGGTTCCCTTGTTCCTTTAAATTTACGGAACCCTAAAAATTTATTTGGTTAAAAATTAAATTTATAGCTCACACAAATCAAACTCGCTGTGTAAGTCCCATATTTTGTGGTAAATTGACCCATCACGGTATTTACAGAGTTATCATTCCAAGAAATTGCTCATGTAATTAAAATAATGTTGTGACGGGTTCTCGTATGATTAATACTGGACACGGGGACTTTTTCTGACTTTGGCTTTTCTGCGTTGTGTCGTAACGATTTCGAGATTTCACTTATAGGAATGGGATTCCCCTTTTCAAACCCAGAACTTTGAGTTGGTTTAGAATGCACTTCAAGTTGATCATTTATTTGGGCTATTAATTTTGTATCTCAGGAAATGTTTACATGAAATTTTTTGATTAAGTATTAGAAGCTGACGGCCAACCTTCAGGACTGAAGAGGCACTTGAAGAAGAAGAAGAAGAAGTATTAAAAGTTTTTTTTAAGTAGAGATTAAATTTGTGGTTTCGATGACAGTAATTAAGTATACGATATATCAAACCATATTAGTGACGTTATTAAACCAGTTTTTTGATTCCGTGATTAGTTGTCACACTAATTTTATAAATGTGAAAGTTTGTGAGTGTGTGTGCGTGTGTGTGTGTTTGTTACCTCTTCAAGCCCACTCGGCGGGACCAAATTTGATGACATTTGTATGGAGAAAACTTGCACCCAGGGTTAACATATATATCTTTATCCTGGAAAAGTATAAAAATATAGATCCTTTGGGATTGTGTCAAAAATGCTACGCAGGAATTGCGGGCCACAGCTCTGCCGTCAGCTGCTGGCTGGTATATTAACTAACTTCTATAACATCGTCTATCGAAACTCATATTAATAAAGCTACAACTATTCTGTTTTCGTATCCAGTTCTAAGGTACCATATTAAAATGTCATAATTTTCCAGGGTTATCCATTTACCCCGCCCCTTCCCTACGACTTCATCGGTTACTTCGCCTGGTGGTGCAGTAAGAAGAAAACCGAAGAGTTTGTGGATGGTGCCTCTTTCCTGTGCTTGTGCGGTCTGATGGTGGACAGAAGCCTCTGCCAGGAGTACCCTTCGGTCATCGCAGCAGCCTCCATCCGGAGCGCCCTGGTTCTGATGGGCAAGAAGGAACTGCTACCGAGGCTGCAGAAATGCTCGATGTAAGTTTTGGAGACGTCGAACGTTTGTCTATAAATATGCCTGTATTCCCAAATGGGATGTAGTGACCCTAGCGCCATCTATCGTCAAGCAGTAGAACTTCTTCCACAAAGTGTCAAAGTGTTCTACATTGCGCTAACGAAGTTTCGATGGTCGGTTGCGTAAATACAACTTCCGACTTTCTCTCTGAGGACTTCGGTCCCCAGGCGTAATCTGCCTGGAGATAAATCTCTCTGTTGTGTTTAGGAATTCGCAGGCAGAAGCTATTTTCACCATCATTAGCCTATATACGTCCCACTGCAGGGCACAGGCCTCCTCTCCGTATGAGAGGGCTTGGGCTACAGTTCCCACGCGGGCCCAGTGCGGATTGGGAACTTCACACACAACGTTGAATTACTTCGTCGCCGTGTGTGTACTAGGTTTCCTCACGACGTTATCCTTCACCGAACAGCTCGTGATAAATATCAAATTCGATATCGCACATAAATTCCGAAAAATTCAGAGGTGCGAACCCGGGGTTTGAACCCACGACCTTCTGCATGAGAGGCCACAGGTCGAACCGCTGGGTTACCACGGCTTTACTAATGTAATTTTATCTTTGCAGGTTTGTAGCAGCTGAGAAGAAAGCTGTTAATATATCGCGAGTGTGTTCAATCCTGTTCCACGCTGTGCGGACGGTCTCTACGTTTGGCTACCCCTACAACTTCATCGTCGATGTGTTCGATATGTATCCGAAGTTCGTATCTCAGATTATAGTGCATGCTGTAAAAAGCATAGGCTGTCATGATAATAGGAAATCAGGAGATATTATCTAGTGCTGGATATAGAAAAGTGTGAGTTGGGGTTGGGATTCGAGATGTGTTACTTATATTCAGTCGTCGAAAAAAGTTAAAAAAAACTCTATCAAATAGCTGTTTAATTTTTTATGTTTTCTTTTTATTTTCCATGTTTTTTATACATAATTTTAACTTTAATTTGACATCTTACAATAATAAATGAATATTTAAGCGTCATTAATTTAAGAACATGTGCTTCAAATTTTAAGTACCTAGCAATAGTAAAAGAAGATATTTCATTTATCATTTACTTGCGTACTCATCCTGTAATCCCTTATCGACCTCATTAAATGGAACTGTAAAAAAAGAAGTTTTACATGCGTGCAGTCTTTGGAATGCAGTTGGTATTAAGCGCAACTTGTACTTAAATATATTGTTTATGTACCTTGTCTAGTTTGTGTGTGAACTCCGTAGAACTCTTTTAAAATTGAAAGCAATCTTGATAATTACCGTAAAGAGTCACCGCAACAGAGCTGTACTTACTGTTATACACGAAATTGTCCAGGTAGAAGTCGTAACTTTTCCATTCTTGAGCTTATTTTTACTTGAAGTAGTTTTTATGAATGTGTGTCATGTGTTTTTGGATTAAGTACCTGCTCTTGTTTATGAAATGTTCTAAATTAAAATTCATGTACTTGGTCGTTATTAAGTTTTGACATTTAAATGATATTATATATAATTTTTACTAAATTGACTGAATATAATTGGTTGCAATTTCAAATGACAATAATTTTAGATAAGTACCTAATTAAGTTAAATAAATGTGAATTGACATTAAGCATTCATTAAATTTTAACGACTCAAATAATTAGTGATTAAGCATATTAGAAATATTTAGGAGTAATGTATTGTGTTGTTGTCTTGATTGTTTATATTAATTTAATGAGTTTATAACTACTATGTATAAAATGAATTCACTGGCAAGTAGCAATATGCGTAAATAACGTAATTCTGAAGCTGAGTGTAGTGTTAAGTTGGGAGTGTGTAGGTAGATGTAAATTTTGAAGCAATCTGAAAGGCATTAAACGTTTTGGACTGCTATTTTGGTGTATTATTTTATCACAAAAAATCTTATTAAAACATGCATTTAAGTGATGTACATCTATAAGGAAACATCAAACCGGCTGAGAGGAAAAACCATACGTAAACCAGATAAACTACTCTGAGTCCTAACTTGATATTGGCACAGTAATGCTGATGAAATAGAAGCTTTATTACTTCAATCCAAAGTTCACATTGAGGCGGCTCGCGAAATGACGCATTTGTCAGAATTAATCGTGTTGTTTATAGTCAACAGCTAGACCTCGCAGAGGTTGCTCGCGTAGTTCCGAACTTAACAATACAAAAATAGTTTTTAATATTTGCATTTGAAGCAATGTGGTGAGAAAAAAAGTATCCAACAGTGTGTAATAAGTGTGAAGGAAAAAACTCAGCAAAATGAAACTGCAGAGTAAGTAAGGTTATTTTAAGTTCAAGTGGTGCAAGTTTAAGTTCATTTACCTACCGCTAGCTTCAAAGATGGTTGCTAAGTTGATAATTATTTATTAACACGCTTTTTATCATCGAATACGCCAAGCGTTGAAATAATGAATACACATATTTACGGTTCTAAAATTAGAACTTATGACCGTTGTTTTGGCTCGTCAATATTTTTTTATTTTCCATAACCTAAACATGACACCTGTGTTCCCAATTAAGGTAGACAAAGCACACGAAACGTTACATATTGTCAAAATCGAGACTATTTCACGTTTTATAGCCACTTTTAGCATAAATGAAAGCGGTATAGTAGTAGTTTTATTTCACCTACGCTGTTTTATACTTTTCAGTTTTGTTTATATGCTGTTTGTCGTTGAAAATTCAGTCGCAAAGTTTAAAACCGACAAGAACGTATAATAACTACCAAGGAAACCCAGAAACGTTGTACTTTAGCGATAATATACCATCAAACTTAAATGTGAAGAATTCGAACTTGCAAAGAGAGTATGAAGACTCGCAAAGGAACGCGCTGCAGCGGGAGCTGCAGGCTGCCAACGACAGCTACCTCCGAGCTCAGCAAGCTCTACAGAATATACGCAATCAAAACTTGAGCCAAACGAAAATTCTGAACAATCCGCCCAATCTAAATCAGAACCAAAACCAAAATCTTAATCCGAATCAAAATCAGAATTTTCTTTTGAACCAAAACCTAAATCCGAATCAAAATCAGAATCATCTTTTGAACCAAAATCTAAATTTTAATCCGAACCAGAATCAGAACATATACAATCCATTCCCTAATCGAAATCAGAATGTGAACCACCAAGATCCGAGTCTGGAAGTCTTGCCACCCTTGCAAGGCAGCCCAGATTACTACAACAATGTCAGACGGAATGCTCTGCAGAAACAACAGCTAGAGGAGAACGTTGAAATCAACAGATCCTCAGAGGTGGATGTTGTACCATTGACAAGGAATGTAACCCAGGACGACGTAAGAAAAGTAACACTGGCTACTACTTACATCGGGATCCACATGATGAAGGTAAGATATTGAGCTCAGTTATAATTTTTAATGTCATTTCGAACAGTCTTCAAAACTTTTTGTTTTTTGCAAGTACCTAGTCATTCGATGTTACCAAAGATTTAGATCGTGTTGACCATGATTTTCCTTTACTGAAAAATAATCTAGGTATTACGACGCTAAAAAGGAAATCAAAGACATATTTAGGTACCCTTTAAAACTAAATAATGAAATCAGAATGGTGATACAAAATAAGTGTTTCTTACTTAGCTAATGCTTATATAATGGAACGCGCTAACTCATTTTGTTTTAATTAGACTTCTTAAATTTGAGGTGTCCATTCATACATTGCGTTTTGTTGCATGAATTTATTACCTTAGCATGAATATCCTAA
The DNA here is from genome assembly GCA_005406045.1 of Adoxophyes honmai. Classification (NCBI taxonomy): domain Eukaryota; kingdom Metazoa; phylum Arthropoda; class Insecta; order Lepidoptera; family Tortricidae; genus Adoxophyes; species Adoxophyes honmai. The sequence goes on along the minus strand of BHDV01003734.1, from coordinate 657,451 downwards.
ATGTTATCAGGCGAACTTTAACAATTGAACTAATGCATTATGTTGCGTGCCATTTACTGAATAAGAATCACTAAGTAATTGGTGATCAATTTAATTTCAGTCTGTATATCTAGTTAGTTGCTCTTAAATACGCAACGTCAAGATATACGAAAGTTGTTTTGGCTCTTTTCTGCTATACCTATTTGTTTCGTTGTAAGAATAAGACACAATGTCGCACCGTTATCAAAAACACTCACAGATTCAACAAATTCCATTTGTGAAATTACCATTGTGATTTACTGTGGTATGTAATAGCCAGAAGGATGGGTATAATCGATCGATCGCCTTTTGTCCATTGCAGTAACTAACCTTTGCAAAACTGAGCTATTCAAAAATACATGAAATAAAACTAGATACTGGTCTGATTATTTCTGCGCCCCTCCAGGGTCAGCGCCCTTAGCCAGGGCACCGATGTCACCGCTCGAGTAACGGCACTGCTTTTGTCTAAGCTCTGTAGTCTCCTATTTGTACGGTCGGCCAAGAAAGTGGTCTTGTCACTTGTCACTTTAGACAAAATAGTCTGTGAGATATAATTATCATTAAGGTTGACATGACATATGACGTGACGTAAATACAAAGAAAGGAGCTATTGTCACTATCACAATATTAAGGCAAGGGGAAATCCAGCTTGTCGTTTCATGAGGTTCAAATGACCATCGATCTTATGGGGGAGACCGATTCCTTGGCCAACTGTACCATTATCATAACTTTACAGTGGCCATACTCGCTAGTTCGGGTGTAAATGATTTGTCATGGTAAATATTAACAGAGTCACCACTTATGAAAGTAAGTTTGCCAAAATCAACACGTTTGCTAAATGAATACGTTCACTGTAAACTCATGGCAATGAGACTGTTAAAATTAACCCCTTATATTTTTCCACGTAGCAAGATCATCGTCTAACGCTGTTGCTATGTCTTTTCAGAAAGCAACTGAGAGCCAGTCCAACGCAGTGGTCTCACCTCTTTCGGTGGTCAACATGTTGGCGCTGCTCCAGGCTGCATCTTCAGGAGAGACTCAGAGACAGATCTCGGACGCTCTGAGGATGACACCTGAGATGTCAGCGAGTGTCTTCCAACTCCTGAATACTGAAATTCGGGTGAGAATCGGCTCAATTTAAAGTAACTTTTACCAGTAGCTTTGCCGCCGCAGGAGTTCATTGAGTTATTGTGAAGTTGTATTGTACATACAACTTACAGATCCCTATCAGTAGATGATACCACTTCTAGCATATTTTAAGGTTTTAAGTTAAGAGGTACAATCACAGAACAGATCTGTTTTGTGGGTACAATAGTGAAGAGTTGCTAGCCTGTCGCCTAAAATATTCCTTAACCAATAGGTTAAGAAAAGAAAATAGTCGGCTTTTACGATATCCACAGATGAAATAGAGAGGTGTTATTCTAACCCAGACATCTTAAGGGTTATTTGTTTTTTTTTTCAAGTAACTAATGATCAATTGTTCTATGTTTTGTGTAACATTTCATTATGTTTTTGTTTTCTCCAAATTTGTAGAAAAGAGGTGCCACGCGTAATTTGCTAAAAACAGCCAGTGCTATCTTCGCTGAAGATGCCATCGACCTCTCAAGCTCATTCAAGAACTTCGCCATCAGAAGTTTCGACAGTGAAATATCCAAACTAAGTTTTGCCAACCCCAACTTAGCGGCGAAGACCATCAACGAATGGATCGCTAGAAAAACCAACGATCAAATCAAAAATCTGGTATCACCAGGTAAGTGGAACATGAGATGAGTAAGCTATTTTTCTTAGTGTAATGTTATCTTAATGTCTATCGGCGAGATGTCAAAATCACCACAATTAACACGTAATTCCCTACAATTGGGGGATAACCCTACAAATTGATGACGCTGTTACTGTATATTGAGTAACAAGAGTATCAACTGTACACACGTCCTTATAATATTGGGACAATGAGAGCGAGTTTATTATTAGCTTATTAGCCTGTCTATTAGCTCACAAATTCAGAAACATTCAGTGGTGCGAGTCTGGGATTTGACCTACGACCCTCTGCATGAGAAGTCACAGATAAAACCGTTAGGCTACCACTGCGTTAACGAAATTGATATAACCAAGTGTATTCGGTTAAGGAAAACAACATGGGAAAACCTGAATAACAACAACAACATACAATCACGCCTGTGTTCCCAAATGGGGCAGGTCAGCATACAAAGCGTGATATAGATAAAACCATGATTATGACTATTTCAGCCACTTTCAGCTTGCTGACCTGTTGTCGTCTAAATCATACCTAAACCTATTTCCTTAGTCGCCTTTTACAACATCTGCGGAAAAAAAGAAAAGGTGTCATTCTAACCCTACACATACATACATACATACAATCACGCCTGCATTCCCAAACAGGGTAGGCAGAGCACACAAAACGCTACACAGACAAAACGATGACCATTTCACGTTTTGTTGCCACTTCAAGCATAATATTTTTAGAGGTTTGAGGTGGCAGGTACAATAGTGACAGGTTGCTAGCCTGTCGCCTAAAGTATACCTTAACCCATGTCCTTAGTCGCCTCTTACGACATCCACGGAAGAAATGGAGAGGTGTTGTGGGAAAGACTCCAATAGAGAGATCTCTCTCCGGGCAGATGTTATACCCGGGGACCGAAGTCCCTACACGACACAGAATAATCACACATCGCATCTAACATTTTAAATGCGAAAGTTACAAGCACAAGTTTGTGTATGTTTACGTCCAAACGCATCGGCGGGACAAATTTGATGAAATTTGGTATGCAAGAAGCTTACACCCAAGTTTAACACATAGGATAGTTTATCCCGGAACAGTCCATAGATTTAGTGATATTTTAATAAAACAGTTCTACGCAATCGGAATAGGGATGATGACTAGGTTAAAAATATATCATTCTAATTAGTCCGTAAGTTAGATTATGGAAAAAAATGAGACACATATTTTTTTACTTTATCAAATAATTAAACATCGACAAAGGTACAGATCATCAAACTTTCTGAGTGGGGGGCTCGTGACGTCACATTTAAGTAAAAACCAGTACAATTTTTACTCAAACGTGACGTCACGCGAAACTTTTACGCTCTGTATTATCGTCTGTCAAATAAAAGAAAAAAAATGGGTACAATATTTTATCGTAGTCTATTTGACGGACGAAATAGTTTTTACTAGTCATCTAGCCTATTGCGGGCAACAGTTAATTCCTTCCTTATACTTTTTCAGATTCTGTCGACATCAACACTCGGATAGTTCTAGCCAATGCTGTGTTCTTCAAAGGCATATGGGAGACCATGTTCAAGCGCGAATCGACCACAGATAAAGACTTCCGCTTGAGTAATGGCCAAAAGAAGTCCCATCCGTTCATGTCCTTGCGAAGCAGTATCAAATGCGGGGTAGATGCGTCCATCCAATCACTGGTCGCAGTTTTGCCGTTTGAGGTAAGAGCTTAAAAACTAACTTTTTTATAAGAATTTACCTATTACTGGATGTCAACTATAGATGACAGTAAGGCTACATCTCTGCAATACGGGTGTCAACTACAGATCTTCAGAGACTGAGAAGCTTTCAACTTTATTTTAGCAAAAAGTGGAATTTCTGTAATTTTATGAGAGACAAAAGTGATTATTTATTAAATTTTATGAATTATAATCAACGTGTATACGAAATTTCAAAAGCATGTAGTTGTAATAGTTCAAAAATATGAAAGTGACATTGTGTCTAATATCACTCTCGCCAAAATATGCCCGCATTGGTCAGTGACTTTGGTGTTTAGGCCCTCATAGGTAAAGGGTTAATTTATCTGCAACTTACTTTACTTCATGCACCGCCTTCTAAATTACAGGGTAACCAATATTCCTTGGTTTTGCTGCTGCCGCTGCCCAACTCCAGTGTCCAAGCTGTTCTGGAGTCGCTCAACGGCGACAAACTATTGGACTATCAAAACATCCGCAAGAGAGACACGCTCATCGAGATTCCGAAGTTCACTGTCCGTTCCAACACGGACCTGTATCCCATCTTTAATTCTGTAAGTGTTACCATTTAGCGGATTACTCAACATTTCAGTTATTATTATTTATTTCTAAGTAGGTATTCGCGATTCTGCTCATTTTGACGTGATAACGTCTTATAATTCGATTGAGCCGGCTGCACGCACGAAAAAACATGAAGTATGCGGCGTTACCTCGATCTGAGGCGTTCCATTAAACCAATTACGTTGCAGAAAGTTTATCAGAATTTCAACTCCAATTCTCAACCTTCGATAGCTCAGTTGGTAGACCGGTGGACTGTAGAGGAATAGGTCACTGGTTCAAATCCGGTTCGAAAGAGTTCTTTTTGTATTTTTTTTTAATGCATGCTATAAAATATGTTGATTTTATTATAATATTGAATGAATATACTGCAGTAATTCATTCAAAATAAAATTACACATACATATTCTAACGCCTGTATTCCCAAGAGGGGTAGGCAGAGCACATGAATTCAAAAATCCAGTGCCACGTTTAGCAATTTCAGCAGGGTAACCAGATGGTTAAACGTGATATTGCAGTGACAGGTTGCTAGCCCATCGCCTACAATACACTAACCCTTTCCCAGAGTTGACTCTTACGACACCCACGGGAAGAAAGGGGGAGGTGCTATTCTAACCCGGCACCACACGGGGTTCAAAATAAAATTAAATAAAATTAAAAAAATTCTTTTGAAAAATGGAACCATTCCATCAGTATTTTCTTATCACGTTGTCACGTTCAACCATCGTCCGTAAGCCGATTTTACAGAACCGATTTTTTTAAAGACAGCTGCGGAGAATATTGGGCAGAATCGCGAATCAGAAGAAACAATATAATGGCGCAAGTATTGAATAATCCCTTTTAGCCTATTTCACTTTTTATTATGTTTCAAAAAGTATTTGATTGATTAATGTAACAACACAAACGAAACTAATTTCACGCTTTATTACCACTTTTAGTATATTTTTAGGTTTTAAGAGGTATAATAGTGTCCGTTTGACATCAGTTTCACGTATTTCCTTGTCACCAAACAGGATTTTTTTGGGGTTATTTATGACAATTTGTCTTACCTATGTATGGTATTACTTATTAACCATTTGTGTACAACCATACAATATAATGCAACAACCATATATTTTTCTCTTTTACTTAAACTGTACATTATATTCGTTTATTTCAGATGGGTATTACAAAAATGTTCTCTGCGGCATCAGAGCTGACTAACCTCGCTGGCCAGAACAGCAGCCCTCCACCTCAAGTGTCATCTGCCATCCATACTGCCATGATGTCTGTCGACGAGCAAGGTGCCACAGCCGCTGCATCAACAGTGGTTGCAGTAGTAGCACTGTCTTATGATCTTCCATCATACATATTCAGAGCAGACCGACCGTTCTTGGCTATTCTGTGGGACAGCCAGCTCAACGTGCCATTGTTCATGACTAAAATCGACAATCCGTCGTTGTAGTCCATTGTCTATCTTGCCTTTATACTCATGTAACTTAAAAATAGTTTTAAGTGAGCTACTCAGTTGCTATTCACGTAATCCCAATAAAACAAATATTTCGAATTAAGTTTTTTATTTAAAAATAAATAAAAAATGCCACTGACGTCAGATTACGGTGCGGTTAAAATAACTAGATAACGTCACAATTAATCTCTGCATATCAAAATAGGGAAGCCTAGTTATTGCGAATACTTCTACTTTGACATCGACACCAGCTTAGTGATTGCGCAAGTTACGGGAAGCCTCAGTTAGGTCAATAATTTACTAAGTCTTGATCTCTTAAATAGTGAATAAATAATTAATATCAATTACGTAAAACTACCTCTTGAACCTCTTGAATAAGTTGATCAGAGGATCGTTAGCGAAAGTCTTCAGTTTTCCATTGTAATACGATTCTATTTGCTGTAGACTTTTCCCCTCTGTTTCTGGGAGAAAGAAGTACAAATAAATGGTTCCAACGAAGCTGAAGGCGGCGTATACAGCGTAAGTTCCCCACAAATGTAGACTGATCTCCATGTTTATGAAAGTCTTCGATGCTATGAAGGTGACTACGTAATTGACAGCTGCTGCGAGTCCTTGGGCGGAAGCGCGGCTCCTAGAACAGAGAGATAGGAAAACCTACATATTTATAGTCCTCGACATCAAAATTGGCAATATTTTTTGTAGTGGGGGTAATCCGATAACTATATTTTAATTAAAAAGCCAGCCGTCCACCGACGTCTCGAAGTACACCGGCTCGCTAGACCACTTGCCTAAAGCCATGACTGCTGGAGTCACCGTTCAGATACCACACTTTGTTAAGTCGGATCAGCGCCTTTGGAGCAATCGTTGACTTAAGAAAAAGTATCGACCGCATTCTCGTGATTTACTAGCTTCTACCTGTAGCCCGCAACTTCGTTTGCGTACCTATACTTGATCTATTGTAAAACAACATACATACATTCATACCTACACTAAGTCTGTATTTCCAAATAAGACAGGCAGAGCATAATTTTGACAGATTGCTAGCCTGTTGCCTAAAGCATATCTCAACACCATCCAAGGATGAGACGGAGAGTAGGGTGTCCCAAGACATAAGGGAGGATTTTTTTTTCTCGAAAATAAAAACGCATACCCTCTATTTTTTTTCTAAATAGTCT
>BHDV01003734.1:596809-644316 GCA_005406045.1 Adoxophyes honmai | reverse complement strand
TAACTCATGCTATCCCAGTACTTTTGAATCAAAAGTCTGCTCATTCATTGTCTCAGGCGATACAAAGTTCGCCGGGTCAGCTAGTAATATTATATAATGTCCCTACTAATCGTTCAGGCGCAACAAAACTTTGCTAATGGTCAATGGCAGCACATCATCATAATGTTTAAATTATAAACTCGATATTAATAGTCTATTTTTATATTCAAATTTTGAATATCATGAAACAGACGACGATCGAAAGAAGAAAATATTTTTTTACAAATTTGGAACACACAGTCAGAGCTGCTGGCAGCGTAAACCTGTGACGCCAATGCGAAACGAATGTTCGGTCTTTGTGCGTTTATGTATGCGACTGTCTATAATTAACCATTAAATTCGGCTTTCAGGCTCATAGAGATAGAATAGAGACTAGTTGGCTAGACTAGACTGTCGCCTAAAATATACTGAAACCTTTTATTTGGTCAACTCATACGACTTCCACTACACGTCTATGTACCTAAGTACCTCTTATACAGGGCGGTATCGTCAAATTATTGTGAAATGTAACTAAATAAATATTTAACTATCGGTATTTGGGATAAGATTACACCTATAGGTAAGTATTGTGTAACAATAAAAAGCAGTAATGATCATGTAAGTCAAGACATTGACCTAAAATTGTTTATCAGTGATAAAACTAACTGTCTGATACATTCTTACTCAGGTATTTAATATAATCAAATCACTATTATAAAATAAAATCGTCCACCGCATCACTGTGTGTAACTCAAAAATTACCTAGGTACTTAATAATTAAATGTGTGGTGTCGGGTCTATAATAGCACCTCTCCATTTCTTCCGTGGATGTCGTAAGAGGCGACTAAGGAAATGGGTTTAGGTATTGTTTAAGCGACATGCTAGCAACCTGTCACTATTATACCTGTTATTATTGTACTTATTTTAGGTATCTTAGTTTAAAACCAAAAATTATTCTAAATGTGGCTACAAGATGTGATATACTTAGGTTGTTTATATAGCGTTTTGTGGAATACAAACGTTACGAGTATGTATGTACGTATGTAATCAAATACTAAGCACACAATGAGAAATCTTGCTTAAAAAATGTATATCTCACTTTACGACCTCTGTACTTACATACTGCTTGCTATTAATAATTGCTTTGTTTACATTCTTCGTTTTCGAATAATTCACAGCAATGTTTTTTATTTGCGAATTACCTTTTGTCACCTTCAAGCATACAGAAACATTGGAACTATAGTCAGAACCGTGTTTAATTTTACACTTGGCAAATGGGTATGAAAACTCATTGGTATGGGTTTTTCGACTTACAACGTTAGTTTGGTGAATCATTGAAATAGAAATCCGTTTTTGGTCACAACATTTAAGTTGCTTGCGGGTAAGATACCTACTTAGATAATATGTTTTTGTACGGTCTACTACCACTTTCTATTTCAATAAGTTGTTGTGTCCCTCTCTTCCCGTGGGTGTCGTAAGAGTCGACTCTGGGAAAGGGTTAGTGTATTGTGGGCGATGAGCTAGCAACCTGTCACTGAAATATCACGTTGAACCATCTGGTTACCCTGAAATTGCTAAACTTGGCACTGGATTTTTGAATTTATGTGCTATGCCTACCCCTCATGTGAATACAGGCGTGAGAATATGTATGTATGTACATCCACTACTTTACCGTTTTCGTTAGCGAATACCGACCTTTTTATACTATTCATACCTAAGCCATATGTAGGTATGACTCCAAACAAAGAAGTCGTGATAAAAGGTTCTCACCTGACTTCTCCCACGTAAGAATTGATAGGTGCCTCCATAACTCCAGTACCCAATCCCAGCAAAGCATTAGCCAAGAAAAGAGAGGGCAGATTCCATGCGAAGTACATGAGGATCCAGGCAAACACGTGTGGGAGGTTTGCGAGGAAATTTGCCTTCTTCCGTCCACAGAAGTCCACCATGGGTCCAGAAACCAGGGCTCCGATTGGCTGGATGATGAAGGCGATGCTGCCTGAAACAGCAAAGGTGGTGTGTGAAAAATAGCTTGGCAATTTCGTACTGTGCGGGTTTTTCATTATTTTTTCAACGGGAACGATATCTTAAAGATTGTTAAAGAAATAGTAAAAGAACTGCAAATTGCAGGCAATTCACAACTTTAGAAGCAAAGAGACACAAAGGTTCAAAAATATTAAGGCTCCGTTTTAAGTTTTATGAAATCTCTTTACAACGTATGTTTTCTTAACTTGCCTTGACAATGCAAATCGTAATACCTACCTAAGGTATTACGATTTGTTAAGTATCTTTAGTTTTTCCTCTAACGAGGAAGATAAGCCGTGACGGTCATTTTCTACATTACTTCCATTTTTGTGAAGGTCCTTTTAAGGTACTTACCTACGTAATTGAACTAGTGATTCCGTAACCAAGGATGAGTTTTTCTTTAGCACTAACAAAAAGTTGACAGTGGCATTATATTCTAAGGTCATTCTCGGTAGTGTCACCATGAAAGCGTCTGATTAGCTGACATGATAATAAATGTTCGAATCTTCGACGCTGTAACTACTTTATACCGTATGGGCATTATTATGGGCAAAATTTCTTAGTGATAGCGACAATTTAAGTCTTCGACTCTGAATCATGCTTGGGCGCAAACCAAAGAAAAAGCCAGGACAACTACAAGAACGTGTATCAGACGTAACGCCATTTAAAAAGTGATGAAATTATTCTCTTTATGGGGGCTAATTTCTCCAAAAAGAGAATAATGTAACTAATGTATATTTAACAGATTAAATGTAACAGATTGTATGGTAACAGATTAAGTGATGAGCCGGAGTTTTGCCGTCAGTCTGCGACTTAATGCCAGACGCGTGAAAAGATAGCAGACAAAGTGAGCGGTACCGTATCTAAGCAGGCATAATCTTCAAACACTAAACATTTATCTACGAGTCGGATCGGAAAGGGAGTTCCGTACAAACTTTGATTAATGAAATTGACTTGGGTACCAAGAGTAATATCTAAAAGGGGTTCCAGCTTTTTACTGTTTAGTTAGAGCTACGGAACCTTAAGTGTGTATTCAGTTAATACCTACCCTTTCATATACATTTTTAGCAGTGAATTTTTGGAGGAACTGATTTAGTTTCATTCTAACATAGGTATCTACATATTTATGGCTGTAATTGTACTCCATGCTTTCTGATATAAACACTATGTTCAAATTTGATATCTATTTTCATATTATCAGGTCATTTTAAGACTATTTTACATCAGTCGTAAGTTAACAATAAAAAATCAGTTAACTCTACGAGTATAATACGGTGCAACATAAATCGTCTTTATATCTTTAATACACTTCTGATATAAAATTCTTTGAACTACATACATTTTTTGGACAACTTTGAACAGTGCTTGAGTTATTACATATATCCGACATAGCTTAAGATAAATCTCATTTAACGTTGACACGTGAATGATAAAAGAAAGATCTTAAAGCCAGGGCCGCTTTTTCTCTAATTTATCATTGCCGTCTACTTTAATGTTTGGTTTATCCGGTTTAAGCCAGTTAAAACTATATCTCTGTCTGAAAGATAACGCGGTTTAGTTTTAAGAGATAGTTAATTGTGCAATAATGTTTTCCTCACAAAAATGCTAGATTAAATACTATCGTAAAAAAAGATTGACACTCTAAAAGTGAAGCCTTAGGCGCTGGCGCTGCGCAGACGAGTGTTTTGTGCGATCGAGTCTCCGCAGCAATAAATTGTCTGAATGGCGCGGTGACAGCTTCCACGAAACTCTGAATGGAAATTCCTGGAAGCTGTCACCGTGCCATTCAGACAATTTATGGCTGCTCAGACTCGATCGTACAAAACTCTGACGTCTGCGCTGCGCCTATGTAATCATCAACATTTTATAGGATAGTAATTTTGCCGTTTTAAAAAAAAAATCGTATTCTGCCATGTATACCTACATCATACAATATTGCAACGTCGCTTATCCCATTTCTTTTTCAAGCATCGATATTACAATAGTATGCAATCACGTACCTACTTACAAATGTATTTAATACATTTTACAACTTAGTAGATAATAATAATTCATAAAAAGAACATAATAAACTTGTTGCAAACATGAGTTGAACGCGAGACAATAAAATTACCGAGATACCTACGTCAGGTTGAATTTCATGGCAACTACATGGTCACAGACATGACTATAGTGTTGGTTTTTATTTTGAAGTCCTGCTAGCGGCAGTCTCGGCTAAAAGTAGTGTGGAATTAATTAAATAAAGAGTATTGTGGTTCCTCCCTCCGTAACCGAACACCACTGCGCTCTATACATATTGATTGAAGTCCCTTAAACGATTGTGTACGAGTGGTTCATTAATTTCAATAGAAAAATGCCGTTCCGTGACGTACCGTGTGTGATGTTGGGTTCAGATTATAACACCTTTCCATTTCTTGCGTGGATGTCGTAAGAGGCGACTAAGGAAATCGATTATGGTATTATATTTTAGGCGACAAGCTAGTAACCTTATTGTACTTTTTAATTTAAAACCAAAAAAATATGCTAAAACTGGCTGCGAAACGTAAACTAAGTATATATTTGGTGTCGAGGTTAGAATTACAGCCCTCCATTTTTTCCGTGGATGTCGTAAGAAGTAACTTGTTACTTATGTTTTCTTTATGGAATTTTAAAACTAAAATTGGGCTAAGTATGATTACGAAACTTAGAATAACTACGATTTTGTCGATGTTATACATTTGGAAGACAGTAAGCAAAGTTGGTGACTCGTTCTACCTGTCAATATAATGACTTAATTAAACTTCTAGCATTGAACTCTTTGTGTATGTAGTTCTTTGAACTTCCTTTTATCTCACGAACTTTAGAATTTTCTCTACAGTCAAAATTCTCATTTCGGGGTCATATTCAGCCAAATTGTATCTGTATTTTCATTGCAACTAGCGTCATTTACCGATACTCACCGAACCACGAGGCTTGGTTCTCGTCAAGTGACAGACCCTCGGTAGCGTGGAGTAGGTCTGGCAACGCAATGGTGGAGAAACTGATGGCCATGCCCAGATCCAAGAGCAGCAGGTTTGGAGACATACATGCTACAATCTGGGAACAATTGAAGATCTTATTGTAACAGTCATCTGTAGTTAAGTGAATTTGTGGGACTTGGCGCGACGGCTCTGCCCTTCGATTTTTTTGTAAAAATACCAAGATGCATTGGTTGATTAGTCACGTTGGGATTGGAATAAAACCTCTTTATTTCTCTCTTTTTCTGTGTCTATTAAAATTTCACATGTTTTGTCAATCGCTCGAAGGTCAGCAGGAAGAGATCCCTTAAGGGATAATATATTCGCTTTTGCACTTGTACATTAGTCTGTGCTTGTTATTTCGTATTTTTTGTACAATAAAGAATTACATACTCACATACTCTTTACAACACTCCATTCTGAAATTTCCGAGCCATATTCAGCCTTATCAGTATCTACACTTTCTTACCGCCTCATCATTAAATGTTCAATGTTTAATTTGTTTACATAAAGCAGACTACTGATCAAACACTATCAAGCTAATTTTATAATAACTTCATCAGTATCCAACTTTTACAAAGTTTTTTATATGTCGCGCTTCCTTATTAACAACTGAATTGGTTTATTCATAACTCGTAATGAAGTAATTACAATTTTCATAAACGTGGTGATTGTTCAAATGTTGGCAACCCAATTAATTTATGCTTTTAACATCTACACGCCATTTTAACACAATGTTACCATTATTTCTATTTTGGTTGTAGCTTTTTTTAACGAGCTACGTGCTGTTTGGGAAGTATCCGTCTCCTAATGTTTTTGTGGTCAGGATAAACAGGAGTTTGAAAAGGCGTGTATGATATCAGTTTTTCGCAGGTGCCAAAGTTTGATGACATTATACATACTTACTTAAGGCATGTTACGCGCAAAAAGCATTTTACTTCAATAGGTAAGCATAACTTGAGAACTAGGTAGGTATTGAAATTTATAAAATTTTGCAAATAAGTATGTACCTAATATCATTGTATTTTATTTGCTAAGTAGTTATATTATTTGTCAGAAGCATAAAAAAAAACAAAATCCTTAATAGACAAAAATAACTAAGTCATACATAAGTCATGTCTGATCTTTATCATAGGGCTTCTTGTGAAAATGAAAAAAATAGACAAAAATCAGACTTAGTTATTTTTGTCTATTAAAGATTTTGTTAGATTTTATGCTTCTGACAAATAATATAACTAGCAAATAAAATATGTTCTAGTAACTATCCACATTTAAAAAAAAACACGTACCTAGGTAAAACTGAACTTTTCGATCTGCGATTCAGTGTTACATTCGCTCACGCTCGAAGTCATATTTGCTTTCAATCGTTTTTAAATTAGCATAAAAACTGTGATTTTACGCCTTGTGTCGGAAAATTAAAAATAAAGAAACCTGTCAAGAACGATTATTAACTCCCGCGTTAGTTATACTTTGAATTTGTGTTAGTTAAAAATGCACGATATTGTCAATCAATAGATATTAATATGATGTAACTAAATAATAATACTAAAACTGTTGAACTTTATTATGTTGAAGTCTAATTCGTCAATTAGATTAGAAGGTATTTTTAGTAGACAATTTACATTTATGGTAGCAACAATCGCTAAACAGTCGTGATTTCAATAGATCTTTAATGATACAATTGGTTTTTATTACCAACCTGACTAAGTGAACCATCATGTGAACAGCTCAAACATCATAAATCATATTATAAACAGAAGCGAATGGTAAATAAACTTGTTGATTATTCCAATATATTTAGATTTTTTTGGTAAAAAAAATCTTCGTGGATAACGTGAGCCGAGATTGTGAGTACATAACGGGGAAAAGGATAGTGGGACTCAGTATATTGATCAAATGAGCCCGTGTCAAAAAGAGTCAAATGTGGTAGGCAGAGCACACGAAACGTTACATAGACGCCATTACTATTTTACGTTCCGTAACCACTTTAAACGTATTTTGTATTATCGAATAATGAAAATAAATACCTGTGAAGTCACTGATCTGAATCGGCTGATCGCCGGGGCATCTGCTGACTCAATATTAAATTTATGCACCATTTTGTTCTCCGATATTACACTTAAAAACTTAACTAAATTAATCAGACAGCACTTCAAAAATTCACGCTTCAAAATACAAACATCCTTTTGCAGGCTCGAGCCATTATTCCAAACTGAAGGTAGAAAAACAAATCGTAACTTTTTAATTTGGACGCGCGAGGCACGCGTCGTCTGCCCACTGGTTCTATTGAAATGAAGGCGTTATTCCACCGTAGCGTTAAATACGGCAATGTTATTGTTTGCTTGTTCATCGTGTCTAAGTGTTAAAACAACATTATTGACAGTATGACGACCGGAAAGGTATATTCCCAACTATTAAATGACTTAATAAAAAAAAAATACTACATTGCTTCATGGAAATTGTAACAGGATCAAGACGTTTACTCATTGTTTGTTCGTGTTTTAACACAGGAAACCACAGTGAGAATGTCTAGTTTATTTTTGTTTGCTAACTCGATCATTTCTAGCTAATAAAATTATCACCTGTGTCAATCCGTTACTCACATAGGATGGTAAATTTTCTTGGGTACAATTATCTTTATAAATACTTACTGCGGTAACAGCCTTATTATTTATAGATTCGACCAGGATGTAGTATATAAAATAAGTAGTAAGTAAGTAGGAAAAATAGTTAACGCAAAAACTTCAAAATGTTAAATGTGTAATATTTGTAGAAATACATCTATTAAAAAAATTACATTTAGAAGTCGGTTTAGATAAAATAATCTTTTTCTTGCCATTTGAAGTCGCAGCGTGCAAATAAATATTCGTGATCCATTGATAATTTAAAATTGAAAACTTTATTTTTTATTAATATTTATGATGCTTTGTGCACCTTTGCATGTATATTTTAAGTCTACCAGCACAACGGAAAGACTGTTCATGTCATGTTGCCAATAAGAATGCGTCGCAAGAAATTTGTCATTTCTTTTACATTGTATAAGAAAGTATTTACAGTCTATAGCAGTTTCCAAAAGTAATGAAAAATAACCATAATAAAGGCCTTACAATAAGAACAACAAACCACAAAGTTTAAACGCCCAACTTGATAAACTAGTTACATAGTACGTACATAATTTTGTAAAAAAGAGTTTCAAGGTGCCATTTTATCTAAAAAAAAAAACAAATTACGTATTTTAAAACGAGGTGAAAATACTTATTTACCTGCACACGGTAAATCGATAAAAAGTTACAAAATATCGATAAGAACGTGTGCATATTGGCTACCAATCCAGATTGTACTACGGAGCATAGATCTAAAATGTGCTGACGTCGTTTCACTGTGGTACACTTGAATAATGCCATGGACAATGTTTATGTTATGTAAGTACCATGTGTACCAAGGTCTAACGTTAACGAGGACATAATAGCACATGTACCGATACTGACTATTGTTTAAATCCGTAACAGATCAGTTTTAAGCCACAAGTGACTTGCTGTTGTAATAATTTTAGTTATGCAGACGTTCATAGCAACGTACCTACATAATATATATCGTTCCAGACTTTTGAAGTGTATTCAAGTAAACGAGAATAAAACTTAGCCTTGGTATAAAGTCTTAGTTATACCTACAAGTAATCTGCTAATAGCTCTTGCGCCGTCTCTGTGGGATGTATTCTTCTGGGATAAAATGTTCTCTGTGTTGCTTGTGATGTTTAAGACTCATATTCCTTGCTAAATACGATTGGTTAAGCAATTGATGCGTGAAGAGGTACAGTCCCCGGAATCTGAATTGGCAAGATTTTCAGTAGTGGAAAAAGCGATACCCCCACAGACACACGGACATACAGATACGGATTTCACAATTGTGTATAACAATGGGCTAGCAACCTGTCACTGCAATATCACGTTTAACCGTCTGGTTACCCTGAAATCGCTAAACGTGGCACTGGATTTTTGAATTCATGTGCTCTGCCTACCCCTCTTGGGAATACATATGTATGTATGTATAACAATTTTGGTAGAGTCAGGGGTCCACTCAGTAAGCAGGTAACGGTTGAAAGAGAGAGCGATACTTTTACTCCTAAACATGTTCGGGAGTGGACTTTCTGTACGTACCTCCTACTATTTCCTATTGTGGTAGAGGAGTACACATTATTGTGGTTTGTACACACTTGTAACAGCTGGATACTGAAACAGATCCGGTTACGAATGTGTCCTGCTAAGATTCTCTACGACCTCAAGATCTGCGGTCGCAGTTGCGGTTTTGTAAGCGTCAGTGTTAGAATTATAAAACCAGACTATTGAATTGTCAATTCACACCTGAGAAAATAATATGATGAGTTGTCTTGTTTTTTATGTCAGAACTAACTAGTCGTACATCCTGTCTGTTTGCGAAATAATAAAAATAAGAAGAGTTTGTGGCATTATACGCTAAGACTAACCAGACGGGTAATGTCTATTCCATAAAGTTTTACTTTAAATTTTACAAGCAGACAGATGTTCACACAGACGATCTTAATTGTGATTGTCTGGTTGTTTCGAAAATATGTATAAGGTTGAAAACAATAGCTTTTGCCCGCGTAGAGATGTTTTATCCCAATCACTGGGGATATTTTGCCGGGTTGAATGTAGCCTATGCGTTAATCCAGGGCGGCTGATTCCTGCACCAAATTTCATTAAATTGGTACTACCATTTGTAAGTGAAGACGTAACAAATATGTAGCGTCATTTTAGCCTTTTCGTATCAGTACATTTTCTGAGAAATTAACATAAATAGTAAAGTTAACAGCTTTGCTTGTTATTGTGAAAATAAGTCGTCGTGCGTGTTGTGATGTCGGACTTTAAACACCTCTCTGTTTATTTGTTATTTTTTAATTTATTGTGTTCTTTTCAGTGTTAACTTTTTGTCGCCTGGCGCTACTTCATTTAATTCATGTGAGTTCCTTTATATTTGGCTTTTTACTGAAGTTATTGCATTGCAGGCTCAAACTTACAGTTCGTTGGCATCACTCGGCAAAAGAACCGCACTGTTTCTCTGTAGCGGTTAATTTCTTTGTAAAATATGAATTTGTATGTTCATTTGTTTCGGCAGAGAGGGTAAGGCAGCCGGAACAATTACTGTCACGATGAGGCATTTACATTTTAACTCTTTGTTTTGAAAATCGAATTGAAAATGTCAATCGCTTACCATAAAGTAGGTATCCCATTAGCTCGTGTAAATAAAAAATGTCTTCGCAAAGGGGGTATGCAACATTAAAATAATAGGTACACGTAACACTAAAATATTGTTAAAACCATGACCATTTCACGTCTCGTGGCCGCTTCTGGCATATTTTACAAGTTTTGGAAGGTATAATAGTGACAGGTTGCTAGCCTGTCGCCTAAAATATACCTTAGCCTAATTCCCTAGTCGCCTCTTATGACATAATAAGCAATTTTTCTTAGCAGCTTCTTCTGTTTCAGCCAGTGGACTACTGCGCCATGGCTGCGACATGCGTGCACGACAACACGCCTATTTGCGGCTCCGACGTCTGCGACAAACGTTCCTTCCTCGACATCTGCGACATGTACGAGTATAACTGCGACAATGGAAAGAGTGAGTGTCCAAACGGATAACCTATTGGGACGTACAGTCACGAACCGGGATTGTTGAGCCACTTGCCACTGTTCGCAATTTAGACGTGTAATCAATGACCGATGTGACCGATTGGATGTTAGCTATTGGATTAGTATTACACGACCAAGTTACAAATATAGGTAAGTGGCTCAAAAATCCCGGTAAGCGATGGTACGTGCTAATTTTTAAACTACCGGCAGTTTAGCACACTACACACAAATATCACGCCTGTATGGAGTAGGAACGTATTAACGGTTTAGGGTACTATGCACACATACACATATCACGCCTATATTTATTACTAAATAGGGCAGACAGAATACACGAGACATTCCGTAGCACCTTTTTGCATTTTTTTTAAGGTTTTAAGTTTGGGTGGGGGTAATTAGGTACGCACTTGCTAAGTTATAATGTCGGTAACTAAACAGATAGCTAATCTATCACCTAAAATATACTATACATAATTATATCCTTAGTTGCCTCTTACAACCACCACAAAATAAATGGAGAGGTGTTATAGCCCTAACAGACGACCAAATCTGGTTTGGTCCGAACCACGAACTTGGTTGGCTCCAAGCCAAATTTGGTCGTCTGTTCAGTGGTTCGCCGAACATAATGTTCGACGAACATATGTTGACGTCAAATGTTCGGCCAACCGCTGAACAGACGACCAAATTTAGTTTGGAGCCAACCAAGTTCGTGGTTCGGACCAAACCAGATTTGGTCGTCTGTTAGGGCTATTATACCGACACCAAACGGTGTAACCATTTATAATACAAAGAAAGGGGTTATCAACAAACACAAACAGATTCATGTAAGCCGAGTTATACAAACATGGATTGTGTCAGACGACAAATCTTTACTTTACGAGACAAAAGATTACGAACTGACGAATACTAAGCAAATTTGCAGGATGATTGGTGCAAAACTACAATTAAAATAAAGATTAAGATAAAATGTGAACAATGTCGCTTAGGTACTCTAAATAGCAAGCTTATGAGTACTGAGTCTAATGTTTGGAATGAAATGAAGTATTTTTCCCGCACTTTCAGAATTTACGGTCACCTAGTGCCTTGCAGCCTTGCGTTTGTTGAAGACAAACGAAATAAAGTTGAATTTATTTTAATTGTAGTTTTACTCAAAACACATTACTAGAGGTTAGCTTATATTATGCAACATAAAAATATCGAAATACGTATCCGAATATGCACGAAAATTGCCTTGAATATGCACGACAAATGCCTTAAACATGCAGGAAATGACGAATATTTGCTAAAAATGTTGTGCCTGAATCAATAATTGAAAATATTTTTCTTCTCAGATAATCAGTCTACGTTTACTGATTTATCTTGGTAGTATTAGGTACATAATTTTCCTTCCAAAAATAATGCAAATTAATGAAAATAGGCATCAAAGGTGGTTTCAGATAAATAAGCAATAACCTACGAAACGGGCTAAATATGAGAATGCATAATTATGGAGACATGTAATGGCATTTAAGAGGAAATGGAGCGGTCATATTTTGTATGGAAACGTAGTCCCCTGATTCCTCGCTGGATATTACCCGTAGAACAATGATTTTTTACATCAACAATCTAATGATGTTTTAGTATGTTCCTATGTTTTCCTTTTTTTCTTTATTGAATTATTAACAGAGATATTAACCTTCAAAAACATGAAAAATTGGTAAGTTTTTTCCGTTGTGTTCAAACCTCTAGAAACCAATTTTAACACAATTATATCAAAATATAAGAACATAGAAACACAGTTATGACATTTTTTAAACATTTAATGAAAAAACATATTTAATCGGTTAAGTTTTGGAGAAGAAATCAGGGGACTACGAAACGTTGTTTTTGAATAATTTTCATAGGTATTTTCGGTCCGAGCTGTAGTTGTTCTTATCGCACTCGACGTCGTCTGGGCAGGTCACGGCGCGACAGCAATAGATTTAGCAAATACCTATTTTTGAATTCCTTCGACCGGCATATTTCCTCTTAATCTTGTCTCTACACATTACACAACATCTTTTAAATTATATTTAGGGTAAACTGGGCTTCGAGAAAATAATTTAATAGGCATTCCGGTTTTCGGCAGGCGTGAACGCGTGACTGCAGTCAAAATATTTGTTGTAGGTACCTACAGTGTGATTAAAACTGTATTATATTTCAAGGAGTAATATTATCCTTACTAATCCTTACTATCCTTACAAATTTTATAAATCGGAAAGTGAGTTTTGTTTGTTTGTTCCCCTTTCACGCCGTAACTACTGAACCGATTGCTTTGAAATTTTGCAGACGTAAAGATAGAAAGCAAAGACACAAAGGGTACTTTTTATCCCGGAAAAAATTATGTTCCCGAGGGAATGTTCGCTTTATACCCCAATATACCTAACCGAATTCCACGCGGGCGAAGCCGCGGGCGGAAAGCTAGTAATACATAAATGTATGTACGTATATACCTACGCATGTGCACGCATCTGTTTTCTTTAAATTAGTATAAAATGTGATTTAATAACGTGATCAATTCTTTTCCTGTACATATTTTAATTAGGTGTACATATAGGTGTGTATGAGAAATGAAATAGTACACTGTACCTATGTAAAGTACTACTTGTTTGTGTAAAACACTAATCAGAACTTTTAATCAGATAATTACGTAAATCCCTTGATGTCAATATAATGTCCAAATAAATTGATAATTAGGTCAAGATCATGATTATTTTTACCGTCATTGATTTAAATGTTTACGATAGGTAGTGTAATCACTGGGATCAATCGTATTTTTGTGTAGTTCGCTGATCCTTGATCATTAGAGTAGCGTCATCTGTTGAGATTAACTTAAACTTTTAGAAACTTAAGTAAACTGTGTAGTGCTTGGGTTTTCTTTGCAGTTGATAATAATTCCGTCGAGATAGGCTAGATGGCGGTGTAATGTAAAAAAATAAGAGTATGTAAAGCGTAGGTTACTTTTTGTGGAAGTACCTAATTAAGAAGAGGGAAGTCATTGTGGATATATTTTCTAAGCTTAGTAACGAGACATTGAAAATTAAACGACCGTGAGACTCACTCATCTTGAAAATACGGGTAACGCACGTTTTAAATCGAGTTTAGCTCGACATGTTTCGGGTTAATCCGCAGCCATTCATCTAGGAGACGCAACGGCTGCTGCCAATCGTACACTGTGCGCCACCGCTCCATTCGCGCGACTGCTCTTCTGCTTGTGCTCGACAATTTTAATACCGGCGCACGCACGACTACCCTCAGTACTATCGTAATTTACAGTATTGTCAAATGTACGGAAGCATACAACACTAACAAGATCACTTTGTAAAGGCACGTCCACAGCAGCTCTTAACGCCGAACGAAAATTCAAAACGGTCTTCCAACTCTGAGGAACCAACCAACCAACCACTATCTCGATTGAAATTTTGACGCAGACTAATCTCGCGAGCAAATAGCTAATCGTCATTTTGTCTATGTTGCGTTTCATGTACTCTGTCTACCCCGTTTGGGAATACAGGCGTGATGTATGTAGACAGGTACCATCGCGAACCAGGATTGTTGAGCCACTTACCTATGTTTGTAACTTGGTCGTGTAATACTAATCCAATAGCTGACATCTAGTCTGTCACATCGGTCATTGATTACACGTCTAAATTGCGAACAGTGGCAAGTGGCTCAATAATCCCTGTTCGTGACTGTATGTATGAAGTGTACTGGCAGCTTCTCAGCCTCCTCTGGCCGTTGACGAGCTGACGCGTTCACAACACGATTGCAATGCGTCCAGTTGCTCTCATTCACGGATATGTTCATTGGGATACGGATTAGCCCGAAACATGTCGAGCTAAACTTGATTTAAAACTGTAATTTTTAAAGCTTAGTAATATAATTTACAAACGATCGTTCTGCAAAAATCTGTCCTAACTATAACATGACTAAGTTATGTGTGAAGTTAAGCTTTTGTATATGCTAAAAGGTGAGTTTTAATATTACTCTAGCGAAGCATCACCAAATATGTCTCAGGGATTTAAGCAGCCATTATGTAAATTCACGAGTGTAATTATATTTCCAACTAGGTTTCCAGAGGATGGATGACGAATGTACCATTACCAATACTGCAACCAGTACTGATGCCACTACAGAAGTAAAACCTGTTAACAATAATAATGACAATGATGTTTTGAACTTATCGTCACAAACAGGCGAATACACTTAAGCCGAATCCTAAACAGTCACAAACATTATTGCAGTCCAAGAATTTGCTTTGCCAACACCAGAGCTAAATTCGCGACTTTTTTTAGAATATTAGAAGGTCGCAAATAAAAGAAGTTCGCATGAAAGTTGTCTTTTATTTTTCACTTCGAATTAACAGCGAAGAAGAATCTTTATGTAGCTATTATAGTACCCCAAGAAAATTGGTCACTTTGGTTGTAGGTGTATGGTTATGGTCTAATTAGGTTAACATTAGACTTTTAACGCACAAAACGCATAGCTCTCCCTTTTGACACGCGAAGTACATACACTTAAGTCATCTATTTCGATATAAGTCTGTGTTTGAACTCCATCATTAGCCGAATCGTGTTGTAATGTAACGTGAAGTGGTGGTTTTCCGTTCTTTGTTCTATAATGATCATTTTGAGAAAAATTACAATAACCAGAGCAAGAATTTTAGAAAACTTTAACAATTACTTAAAACTGTTACATATCCACTTAGGTTTCCGGGAAGGAGGTGATGGCTGTAATCCCCCAACTGAAACTACCCAACTCCTAACTACTGTTGAATCTGTGGAAGAGGTCATTACTAGAAAGGAAGCACCTACGGATTATGATGTACATGACCAATTAGTTGAATTTAGATCCACATATTCACGCTACAAGTACCCTTCAGGTTGCTGTGGACCCGGAAAATCCTGGCTGACAACCGCCAAGGGCGAAACACGGGATTTCTTCAGAATTTTAAAAAGCAAACAATAAAATTGTGCATCAAAGTGCGTTGTTTTGTTTCCAAAATGTTCAGCTGATATTTGTAGAAATCACGAAAAACTAAGATGATTATCGACTAAATAGTTTTTTTTTCTAAGTTCCTTAGTAGGCATATTTACATACATTTATATCGGTGTCTAAAATATTACTCCGGCATTGCATAAGCGTAATCATTGTCTGAAATATTCAAGGAGCCTTTTGGATTCCACTTTTTTTAGGCTCCGAATTTTTGAATTTCTATTTTGTTCGCACTAGTAATAGTAAAACACAGGTTAGGGATGAGTCACATTTTACCAACGCCGAATGGCAAAAATCAGATACTGTAGTCTAATATCGCCTCTATTAATTCGGATAAATCAACACATAATTATGGCAAGCGACCTATTTCTTGAATTTATTCGAAGGTGAAAAGGCAAGGCAAGGATCACAAAAAAGTAATTTAGTCAATTTTGGGTTTAATAAACATAAACAGGTTTTGGCATTACTTTTAAAGTAATTTTAATTAAATTTACAATATTTTTTTTTACCACTATTTACATTAAGCCTCCTCCTCTTACTTAATTATTTGTACACAAAATAGGCAATATGCATGTACAGTAGATCCCGTTTAAGACGATCACGTTTAATACGATTTCTCGCTTAATTCGCCACTTTACGCCAGTCCCTGCAACTTGAGACATATTTTCATACATTTCTTAACGCTTAATACGATTCGTCATCCCGTTTAATACGCCGGAGCCCGAGCCGAGATGCTCGTATTGTCAGTCTCGAGAGATGCTGTTCGAGGCATTTTGCACCCTTCAGCGGGGTCTTCCCGCTCCCGAGTGGGTCCTCAGGTCTCGTTGGTCGTCTTCTGTGCTACTTCAAACTTCTGGTCCTCCATTCAGTGACGTCGCAACCCGGTTTTAAAAGGCGTAAGGCCGGCGGTGTTCCAGTGGGCCGTCCTGAGCCGGCTAGTCACTCCAGGCGTGCAGAGTGGCTAGCCGTTGCAAGAGAAATGCCACTGGGTTTTGGCCGGTTTGGATCTCCTGAATGAACAGGATCAGCTCCTGTGACGGCACTCTGTCGCCTTCTGAAGGGTCCGAGCTTCGCTCCGTCTTCTCCTTTCCGGGGGCGGGCGGAGACCGCTTGGCTCGGCCCGGCTGTAGGTGCGGGCTGACCTCGGCGGACGCTGCCATCTTGGCTTTTTTGCCTCCGCGCTTACGCTTTCTATATTGACAGGAACAGCTCCCATCGTTGGTTTGACATGAGGAGTATATATATCAAAATTAAAACATGTAGTATGTTTTATTTTCCCTTTCCCGCATAATACGCTTTCACGCTTAAGACGCGTTTTTGTTAGGGTCCCTGAGAAATCGTCTTAAGCGGGTTCTACTGTAATTTGAATATGGTCGATTGTTTCACATTCACTTGTTTACATTAGGATTTTAATCCTACTAACATTTTTAGTCGTAACTTACTCTTTTATAAGCATTCAAATTTTAAACTCAATGTGAAAGTAAATTTGTCAAAACTGGTGTGACGTAATTATACTACTACTAGACCTTTCATTTCCATACAACACGTTCTGTTGACAATGAACGAATTTTAATTATTAGTATGATGACGTCATACGTTTTGAAGTCTGAATTTTTTTATAAACTTTATCGAGCGATAAAGATCGAGTGAGATGAAAGTAACGAACAAAAATCCTCAAAGAATGCATATTACCTATTCGGGTATTCCAATAACATTGGACATTTAGTTGACTAGCATAGGAGCACCGGCATCGTTGCTCGATTTCTTCCTAAACGCGTTGATGAAGAAATCATCCGCGAAAATTTTCTGATTGCCCTTATAGTAGGCTTCTATTTCCACTAACGTCTTGCTCTCTGTTTCTGGGAGGAAGAAATATAAGTATACAGAGCCAAGGAAGCCGCAAAAGGCGTAGAGGGCGAAAGTTCCGCTCAGGTGGAAGGTTGCTTCGATGTTGTAGTTGGTTTTGGTGGCAAGGAAGAGTATGACGTAGCTGAATGCGGCGGCCAGTCCTGTCGCCATTCCTCGACTCCTGAAAAGCAGCGAATAGGAGACCGTTTAAATTTGGTGTCTTAAAAAACAATTGAATTTGAAACAAGTCAACTTGCTCCGATGTTTTTCAAAAAGTTTTTACTAGATTACTATCTAGTACCTATCAGAGTAGTCTTCTGATGCTTCTTTGATTTGCAGAGCAGGGCAATGTAGTAACAGTTCATTTATCTGAACTAAAATGAAAAGGCTGATAAAAATAAGAACGTCCACTTAATTACATGTTTTAGACTAATAGTCTATACATGTAGAGTTACGTAAAATTGGACAACACGTTTCGTATGCTCAGCCTACTTTTAGCTCAGACATAAGACATCCACTACTGAACATAGGCCTCACCTGAACGTATACACAAATAACATATAATCACGCCTATGTTCCCAAACGGGGTAGGTAGAGCACACGAAACGTGAAAAAGACATAACCATGATTATTACTATTTCACGCTTCGCAGCCACTTTTAGCATCATTTTGGGTTTGAAAACAGATGTAAGAGATAGTATAATAGTGACAAGTTGATAGCCTATCGCCTAAAGAATACTTAAACCCATTTCCTCCATCCACGGAAGAAATGGAGAGGTGCTATTCTAGACCCGACACCACACGGTGACCCTTGAGTGTGTATTTAATTACCTGAATGGAAACACTTCCGACAACACCACCCACGGTATCCCCAGACTTGTGAAGCACACTAGCATCATGAACAAGACGATTGGCAGCGTGTCCGTCGCCTCAGGGAACGTGTGCTTCTCGTACGAGAACACGCTGCGTGGTAGGCTGGTGCCGGCGTATATGCTGATGAAGAGGCTACAGAACGCCGTGGCAGAGAGGGAGCCTATGACCAGCTTGCGTTTTCCAATCAGTTTCACTATCACGGCTGAGAGGAGATTCATGGCGATGAAGACTGCACCGACTAGTACCTGGAAAGATGAAAAGTATGCGTTTAGTAGCTAGGCAACCGAAGTAAGAGGGAAAAGTGTTATAAATACTTTGATAAAGTGTTATAAATATTTTGACGGCCGGATAGCCCAGCGGTTAGAGAACCTGACTGTGAAGCTTAAGGTCCCGGGTTCGATCCCTGGTCGGGGCAGATGTTTGTATGATGAATACGAATGTTTGCTTTCGAGTCTTGGATGTTTATCTGTATATATAAGTAAGTTTATCCGTTGTCTAGTACCCATAACACAGGCATTAAATTGCCTACTTTGGGACTAGGTGATTGGTGTAAAAATTGTCCAGTGATATTTATTTATTTATTTATTTATTTAAATACATGTCAATTCATAGGTTTGATCGATTTACATTCAGCACAGCATTTAATAATAACATTTTCATAGCAATCAGTCCCGAGGTTTGTTCGATTTTTCACATGAACGACTCAAACTTACCACTATAGTCTTAGTTTCATATTTCATTCCCAAGGCTTTGCAGAAGTTGACCATATTCGGCCTGATCGGCATGAGACCACTGAACAAGTAAAACAGGAAATACGCCATCACCAGCGTAAAAGGCCTCATGGTTTCTTTGACCAGGAACACATGTTTATACTTCAGGATTATTCTTCTAATCGTGTTAGTCTTCATGTGCTCGCAGGGTAAAGAGAACACTCTGTCCTCTTTGAGACAGATCACGCATTGGTGGATAGCTTCGTTGTACTTGAGTAGCTGATCGAATTCTGTTTTCACTTCTTCGGGGTCACACCAGCCGCGGAGGCGGCAGAGGGAGCGAAGAGCGTCTTTCTGTCGCCCCTTGGATAGAAGCCATATCGGAGTCTCTGGCACCTGAGAGTTAAAAAAAGGCCTTGTGTAATTTTTGTTATATTAGATTCTAAATGTCTTCAAGTTGCAGCTTGAGCCCACTTTTAAGGAGACGTGTGACGTCGAGCGTCGCGTGCGGAGGTGCGCCCCGCATTAGATTCAAACTTACGACGTTATATGACGTTGTATTAGAGTGTTGACAGAGAAGCGTTCATGTACTGCCGCGTCTCCTTAAACAAGGCTTAACTCTAACTAAAGTCACCAACATTAATATCTACCACGGCCAAGTTTGCGAAAATATCTGACACTTACTCTATACTTTAGACCGATAGGTACTTAAAAGATGGTAAACAATCTTGACATGTCTTTTTATTGAAATACACAGTCTAAAAATGAAAATCGTTACATTATACAATTCAATTATGAAAGTAAATGATTTTTCATACCTAAATTGTAAAATGTAAAGATTTTGATTTATAAAGTGTATGTTTAAATAAAAAGACACGTCAAGATTGTTTACCATCTTTTAAGTACCTATCGGTCTATAGTATAGTAGGTAATAGAGTCGTATCAGTTATTAGCGGCCATATCGTGTTTAAGATGTTGGTTGCAGTGACTGTAGACATATCTACCTACCTTTAACTTTATATTTTGTATACATCTCGCCAGTTTTTTCTCATCGGTTAATCTATCTATCGGTTTGGGAGCGTAATCATAATTTCTGAATAATTACGACGAATAGTCACGCACGACTATGACTGGACGACCGTACTTACATTGTACTTAACTTACGGCGATAAAGTGTTGTCATAGATGAATTATGTGGTCATTGCAGACAACTAGTGTTGGTGCATTTGCTACGCTTACTGATAGTTTCTCTTAACTAAACCTGGCAAACGTATATCGGGTACTAGCACAAGCTAAATATGAAACTAGGGTTCCTATTTTGCATTAATTTATTTTTCCTAAACATATTCAGCATAAAAAATTTCGCAAAATATATTTTTGTCGAATATTATTCTTGCCGGAAGTGGATTTGCTATGTTAGAGAGAGAGAGAGAGAGAGAGAGAGAGAGAGAGAGAGAGAGAGAGAGAAAGTAATTGCGCGCAGTACTTTTTACAAGTAAAGGCGATGCGCAAATTTATTCTAACTCTCTCTAACATCGCACCAAGTTGATTGCCGAATAGTATTATTTTACTTTTATGAAAACTTACAAACAACACCACGAGCATGGTTGCTAGCGGTACGGAGAGCGACACAAGAGCTGCTTGCCGCCACGGCAACACCGTTCCAAGCAAGTAGGCCAGGAACATTCCGGCTGATGTGAAACTGTTGGTCAGGGTTGTGAGCACCCCGCGCACTGAGGAGTCACTGGAATGAGATAATGATGACATTGCAGATGAGACAGAATTTGCTAAAGATTTAAAAAAAAATTGATTATTTGGAGACGTTTGATTTTTGTAATTTTGTAAATGACCGACAGATTATGGCTAATGTCAGAAACAGCAGGAACATAGGAGTCAAAATTATGGACTTGCAACTGATAACTAACCATGACATATAAAATTAAGTAATACAATTGTATAACCATAAAAAGTATCTACGAAACAAAATAGTACTGGAGCAGAGTGTATTAAGTTTAATGGATGGCGATAGTGATTCATCACATAAACGCTCTCATCATGTAGACAAGTGCTCAAGAGTACTAAATCTTAAATAAAATTTATGATAGTACTTAACCACCCATTTAAAGTTAAAGACAGCTACACCAATGAAGCATTGCTACCAATAGAAAACAAAACACTAACTCACCTGACTTCGCCCACATAAGTAATAGACGGCGCTTCCATAATCCCAGTCCCGATGCCCAGGAGAGCATTAGCAATGAACAGGGAAGGGACATCCCAGGCATAGTACATCAACAGCCAGGCTATCAGGTGCGGTATGTTGACCAGGAACAGCGCCTTTTTCCGCCCGAAGTAGTCCAGCAGAGGACCTGAGAATATACTCCCGAGAGGCTGGCAGAGGAAGGCCATTCCACCTGAAAGTGAGAAGATTACGTTAGGTGATATGAGTTTAGGGGTCTACTTTTGAAGAGAGGATGGGGTGCGAGCTGAGTTAATGTTGCCAACCGTACTATAACATAGTATTGTACTATATTTCATGTCTGTATACTATAATACTGTTGAAGTGATATTACCCTGCCAAATAGCAATAGAACGTGACCTGATTGTATCAAAGTCGAGCCAAATGACATCTTTTATCGTGACTTTTAATCCACAAAAATATGCTGCATTTATAACGACGGTTGCATCAAATATTTCGAACATTTACTATGCTCGTTATCCAATTCAATAGTTTATTTGGATGCTATAATTATGCCATAAAGTTATTTTACGACGTCTGCCTTGGTTGGCATTTCGTAACACATGCATGATAGGTATTTAACAACAATGTAGAATGTAAATGTTGGTGCGTTTTTATCATAGTCCAGCCAAATAAGTTAGGAGGAAACTTCAATAGGTACATACAGTGGGAGATTCCAAGGTAATGTTATGTTTAAGCTGATGCGACTGATTAGTGATTACTCAGATTCAATTATTGCAAAGAGGGTAGTGTATTAATGATAAGGACATTGTTTTCAAACAGATGAACTCATTATAAATATCTCTAAAATAATTATGAATATCTTAGTCTTTTAGTACCTAATTTATGTTGTATGCAAACGCAGTGTAAAGATGATAAAAAGTGTAGCAAAAAGTAAACTACAGAAAAAAATCCAAGACATAATTTTTTACATTCACTGACATCTTATTTAAATTATTAGAATTTTAATTTTTGTGTTAGATACTGCCAGTTAGAAAAAAAATGTTATTTTATTAAAATGTCTGAATTCGTGATTTTGTTTGGTATGCTGAGCTTAACGCGATCGGCTTATATTACCTACTGCCACATAATATTATGCTAATCTTTCTAATCTAAAGTATAAATTTCAAATAAAATCTCATAAATTAGACAATTATATTTATAATTATATCCCCGTTTATATAGTCACAGTTTATTATTAACACTAAATATACGCATATTTAAGGCCCTTTAAACAATATCATGTACAATCGATCCAATTGATTTCCGATCCACCATAGAACCTATTAACAGTGAACTAGTGTCATAGTATTGTTAGACAAAGGAAACATTTATTACGTTTATGAAGCCATTCGTGTGAGTGTACATACATACATACATATTCTCACGCCTGTATTCCCAAGAGGGGTAGGCAGAGCACATGAATTGAAAAATCCAGTGCCACGTTTAGCAATTTCAGGGTAACCAGATGGTTACATGTGATATTGCAGTGACAGGTTGCTAGCCCATGGCCCACAATACACTAACCCTTTCCCAGAGTCGACTCTTACGACACCCACGGGAAGAAAGGGGGAGGTACTATTCTAACCCGGCACCACACGGGGAATTCGTGTGAATGTGCCTGTACAAAATAAAAATGTGCTGTTGGAAAATAATGCTGTTATGACCATTGCACAGCTATTAAGCCGAGAGAAGCATAACCCTTCGGACCTTAGTCCCTTTCCACTTTTAGCACAGTTATCGAAGTAATGACCTTAACGGGTCACGGGCAGTTAGTGCTCCTCACAAGGCCCTTATCTTCTTTGCTCCTATATTTTTCTTTTATTTATACACAAAGGAGACCAAAGTCATCGGTAATCTGATGATGAGCGATCCTCGTGTCCTGTGGACATCTTAAGGGGCAGCGCAGACGACTTTTGGTGCGATCGAGTCTGCGGCGCACAAAAAGTCTGCGTGGATTGCATGCATTGTGCGTCGGACTTTATGCGCGTCGTGTGCGTTACTGCATATAATTCCATAGGTTCTATTTTCACAGACTAAAAAGTCCGTCGCGGATAGTCTGTTATCTGCGTAGGGCCTTAGATGGATGGAATAAGTACCTACAGTCCCCGGCCGGCTGTCCTAAATCAAAACCTAGTACCTAAGTCTCATTAGAGAAATTTTACAGGAGAGGCAAAAAACCATTTCGATAAAAAAAATCGCACATAGAAGTGTTTTTCATCCGAGAGTAGTTTTGGATTTAAAGAAGTATAACTTGCTTTACAAGATGAAATAGTCAAAGTCTGTTTATGTTTATTTAAAACCTTTTTATGTGCCTTACTAACGAAAAATTACAAAAATTTTAGAGAAATGTTATTTAATACCAATACAAAAATCTAGCAAGTCGCCTCACTATGATTTTGAATTGATTATTTTTGTGGTTTAAACCTAGACTTCTTGACATAATAAGCTAGCAAAACCAGAATTAGGGAAATTGATAAGGACTTTTATTCGTTTTTATAGAAAATTTATTATGTTGCAATTTAATATTAGGCAGGTAGGTACTTATCCTTATCTGGGAATTCTAAAAACCTCGAAAAAACTCAAGATTGACTCAACCAATCCTGAATAATTTTTAATTCAGTGATAAACATTACTTACTAGGATTAGAATGAAACAATGAATAAATATAGAAAAAAAAGTTTAATTATTAATCAACAATTAAGAGGAAATGGAGCGGTCATATTTTGTATGGAAACGTAGTCCCCTGATTCCTCGCTGGATATTACCCGTAGAACAATGATTTTATACATCAACAATCTAATGATATATTAGCATGTTCCTATGTTTTCCTTTTTTTCTTTATAGAATTATTAAAGGAGATATTAACCTTCAAAAACATGAAAAATTGGTAAGTTTTTTCCGTTGTGTTCAAACCTCTAGAAACCAATTTTAACACAATTATATCAAAATATAAGAACATAGAAACACAGTTATGACATTTTTTAAACATTTAATGAAAAAACATATTTAATCGGTTAAGTTTTGGAGAAGAAATCAGGGGACTACGAAACATTGTTTTTGAATAATTTTCATAGGTATTTTCGGTCCGAGCTGTAGTTGTTCTTATCGCACTCGACGTCGTCTGGGCAGGTCACGGCGCGACAGCAATAGATTTAGCAAATACCTATTTTTCAATTCCCTCGACCGGCATATTTCCTCTTAAGAACAATCAGGAATTAACTCGCCCCCGGTCTGGAGATCAATAATTGATTCATCATTGATCGGTAGTTGAGGCCACAAATGACATCTTGTTTCTGGTATGAGAGGCAAAAAGTTTTGAAGTTATATTTTCTTTTATCGTGCTGAAATGCCTCGAGATTTTGATACTTCATTGGGAAGCTCTGTCACTTTGTAGGTTTTGGACATTTGGACATTCATTGCTTTATAAAATACTAGCTTTCCGCCCGCGGCTTCGCCCGCGTGGAACTCGGTTATATTGCGGTATAAAGCACGACTATAAGAAAACTTCTCGTTTCAAACGACACACACCGCCATGGATCTATCATCTATCGATCAGTCATTGATCCATATCGATCTAGTATCGATCGATATCGATCTATCAAGCAAACTATATTTTTGTTTTCCCTCGGGAACATCAATTTTTCCGGGATAAAAAGTAGCCTATTATTTAATCCGGACTTTTATCTTTACGTCTGCAAAATTTCAAAGCAATCGGTTCAATAGGTACGGCGTGAAAGCGGAACAAACAAACAAACAAACAAACTCTCTTTCTGACTTATAATATTACCTAGTAAGGAAGTAAGGATATCTATAGTAAGGATTTTAGCAAAAATCATTTGTGTCTAAAAACCGAGAAATCATTCCGTTATCAAGGTCGGGAACATAATCTGGATCTGCAACTGAATCATCATCACTGAAATCGCTGGATTGCTTATTGTCTCTCCAAATAGGTACGCGGTATTTCTGAAAATTCATGCTGAGTGCAGAGAGTTGAAGGTTGTGCGCCAAAGTTAGTTGCATGCGGGGCAAAAGAGTTATCTTAACTTGAAGTAGAGGTTAATTGTATACAGTCGTGCTAGGACAAAAAATAAAATACACACAACATAGTCAGATTGGTTAGTCAAGCAACATAAAACCAAGTAAACCTAAGTTACAAGTACACATAGTTGAAATTCTCTGTTTTATATTCGAAGTATCTATATCTCTTTGGCATAAGTATTGCTATGGCATTATGTTGCTGACTATGTATTATACCTAATAACTCCACAATACATATCAACGGCTCCAGAAACCATAGACAATAAAATTTGCTGTTTATTGGGATAGAAACGCATCAATGATAGAACAATAAATTTCAAGTTGTTTCCGACATCTTTACTATTATAAAAGTAAAGATCGCACAAAATATGATAAAAAGCGTTTTAAAAGTGTTTGCACCTTCATCCAAGCCCAATCATAACTTTAAAAAATGAAAACTGAAACACCCAATACTACTCACAGGCTAAAAAAATACAAAATTACCTACCTTTTAAGAGCAGCTGCCAAAATTCAACTCAATTGATCACTTTCGTTCGTGATGAATGCGTCCACGCAGTAACGCATGCTACGACCAACAACAAACTTCAAGTTTAAACTCGTTCCCGATCCCTAATCGCAACAGGCGCGGGCGCGGGAGCGGGCGTTTTGACCGTTAACGCCAACTTCACTCATTACCTATTGACTTGCTAGGTTTTATTACTAAAATATTTGAATTTCGCGTTCAATTCTTCGGCATTTTTCAATTCAAAAACCTAGTATGGGACTATTTTGGAATTTAAAAACCTAGTAAGTACCGTTTACAAATTCAAATTCCTAGTATATACCACATTTGCTAGGTTTCTAAGCTTGGAAATGTTACTTACTAGTTTTTTGAATTTGGTATTGGCAACTATAAAGTGCACTTGCTAGGTTCGATGGGTCTCATAACTTCGCTTCTAATTGTGATAGGAATACAAGTGTTTTTGCATTCGACGCAGCGCAAAATTTGGGGCAGATTCGTCGAAAAAACGGATTTTGCCAAAAAATGTCCCTTGCTAGGTTTTGATTTGGGACAGCCGCGGCATTTATCGTGGAATGTTTTTTAGTAGAGGGGGTAAGTAGGTACACGCATCGCTTTTCTATGGAAACCTCTTAAAATCTTGCCAAGTTACATTTCGAGATTGTACCTGTGTAAGCGATGATATTGTAGGTAAGTAAGTATAAGGCGTAGCGCAGACGACAGAGTTTTATGCGATCGAGTCTGCGGAGCAATAAATTCTCTGAATGGCGCGCTGACAGTTTCCATGAAACTCTGAATGGAAACTGTCAGCGCGCCATTCAGAGAATTTATTGCTCTGCAGACTCGATCGCACAAAACTCTGTCGTCTGCGCTGCGCCTAACGAAGAATTTGTAGCATTTGTTTTTTGTCGTCGCAGATATTTAACTAAAAAAAGCGGACGATGAAAAACTTATCTAAAGATGTCTGGGTGACATCACTGTTCTAAAAATGTCTAAAAATAGTTAAATTACAAATTCATGAATTGCGTTACGATTTACGAACTAAAATTATCTAACTGCTTATCAGCTATCAGCATTGATTATAGCTTTAGTAAACTCAATATTATTAGGGTTCCTTCTACATGAATAGGTATAGTAAGATACTTAAGAGTCCGCCATTTTAACACTCACCACATAAGAGAAGTGTTATAAGTTTATCGCTTATATCTGTGTGTGCCATAGCCACTATACTCGTACTTGTATTTTTGCAGTATACAAATTACATGTAAAGAAGTGACAATAAATTATTTTTCTTTCTTTCTTTCTTTAGGTAGTTATTATCTTCACCCCGACACCACACAGCAGATTAGTTGTTCACCATTGCCTATTATATTTTAGCGAATTATTCCTATCCAATTACATACGATTGAAGTTGAGACACGCAATTTTGTTGCAGTTTTAAGTTACAAGCCATTCGATCGACCCAAATACCACCGAACCATAGACGCACTGACAAGGCTTCAGCACCGGAAGTAAACTGATACCTGAGTCTGCACTATGCTTGCGTAACTTAATCAATGGATTAAGTTGTGGCCTAGTAGATGTAATTATTATCGTCGAGAATTTAAAGAAAATCTCAATCAAAATTTAAAAATGAAACTACCGCGAGACTCATTCATAGTGAATTAAAACGTTTACACTCACGTCTTCATATCGAGACTTGCTCGACATGTTTTGGGCTAATTCGTGATCATCTGTAGCAACGTCCCACAGCCCACAGCAGCGGATAGACGCGCGACTGCTTGACACAACTGACATCGGTTCACAATCTGTCTCTAATCTTTTCCTTTCTTCTATACTCTTCTATTTACTTAAGAGGAAATATGCCGGTCGAAGGAATTGAAAAATAGGTATTTGCTAAATCTATTGCTGTCGCACCGTGACCTGCCCATACGACGTCGAGTGTGATAAGAACAACTACAGTTCGGACCGAAAATACCTATGAAAATTAATCAAAAACAACGTTTCGTAGTCCCCTGATTTCTTCTCCAAAACTTAACCGATTAAATATGTTTTTTCATTAAATGTTAAAAAAATGTCATAACTGTGTTTCTATGTTCTTATATTTTGATATAATTGTGTTAAAATTGGTTTCTAGAGGTTTGAACACAACGGAAAAAACTTGCCAATTTTTCATGTTTTTGAAGGTTAATATCTCTTTTAATAATTCAATAAAGAAAAGAAGGAAAACATAGGAACATGCTAACATATCATTAGATTGTTGATGTAAAAAATCATTGTTGTACGGGTAATATCCAGGGAGGAATCAGGGGACTACGTTTCCATACAAAATATGACCGCTCCATTTCCTCTTAAAACTGTGCAAAATTGTTTAGTTTGTGCAATGTTTTATGCAATAAATGATTTGATTTGATTTGATTTGTGTTCTGTCTACTCTACATGGAAATGGGAATACAGGCGTGATGTCTATGTTGACCAAAATAAAGCCAAGTATACTACTCTACCCTAGACTTCAAAACGGTCAATGTACAGTCGAATCAATTGCTTCCTGACCCACCAGTTTAAGATATAGTTAAGAACACTGGAACTCAATATACACACATAATGACTGACAACACTGACACATAAAAACAACAGGTTGAGATAAAAAATACGATCGTCCTTGAGTCTGCAACAAACAACGCATACTTAATTTGAATGCAATAAACACGAGAATATATTTATTGCATATTTACAGATCCATACAATTTGAAAACAAACTAGGTAATAAAACCGAGCCTCCTATCACAGATGCTAATACAGTTTCATTAAGTTAACGCCTACTTGGAACTATGAGAAAAAATCAACAGCTAACTGGTTTTTAAATTTCCAGTCTAAAAACCGGACGTTAGAATTTCAAGGAGAAACAAAAAGTTACACAAGCATTAGGATCCAAAGTAAGGGTTCCGTCTATTGTTCCTTGGCTAAGCTAATTGTTCTCTATTTGGGATAAAGCCCCCGGCAAGTTAGATGGCAAGATTTTTCCAGTGGGGGTAAGTTCGCGCATCGTGTTAACATAGAAAAATCTAAAATAAAAATAAAACTTGTCATTTAATTTGCCGGGAACTATACGTGTATTTTATTCGCGTGACTAGCAATCTGACATTGTAATATCTTTTTCATGAAGTAATGAAGTACCTAATATTATATTAATCAGCAGCCCTTTGACAAATGAATAGATCCTTACTCACCCCTCAGAAGTAATAATTAATGCTTAATTATGAACAGTCACATAAGAACTTTATCTATATGTATTCATATAATAATTTTGAAGGATTTTCAAAGATACGACGAACACAACGCCAAAAATGGCGGCAAAACGGTATTCCACAAAACAATTACACATCGGCATCACAAGCTTCCACCGCCAGCCGAGTGGACTGCGTGTTCCAAATTTGAAATTACCTATTTGTTTTATTCTTTCAATCATTATCTGTTTTAAGATGTTCTAAATTTAAATGTAACACTACATTATGAGTAGTGTCATTTACCAGCTTACCATAGGATACAGCAGGTTTCTTAAATATAGACTTTTTGCTTGTTAGCTTCCTTCCAAAAAAAATGTAACGGTTTTTTTGCTCAACATAACCCCAAATCTTCTAATAATACCAAGAGCCTTGAGATCGATGAAATGCGCGTGTATCACTAAAGATAGTTTTTTGCAGACATCCAATTTGCAATTCTAAGTATGTGAATGATTTAAGTTTTTTATTCGATTTTTATTTTTATGACTGGAAATTACCGGTGCAGTAGGTACAGTTAGTGAAAATATAATGTGGCCAAGTGTTGAAAAAAGTGAATCAATTTGTGAAAAATGTATCTAATACTTAATTGCTTTGTAACTAATACTTGTTCATAATGTTGTTTTGTTCCTATAACTACATATTTGGATTTTACATAGAACTTGGCACTCATTAAGATCTCCGTTTATTTTTGCCGCGAACCCACAGCCAAGCATAATTTTTGTATTAGACTTGGCTCTGCTCTTTTACATTTGCGTTTTTGTTGTAAAGAACTATTGTCTAATAGGATTTATTAACTTGGATACGAGAAATACGACACCAAAGAAAGTAAAGCCAACTTAAGGTTCGCGCACGTATCAAGCTTGACAGTGGGATACTGGATACTCTGGATAGGTATAATACTGTCCATGCTATGTTGCGCGATATGTTAGCAGCCGGCTTAACACGGCAAGGCGCGAGGTGCGACGCGCGCAAGATATACTATACCTGTCACTGTCTAACTCAGGGGCTCCCGACCTTTTCTAGATCAGGTACCACTTTAATATTGGTCTTGTTGGCAGGGACCACAATGTAACGTATGAGAGCTATAAATAAAACAAATGACGTTGGCAGAACACTCAAAACGATCAATTTAAGCGTAAATAATTTCTGACAACGCTAATAATGTTAAATTGAGGGTACCACAACGCTGCTTCTCACTCACTATACGGCTGTCGACAGCGCAAGTCAATAATTGATTCGCGGACCATATTTTGGCTTCCGTGGGCCACGGGTGGTCAACGGTCCACTGGTTGGGAACCATTGGCTAACTAGACAAGTCAGAAAATGACAGGTAAAGTTTCTTGAGCGTACAGGCGTGAAGCCTAGTGATCTACATACATACATACATATTCTCACGCCTGTATTCCCAAGAGGGGTGGTAGGCAGAGCACATGAATTCAAAAATCCAGTGCCACGTTTAGCGATTTCAGGGTAACCAGATGGTTAAACGTGATATTGCAGTGACAGGTTGCTAGCCCATCGCTAGTAGATACGACAGAATAAAGGGATATGTTATAGGCGATAGGCTAGCAACCTGTCACTATTGTACCTCTTCCATCTTTGCAAATCTAAAACTACGCTAGAAGTGGCTGCGAAGCGTGATATAGTCATAATCATTGTTTTGTCTGCCTACCCCATTTGGGAACACAGGCGTAATTGTATGTATGTACGTATTGTATTGTAGGTAAAGAGGCTTCAAGTATAAAGCGGCAATTACTCTGAGTCTTTCACCTCTAAAGCGTAAAGACACGGTAGACATATAGCAACGTGAAATAGTTGTAGGGACACCTAGAGCCGTCTATCATCGAGTGGTAGAACTTCTACTGTCAAGAAAAAAGGAAGCCTACATCCCGCTATCGAAGTTTCGACGAACGGTTGCATAAATACAAATTCCAACTTCCTCTCTTCGGACTTCGGTCCCCAGGCATAACATCTGCCTGGAGAGAGATCTCTCTATTGGAGTCTTTCCCAAATAGTCATGGTTTTGACTATGTAGCGTTTTATGTGCTCTACCTGCCGTTTTGGGAATACAGTAAACTTGGCATAGCTACATGCGCGAGTCTTTTCGCGCAAGGCATAGACTACTTGTCACTTTCTGCCGTCTCTAGTTAGTGACGAGTATAGTCTATCTCGCGTGTATCTCTACTCGCGCCCTGTCGTGCTAGGTCAAACGAGATGTATGTATGAATGTTAAGAATTTATGAGCATCAAGTCCCCAGAGCCCAAACGGTGTAAATCTTACGCTGTCCAATAAATAACTCAAATTAAAGGTGCATTGACTTGTAGTTATTTACTAATTTTAGATGGTCACTTGGTTACTAAAGACAATAAAGTCAAAGTTCACGAGCACAGTTTTTAATTATAGTTGCTTTTAAGAGGGCGCACACATTTTTTACGAACGTAATATAAGATCAGGTGGGGGAAGAGAAATTCAGGGGCAGGGCAGGGGTAAGAGGCACCACAGACCATAACTCGTCGAGTTATGAGTGATTATGGTCTGTAGAGCCCTCTTATCCCTGCGTTTCTCTTCCCCCACCTGACCTTAGTGGTTTTGGACCAATGTTTAAAAAATCGTGAAATGTAAATTAACTCATATTTAGCCATGAAAAAAATATGGTTAGACTAAACATATTCTGTAAATTTACAATAAAATTGTTTCATTTGTAATTACATTAAATTCAATGAGAAAAAAAATAAAGTAATGGTTCAACTTTCAAATTATGTAAAATGATATTTGAATAATAAAAACCAATAATTTGATTCATGTTAATCCGTTAATCCCCAGTAGACTATATTGTCTATCAGATAATAACAAGTTTATATCGTTTATGGTAAATTTTAATGGCAAATTTTCAAGTGAAAGACAGCTCTGACGCGTATTTTTGTGAAAACCCTTCAACAAATTGGCTAAGTAAAAGAAATCTGTGTTGCTAATAAAATATTTTTTTCCGTTAATCCCTAGAAAAAGAGTTTATTTATATGTTACAGTAGTTTTTGTTTAAAAACTTAAGGATTTATAGCTTTCTAAAGCATTGGAAAAACATCAAAATCACCGAATTTTGTGTGCACGCTCTGAAAGAACAATCGATTAAGAAACACGTACAGAGATGATTAAAATAAATGACGCTTTTAAACTTGTCACAAAATCTCGCCAAAATCAAATGAAGTACTTAGAGCCTCGGCGTCTTCCGAAGATGGCCGAAATATTCCGAATTTTACCGATCTCTATGTATTTAGCCATCTCTATGTACGGTCAAGGACTTTAATTCATGAGCCACCATAGAACCTTTTCAAAGAAAACTCATTACGGTTTCCCTTGATAATTAATGGGATGTCATTATGACGTTTACTGTGGTGTAATCCATGGTGGCTCATGAATTAAAGTCCTTGAGTGTACGACGTTGCTATCGCTGCAGACTAATTCTCTTACCAAACCAGGATGCCTGCTTCTCGTTGATGGAGAGTCCCTCCTTGGCGTCGAGGACCTCTGGCAGCACCATCGTGACGAAGCTGATGGACATGCCCAGCCCCACCAGGAGTAGGTCCAGCGCCAGGCATGCTAACACCTGGAAAAGCATACCGTTACCATTAACGTAAATATAAGAAGTGTGTAGTGTCAGGCTTAGAATTGGCCGTGTGGCGTCGGGTGTAGAATAATACCTCTCCATTTCTTCCGTGAATGCCATAAAAGGTGACTAAGAATAATATAAGAATTGAATATAGGTTTAGGAAGATTTTAGGCGACAGGCTAACAACCTGTTATTACATAGGAACCTCTTAACTTAAAACACAAAAAATTGTTAGAAGTGACAGTGAAATCAGAAATAGTCATGGTTTTGACCGAATAGAACGACGCCGACGTCTGTATCAAATTTGCCAAAATCTGTTGAAGTGATAAAACGTACTTAAACGATAGGCAGACAGAATATTTTTTGCGTACAATAATCATAGGGATTAAGTGTTAGTACGGATGTATCTTTGTGGCTCGAAAAGTCATAATAGAGTCTTAGTTTGTTAACTGATAAGCTAATTCACAACGGTCTATTCTCATTCAAATATTAATTTTGCATCAAATTCGCATCATCATAGCTTTGGGCCATATCGATGGCAGCTTATATGTAGAGTAACATTATTTACTATAATAGGACGAGTTCACGAATTAAATGTCTACATTGACGACATATTTTAACGCATATAGATATGTGAAACTAGTTTGGGTTTGGGTCAAAAGTATTTAGTTACTGACAAAAAATACACAACACGTGACGTGAATTGCGGGCGCGGGCCCACTGCTCAAGTAAATATGAATATGGTACGAAAAATCCCCACATACAGAGGTACATTACGCCTGTTTTCCCAAATGGGGTAGGCGGAGCACTCGAAACTCATAGCCACTTCTAGCACAGTATTTATTTTTAGGTTTTAAGGTAGCTGGTAGGTACAATATAGTGACACGTTGCTAGCCTAAAATATACCTGAACCTACTCTGTCACCTAAAATATATCGTGGTAGGAAACAGAATTTGAATTTGCTACACGATCTTCACGGTCTCAAATATTTTGATTTGCAGATAAATTGAGATCAATAATAATCTACTTACGACTTTATTCCTAAATATTCTCTTAAATAATCTCAGATAGGTACTCCGTTTAAACCGGCACGAGCAGATTAAAAAAACGGTCATTTGTATATCTCAACTTTTAAGAGGAAATATGCCGGTCGAAGGAATTGAAAAATAGGTATTTGCTAAATCTATTGCTGTCGCACCGTGACCTGCCCATACGACGTCGAGTGTGATAAGAACAACTACAGTTCGGACCGAAAATACCTATGAAAATTAATCAAAAACAACGTTTCGTAGTCCCCTGATTTCTTCTCCAAAACTTAACCGATTAAATATGTTTTTTCATTAAATGTTAAAAAAATGTCATAACTGTGTTTCTATGTTCTTATATTTTGATATAATTGTGTTAAAATTGGTTTCTAGAGGTTTGAACACAACGGAAAAAACTTGCCAATTTTTCATGTTTTTGAAGGTTAATATCTCTTTTAATAATTCAATAAAGAAAAGAAGGAAAACATAGGAACATGCTAACATATCATTAGATTGTTGATGTAAAAAATCATTGTTGTACGGGTAATATCCAGGGAGGAATCAGGGGACTACGTTTCCATACAAAATATGACCGCTCCATTTCCTCTTAACAGCCTGGTATCTTACTACGTTCAAGCTTTTTGTGTAGATCTAGTCAAGGCTGTACGTAGGTTACACAACACGGAAACCATGCATCGTATGTTACACTTTTTGTGAACTGAGGACTGATAAAGATGAACTTTCTATTCATCACAGACGTTGTGAGTAAAATGGGTTTTTTATTACACACATCAATCATACAATTTGAGTTTAAGAAGAGCGTCATGGCTTCTGAGGTCATTTTCATAGAACCAAGGCGATGAGTATACCTACTCCGGACCGGTTCGTCTACGGTTTTAAGATCAAGGGCTCCTCGACCAATTTGAACCATTAATTTCAAGTTACAAATACATAAACTAATGATTTAATAAAGGTAACAACTAAACTTCCTTCGCGGTGACATGCTATAAATAATTGTGATTAAGTAATAAAATTGTCACCAGATTCTAATTTCCATGGTCAATTGCCGAGATGAAAAATGTTGCCTGTTACAACAAATTGCTGTCAAAATGCGTCTAATTAAATAATACCTTATTAATCAAGAAATAATACGACATGGTCAATAACACGAACTTCAACTGTGAAATTTAATTTATTATCTGTAACTATAACTTTAGTTTGAGTTGAAACGTAGAATAATAAAACGACTTGGTCCGGTATCAGCATTAAACCATAGTTAAGTAAAGCTCTTTATGTAATAAACAGTTACAATATTTTTTTCTCTTCTTTCTGTCATAATACTAAGGCTCAATTCACACCAGAAGAGCAGCGCAGCGCGGCGTAGCGCAACGACCCGCTCCGTGGAGAATGCGCGAGGATTCCTGCGACTGCTCGAGAAGCCGCTGGAATGCGTAGGAAGTCGCTGGAATTTACATAATTATTGACATATTGACATATGTATTGACAGCGGCCGTCGCGACTACTCGAGCATCCTCGGGCATTCCCGCGACAGCTCGCGCAGTCGCACGGCTTTGTTTATGGAATGCGCTGGAATTCCCGCGGATCCGCGGGCATCCGCGCGCATCGTTAGAGTTTCTCATGCGATAATAAGTCTTATTGTAATGAAAATAAAGTTGAAATTCTCATGACACTGAAACTGCGCCCCGCTACGCCGCGCTGCGCTGCTCTTCTGGTGTGAATTGAGCCTAAGGGTTTAAATGATTTAACCTGGGTGACAACAACATCCCAACCGCTAAAACGATATCGTAACTTTTGATGCATAATTAAATATTGAAAATTGTATCTCTTTCTTTAAGCACCCGTGTGATGCCAGTCCGTCTGCATGTTGCGCGAGACCATAATTAGAAGACCGCTTTAGGCCTTTTGTAACAAGTTAGCCATACACAATGAATGCGGAACAAACTATGTCGACCTTCATGCCTGTCAAAAAATCATAGGCACTGCATGACTTCTTCTCTTATTTCAGAGTAGCACTGTTATCGGTGCAGATTTTGTTTTCAGTGTAAGCTTTCCACTTCTCGATAAGATACACGATGTCTATTTTTGCAAAGGACAGTATTTTTAGCTAAACTCCAAAATTATGGTTTTTATGATATTTACAGTTAAAAACTGGATTTTTGAATTCACGTGCTCTGCCTACTCCTCTTGGGAATACAGGCGTGAGAATATGTATGTATGTACAGTTAAAAAGTTCTTAAAGTATACAAAATTCGTAAAAAATTAAATCTACTCACACACAGCTTTATAGGTTCTGTAGATTTTGTGTAAGAAATATTTCAATAGCGTTATGTTTTGAAAAGTTGTGAAATTATCTTGAGAAAGTAATTATACCTAGACTAGGTATAACATTGTAACTTATGTAATACAATAAATAGTTCAGTCATTTTGTTTCAACTAAAACACTTTATTACAATGTCACTAACTAAAGTGGCCCCCTTAAGTGTACGTAAGAGGTAGTATGTAATGTCATTTCGCATGTGCATAAACTAGGTACTTATTAATTATTACTTCCCAAAAATTGATTTTATTTCCAAAATTCTCACTCTCCATGTGTTCTTACGATGCCCCATCACGTAGATATGTTTGATTGCACAGCACGCTTTGAATCTACCTATTAATAAATTTTTCTATTAGGCAAGAGTGCCGGACGATCTGTCAATACAGTGCTAAATTGAATGGAATTGATGGAGCATTGACCCGTGGACCTTACATTTCCCATCTAGGGACGCATGTCCCGAGTTTGTAACCATTGAAGGCCAGGTTACTAAGGGAACAATGATCTATGTAATAGTAACATGAGGACTCCTTTAGGGTTGGTATGCACTTAATAAAGTTATCAATTCAATGAATTTAAATGAATAAAGAACCAACCACTC
Source organism: Adoxophyes honmai (assembly GCA_005406045.1). NCBI lineage: Eukaryota > Metazoa > Arthropoda > Insecta > Lepidoptera > Tortricidae > Adoxophyes > Adoxophyes honmai. The sequence goes on along the minus strand of BHDV01003734.1, from coordinate 607,553 downwards.
TTTACGTTCTATACTTCTGGTTTCTATTCAGTACGTAGCTGGTTTTCTTTTTGGAGAAATGGTATCTAAAAGAGGCGAGTTTATGAGTAACTCACTGAATCTTTAATTGTTTATGGGTTATTTATTTGTAAAGACGATACAATTATCTATTCATAGACAACACAAACATAAAAATAAGCAATTAAGTAATTATAAAAATAAACTTCTCATACCTAAGAAACTTGTTTTGTAATGTTTTTATCGTGTTTTGGACCAATTTATAAGTGAATTGCTTCAGCACAGCGTTCCGTCTCCGCTTTGGAGGTGTTGCCGGATTACATACACACCTCTAAAACTGGATTTGTTTTATAGATCTTGGGCCTTTTCCACAGTTCCACAGTTCAGAAGTGCGACATCACGAAAATACCTAGAAGTCTAAATATCTTCAACATCTTTCTTACCTCTAAAATTTATAAGGTTTGACGTTGACAGATAGAGCAAAGAATGTTTGTCTAAGTTTATCTACAGCATTAGTCTGTATGGTGTCGGACCAGAATATCACATCTCCATTTCTTCCGTGGATGGCGTAAAAGGCGCCTAAGGATATGTGTAAGCATTTGGAAACAGGCTAGCAACCTGTCACAATTATAACCCCTGTCAACTCTGAAACGCGAAATAGTCAATGCGTTTGTCGGTGTGTGTAACGATTCGCGTTAGTTAGTTCATTTTGGAAACATAGGCGTGATTGTATATAATCTAAAGCCTTTTTATTGCGAGATTTTGAAATTCAGTTAAAAGAAATAAACTGTGTACCTACCAAGCTTTTTGCAGCGCAAATTTCTTGGTAATTGTAGTCTCTTAGAAAGTGTTTGATCTGCCGATATCACAGTTGCTCGTTGCTTCAAGTCTAAAGTTCTGTGTGAACGAGGCTTTTTAAAGGCAGATATCCACGTGGAATCTCAGTGTTGTTGCTCTCCTAACGCGGAACAGAACGGGTTTCGCCAAAGTACCTTCATTTGGTTATCATTTCCTAAGGAAACTTTGGACAGCCGACGTATGGGCATGATTATGGAATCGTATAAATTACCCGTAGCATTTATGCCATAAATCAATTGTAGGCCGTAAAACGAAGAATTCTGTTTTTTGGAATAATTGCCCCGATATAGCAATGAGTTGGCTCGGGATTTCATAATAATTATGCAATCTCACGTTCGCTTTTGATTAAAGACGCATTAACATGATTTATTTGCGAGCCCATAAACAAACTGTTATGCTTGAATAGAAGCTTCAGTCCGTCGCGGATAGTCTGTCGTCTGCGCAGGGCCTTAATCGGTCAGCAGTCAGCACGTCATGTGCCCGCTTCAGTGTCTTTGCTAATGCTACATTAAGTGGCATGTTGGTCAGAAAGTTGCCTTTTTAGCTTCTCTCTGTTTGAGCTTGTAGCGTTCAAATAGTTTTATTGGTAAGAATGAAATTTCCCAAATTTATCACTGGGATTGGCGTTGATAGGTGTAACTCAAAATATATAACGGCAATTGATGGTGACCAATTTGTCCACTTTATAAATAAAATAGTTATGAATTGAGCAATTACGAATTTAACATAGACCGATGAAGTAACTTTTTATTGGAAGAAAATGGATACAGCCACGTCTTTGCATCGAAATTAGTTTGACGTGTTTCGAGCCAATTCATGACTCATCATCGGGATCAAAATGCTACGGCTCAAAGACGTGAGTGTTTAACGGAATGAATAAATCTCAAGGTAGATTTGACTTTGATTCCTTAATTTTATGTTGTTTTGTGTTTGATAAGGTACCTAATGAAATCATTACCACCCCTTTACTAGTTATAACATAATCGTAATAAGTTATTAACTCTGATTAGGGAAGGAGGTGACTAAAGAAATAGGTCTATTTTGTAGGAGACTGGATAGCATTTCTGTCATTATTAGACTAGACTAGATCTATGTTTAACCCGAAAATTATTATGCTAAACCTGAAACAGCCAACAATGTAACGATACATGTGCACTACCTACCCCGTTTGGGAATACATCCAGCAGATAGCAGCATGGCAACCCTAACCCATTTACACTAACTTAACGAGATGGACATTTATACATCATCACGCCTGTATTCCCAAAAAGGGCAGGCAGAGCACACGAAAGGCAACATAGATAAAACCATGACTATTTTATTTTTCTTGCCCACTTCTAGCATTTTATGGTTTCAAGTTGGCAGGTATAATAGTGACATGTTGCTAGCCAATATACCTACCTTAACCTAAGTATTTTCTTAGTCTCCAATATCCACATCTAGACTTACCTGTGATAACACAACTTTAGCTCTGCTCACTGGCTTTTTGTCTTCCCGCAGCTGCGTTTGTGTCATTTTTCCAGGTGTCCACAAGACACTGCACGTCACACAAATCGGTCTCAGACACTAGCACTGTCTAACAGACTTTATTTCATGCTTTAGCACTTTAAACAATGCCTTTTTTATTGCACACTCCATGAGTTTATCGTAGAATTATGTTAAAGTAGGCTACAATTAATTTTGCAATAACAATGTTAAGGGGCCTTTTCTTGCAAAAATTCACGCACTTTTTCTATTTAACGGAAATGATGAGCAATTGTTTTTTGTGTGGAAGCGATAACTAGTCTTTAGTTGGCAGTAGCCGAAAAGAACGTTAGGTTAGCAAAATACGAAAGCCACGAGAAAGATTACCGGTAAGTTTAAACTAATCAAAGTTTTAAGCGTTATGGTCTATTTCTTAATGTCTGATACTAAAATGACATTGCCGGCGCTGCCTGTTTATTGCAATTTTAAAATAGTTCTACGTTTCACAATCTAACTTTAATGAGAAATGAAATTTTGTACCGATTGTTTTAGGTAATAAAATAATTTAATAAACGCTGAAATTTGGTTGATTACGATTTTTTCTCTTTTTCGTATAAGTAGGTAACATATTTAACAAGGGCAGGATGGTTATGAAAAGCACCACTAAGCAACAAAATGTGGTATCAATGGTATCATTCATGAATTTGACAGTTACACTTATTTAAGTATATTTTAGTATCTCAGAATAAATAATAGACCATAGGCGATTAAAACTGTCGCAGCGACGGTCGGAAACCTGTTAAAGTAGTTAAAACTCTTAAGTTAACAAATTGCTTGTCAGCTGTTGTGTTTTGTTTGTATAGGTACGATGATGAAATAGAGACCGAATTAAAGTATCCACAACGGAACCGGTCAAAACGCCTTCGTTCTTTTTGTTTTGTTCGGATTCTGTTTGGAGGGCTGTCATTAGAATTACGAGGCCGTTTTTACTGCTTGATGTTGTGTATTGGAGGCTGTATAAGAGAAAATAATCCAGTTTTGTCGTATTTCTGCGTTATTCCAGTAACAAAACAGTCATGCGTGGATTGCCATTTAGTAATTAAATATCTGAAAATTTGGTAAAAGGGTCAGGACCAAAAAGTTGCACCTGCGTTAAATCGTGTTTATAATTACATCAAACTTTTCCGTTGTGACACGAAAATTAGCTATACGTTTATACGTTAATTTTCGTGTCACAACGGAAAAGTTAGTAGTAATTTCAAATACGACTTAACGCACCTTAACGCAGGTGCAAACTTTTTGGTCCTGACCCAAAAACAAATATGAACTTTGCATACGAAAACATTAAATTGATAATTCAATCTGGAACTATTTAAATGACCGCCAAGTAATTAATAATTGACTAAACTCATTAAACTAGCTAGTTTATCCCATTTAGTTTGCGTAGTAAAATTAATCTGAAATAGCATTCGGGTAACAAATGTAGCAGCCGATAAAACTGACAATGTAAGAATATACAAAGCAATAAATGGTGCTAAACCAAAATAACAATGTAGTTTACTTATTTGCACCGATAATATTTAATTGAGTTGGTGACTATAGTAAACAAATGTCTTAGTCTAATCTCAAAAAAATTAAAACATAAGTTCTTATTAATACTTCATAAGTCTATAATAAATTTGAATTTCGTTTCTTTGAAATTACACAGATTTTACCATGTTACCATCGCAAATTAGTCCATAAAAAGTAAAACGTGACGTCATAAGTTCTCTAATTTTATATACTCGTTCCTTTTGATGCATACGACTTGGTAATTATTCTGTCTAGATAAATATAGAGATAAAATCCATAATCGAAAAAGTATTTTTAATGGATTATATAAAAACTAGCTGTTCCCGCGACTCCGTCCGTGTGGAATAGTGAAAAATTTCCCCCGTTTTTTCCACATTTTCCTCTATTTCTTCATTTTCTTCGGTTCTATTGGTCGCAGCGTGATATTATATAGCCTAAAGCCTTCCTCGATAAATGGTCTATCTAACACAAAAATATTTTTTTAATTCGCAACAGTTGTTCCTAAGATTAGCGCGTTCAAACAAACAAACAAACAAACAAACAAACTCTTCAGCTTTATTATATTAGTATAGATTAAATTGAATTTTAATAAGTTTCTTATTTTCAAATTTCAACTTCATTTTATTACTTGACATATTTTTTATTTTAGCATAAGGCGCCTTAACTGTATGTTATTTAGTGAGGGATTAGGCAGTCTAAATGCACAGTAAACAGTTTTACGGGCCTTGTTATTCTACCCAGTGTTAAGGTATTAAATAAACCAGGCAATGCAAATTCTACGCTGGTTCTTTGCCCATTGTTCCAAAATAGTATGAAAACGACTCAATGTGGAGTCACTGGCATTCTAGGTGGCACTGGAGGGAAATTACGTCGCAGATACTTATCATGAAGTTCAATGAATGGTTTCAACATTTTCAACTTCAAATAATATGAAAGATAATCGTACCTTTTCGCATTATGACATTTTTTACATTTTCGATTGTACTTAAGGTATTGAAGTAATGAAATAAAATTGTTAGTTTTTGGCTCGGTGTTAGTAAATAATTGGTCTTAAATATATTGTGTACTTAGTACTTACGATGAAATGTCTACCCAGATACGACGATGGCCTGCGAATGTTTTTGTTTAAGTACCTGTGCAGTTATTTTTGATATGCACTGTTGTATTTCATAAGTATTTTTAATTGAATAGAAAGTTTTTTCTTTAAGCCGTCGGAATAGTCTTAGAATTTGAATTTATTTCAAGGCAGTTCTAGGTGTAAGGTAATTCCTGTCTTTGTTTGTTTTGTTACCTCTTCGTGTAAAAACCACTGCACTAATCTTGATGAAATTTTGGATGAAGATACGTTAAACATTGAAGAAAAAAATGGTAGATTTTTTACTACATGTATCAACTTAGATAAGTTCTAGAGCTCATAAAAATAATTAAAACCATTTGCGTAAGTATTTGACCGATTAAAATGTAATTTAAGAACTTAATTATCACAAGCTACCGTACACCAATAGGTGTTTGTTTATTTGATGATCAGCTAATTTCCGATTGCAAATTTAACAAGGTGTTAGAATACATACATACATACATACATATTCTCACGCCTGCATTCCCATGAGGGGTAGGCAGAGCACATGGATTCAAAAATCCAGTGCCACGTCTAGCAAATTCAGGGTAACCAGATGGTAAAACGTGATTTTGCGGTGACAGGTTGCTAGCCCATCGCCCACAATACACTAACCCTTTCCCAGAGTCGACTCTTACGACACCCACGGGAAGAAAGGGGGAGGTGCTATTCTAACCCGGCACCACACGGGCATGTTAGAATACCTGCCATAAAATCATTTTACAATTACTATCAATCTTTTATAACTAAAAGGTGATCTATTAGCGAATTTTATGGCTTACGATCAATCTCATTAATTGATTTATGATCTCTTTAAGCGAGTTTTTTGCTAATTGTAATTAGGATGTTGAATGACTTCATTTAAGTCGTTATCGTTGTGTCAGCTACAGTCTAAACGGTTAATTAATGAAGTCTTGTTCTAACATCATTTTGATTGCTCTTATAACCACAATTATGCATTTGATTGTGGTTAGTTAAAAAAATGTGTACATACATCACAAAAATCACTCACCTTCAAAAATTAATTTTACTTCGATTGTTAATTAAGTCACCCGTGTGGTGCCGGGTTAGAATAGCACCTCCCCCTTTCTTCCCGTGGGTGTCGTAAGAGTCGACTCTGGGAAAGGGTTTAGTGTATTGTGGGCGATGGGCTAGCAACCTGTCACTGCAATATCACGTTTAACCATCTGGTTACCCAGAATGTGCTAAACGTGGCACTGGATTTTTGAATTCATGTGCTCTGCCTACCCCTCTTGGGAACACAGGCGTGAGAATATGTATGTATGTATGTTAATTAAGTGACAATATTTACCAAGAAAAGTTCAGAAAAAGATTTACTTACGCTTTTGATAAAATTTAAGACTGTATGATGTAGAGTTTCAAATATTTAGCAACTTTCCATTTCCTCTATGGATGTCGTGTGAGGCAATTAAGGAAATAAGTACTTGCTGGCTAGCAACATGTCTCTATTATAATAGCTTCTTTCACCTAATTTGAAACTTAAAATTGTGTTTTCTGTAAAATTTGTTAAAAAACCTGTCACCTAAACCTAAAGCATACGTACACCTAGTTGTCCCTAGTCGCCTCTTATGACATTCATGGAAGAAATAGAGAGGTGCTATTCTAAGCCCGACACCACACGAATTCATATTCTTTATGTTTTGAATTTGTTTATTCTTTATTTTGTTTGTTTGTTGATATAATTGCTGAATTATTAAACGTAAAGAAAAGGGTAGATACGTTTCGCAGCTTTACTCAGATATCATTAAACATTTTACGTACTTATTTAGTCCTCAATGGCATGTTAGAATACTATTTATGCTACAACTACCTATCTCATCTGCTGATCATAGAGAAAAACAAAAGATTCCAACATCCCGGCTTGGAGGATAAGCTAACCGCCAAAAATATAAATATACCGGCAAATAAAGTCAAAGTACGAGCAAGGTACGCTGCAAGGGGGGCTTTAGATTAGTTTTATGTAAATATTTAGTTTTAGTTATTTCCTTTTTATAGATTAGTTTAGTTTTAATGTTTTATGTAATACAATTGTAAAATGTTTTAAGTCAAATAAATAAAGTGGTAAATTTGAACTACCTAATTAACTTAAAAGAATTTAAAATACATCACTTTGTAATTTTAATTGACAGTTTTAAAGTTTTGAAGCTACAACGGTAATAACTGATCCTTTAAGCCTTAAAAACCTACCTAAAGCCTAAATAAGCGGCCTAAACCTTAAAGGTTTAAGCCTTAAAAACCTATAACTTAAAGTTTAAGGGTTTTTATTGTATGACGTAATTTTTGTACAATAAAGTTACTAACTTACTTATAACATAATATAAATAATATTTAATGTCTAAAAAGTGAAATGACTGCGAGATGCTGACAGCCGCTCACTAAAGTAAAAAGAAGAAAAAAACAAATGTAAAGATTTTTTTTTCAAACGCATACAGTTGCATTCGACTTAAAGATACGACAGAGGTAGAGACTTTAGTTATAAAGATTTTAAATTATCAAATTAACGTACAAATGTTAACCGAAGTTTTTAGCGAACTGTACCGAATTAACATATTCAGAAATACTGATAAGATAAGTGGCTATAAACAAGACACAGTTTCTGTTCATTCACGTAGTTTCCTACTTTCGGAAGCATTATCCAATCAACTGAACGCTACATAATATACAGATGAATGAGACCGATAGGCAGACTCATCCTGTTTCTAAGTGTTTTGAATTTCATACGTTCAAATGATCACTGTAAAAATGATTATTGTACGTTTGTTATTAAATCTATGGTTTGTACACTTACTATTAGAAATTAGAACGGGACTAAAACACAGCTATTTTTTTTTGTTTTGCCGCAAATAAATTTACTAATACAATGTTTGGGAAAACAATACTCAACAATGCTTGTAGTCCAAATAAAACATTATTGGTAGTTTCAATGATACTAGTGGATTAGAAAACATAATAAATGAAAATTGGCTCAATTTTTCTAAAAAAGTATACACACATAGGTACATACAAGAGGGGTAGACAGAGCACATGAATCCGAAAATCCAGTGCCATGTTTTGCAATTTCACGGTTACCAGATGGTTCAACGTGATAATTGTAGTGACAGGTTGCTAGCCCATCGCCCACAATACACTAACCCTTTCCCAGAGTCGACTCTTACGACACCCACGGGAAGAAAGGGGGAGGTGCTATTCTAACCCGGCACCACACGGGGCAAAAAAAAGTGTAGGCGCGAATTTGTTATTTTGCGTAATATTTAGTGCTCATCAATACCTAATCATAACACCTGACTTTGACTTGACATAATACCTATAAAAACCTCATTGCCTATTGCATAGCGATGTCTGTGAAGCTGGTTTATAAATAATATTTGTTTGATCATTATATTTATGTAATTATTGTTAGCGCTAGATGACCTTTACTTAGGGTCAACTTTTTGTAAGCTGAGTGAGTTTTTGAAACATGGTACCTATAATTTAAGGCTCTCCACAAGGCTAGAGCAAATCAGTTGTTAGTAAATCAGTGCCTTTTAAATATCTATAATCGGCAGATACATACTATGTTTTTATTTTAATCCTTATTCATTTTAAGGACTCATCAGTTTACGAATAACGCAGTCCCGTTACAAAAAAATCAACAATAAATGTAGAAACTAACTACAGTTACAAAGTTGGTTAAAAGTATTGTTACTTACCTACTCTTTAAATGTATCTATCTACGTTACGATCATTTTTAATGTTTCAATTAACAATGAAAAATTAATCAGCGACAAAACTATCCATGAAAAAGAATAAAAAATATGTTTACTAAGTAGAATAAAAGGATCTGAGTGAAGTTAGGAGTGTGAATGTGTAGCTAATATATTTTCTAAGAGTACCTAAGTAATTCGATTTTTTTGTAATCAACAGACATACTTATCTCAGTACAGCCGTTTAACTAAAAATACAAACTAAGTACATAGGCAAAATGCTCTGTTGCAGTCAAGTTTTCACTTTACTTCAGGTGTAATTTAAAAAAATGGACAGGATATCTGCAACTACCTTTACACCAAACACAACAGCTGAAAGCCGAACCGTCACTTCAACTTTTTTAAATTTGACAGCGCAAGTTTTTTTTAATCACCAGTTTTTTTTTAAAGCGTTGTTTCCCGAGCCCGCTTGATGCGGCAGCCGCGCGAGGACTGCGCTTGACCACCGAGGCTCCGACCTAATTACCTACCATCCGAACAAGATGAATTTTGACGTTAATTAAAACTATTAAAAAACAATGACGCGAATTTTGGCGCGAAACATTGCGCCTTGACGTGGTAATGTAACAATGTTTTTAAGAAAATCTATCGTTTCTATTTTTTTTCATTCATTGATGATACTTTAAGCATAAATTGAAACTGCATGATCCAATCGTAAAAAAATATGATAAGTATTACATATTATTATTTTGCCGTTATGATGACACTGTACAAACATAATAGGTATATATTGGTACATATAACTACGTGTAAATATAACTTACTGCCAACTTTTTGTGTTTGTCAAAGAAATAAGATGTTAAAAATTTACTACGTCTTACAATGTATGTAGGTACCTAACATAATAATATAAAAATGAGGTGACCTTTTCACCTCATGGAAGGTTATCATTCAATTTCTTTAATTATAAAATAAGTCTTCAATGTAGAGTTTGTACTTAGTTGTTTCGTGCAACAGTTAGTCCATCTAGTCTAGTAAGTAAAGTACGTACGAAAATAAAACTCAATTTACTTTTTATACATTACAATCAGGTTTTTTTTAATTATAAACATGTATAAATTATTCGTAGATATTACATTTAACTTTAGGTAAACTAAAACTTTTCTATACCCATTTTTCTTAGTTGGTTGGGCTTTATGAGTCTCATCGTACAATATTTTTAAAATCTTATCATACAGCATGTAAACAAGGAAACACCACCATAAAACTTTTAATTTACTCATTTATTTATTTTAATGCCATCTAGCGTTACATAGCTACACTACTTACCTTATAGTAAAACGTGAAAGGTTGCATCATGAAAACGTTCGCTGATTATGCTACTCGATAATAGATGGCGCTTACTCAATTAGCTTTACTATTCAACGGTAGATGTCTCTTACTTAACGCCCATAATTAGTCGTTTAATATCGTACCGTCGTTTTCAGTGTATTTAAAGTAAAAATAGATACGATTAGATATATGAAATCTGCGTCACGTCACGTCAGAAAAATAATTGCCCTGATTAGAGATTCTCCTATTAGTCGTTGTGTGTCATCGTCACGTTGTTTTTGTGTATCGCGATGTTCAAATAAAAGGAATAGCGTTTTTATTTAACTTTTAACCTAAAATTGCTTATACAAATACGGGCGTGAAGTACATAAATACTAGGGAATTCCATACGTATTCCTGGGATTTTTTAATCTTTCATCTGGGGATAATTTTGCGCATCGATTTTCCATGGAAATAACTCACTACCGAACTACCCCGACTACTTAAAATCTTGCCAAGTTTGATTTGTACAGTCCTCTGTACCAATGAAAGAAAACAGTACTAGTTGTAGGTACAGTCACCAGTATTAATATCTTTGGCGGAGCGTCCAAAAATACCTGACACGTCCTACTGCCCCGAAGTACCTAATAGAGTCGTATCAAATGTTTTTGCAGCCTCATTGTATCAGATATTGGTGCTGGTCATGGGCGTAGCCAGGGGG
>BHDV01003734.1:567274-588001 GCA_005406045.1 Adoxophyes honmai | reverse complement strand
TGTTGAATTGAATAGAACTAACTTAAATAGCAATACTGCAAAGTTTCAAAAACATTCTCAATATAAGTAAAAAGATATAAGCAAAGCATACTTTGAATCGCTCTCCTGTAAAGTTGCTGATTTGCAGATCCGACTATTTTAATAGGGACGGGCGATTTTAACATGCATTCGAGGCGGCGCGGCGCGAACAAGCGTGTCAAGCAACGTGACGCCTATCTACAATTCAGATTTATAAAATCGATTTTGTTGACCAAAAAATAATCGCGTATCGAAGATATGGGTTCTACAAACACTATTGTGATGTTTTGACCAGCCGCAACATCTTAATGTTGGGATTTTTTCTACACCGTTTAATACAGTTTGCTCGACTTCATTATGCAAATTTGAATTGTGGTTGTGGCCCCACTGAAAATTGCTTTATTCTTATTAAATGTTCATGAGTTAATAATTTTGAGTTTTGTTGGTTAGTTTGTCTGATTGTTTTGTTAATTAGGATCATAAGTTTTTTTCTCAGTCTGATATTTACATAAATATGTATTAACAAAGTATTCTTTAGCTCTATCAACTAAGTATACCCAAATCGTAATGTTTAGACACAATAAACATATTACCCACATTAAAAAAAACCTGTATCCTGTGGTAGCATTGTAATGTTGACAATATAAAAATGTTATTGATTTCAAATTGTAGTCTTTCTAACGTCTTGAAACAGATGATTCAAAGAAGAAAACAAAATTATTTCATATTTGGAACAAGCTGCTGGCGCGAGCCTGTGACGCCGATGCGCAATTGTTTATGGAATTCCGTATTGCCGCCATTTTTTTTGCCGTATTTTTTTTAATATTAGATGAATGTAGATTAATTTATTTACATACTTACTAACTCAACCCCCCGTGTCGCCTCCTTGTCGTGGTGGGAGTTTGTGGGGGAGGTCAGACTAAGAATGCCCGTAAAGGGTAGGCGGGGAGGGGTGAATGCACGCATTTCAGGCCACACATGGGCGGTGAGGACCGCTCTTTTACAAATATACATTCTTATCATTCTCTCACTCTCATCTGTCATTAAAAATCTAGTAAAAGAGGAGACATTGCATGACGGAAACGGAACACTGTACAGTAGTTCGAGGATGTTCTCCAAATAATTAAGTAGTACAGCATACATTCTTTTAGATCGTTGCATATGTGAGGTAATTTTTTGTTTCAATTATTTTTCATAAAACTCAAAAAACCAGTTCCACGTTAGTTCCCTTTGCTCTCTTTCCTTCTTTCACACTCCACGATCTTTCTGTCAGTTTGTAATGAAAAGACAAACGACGCGTAAACATATTTTTTCTGATCACGTGCTTTATAAATATGTATGTGAGAGAATCAATGGTATTCATTGTTGATACTTTGTAACCTCTGTCAGTCAGTAGTGCGGCGTGTGCTTTGGGTTCGTGCTGTGGTTCCTGTTTAGGCGCCATCTGTGTCACTCGTACACACTGAGTGACCTCTAATAAGAATATCCCCTAATTAGTCAGCGTTTACCATAGGTTCCGTAGCGACCTATGAGGTGGTTGTTCGTAATTTAATTCATTTCGTAACATGTCAGGATATTTTAACATTGCTAGCAAAACTGGAGTAAAAGTTGTAAAATGTAATTACGCTTTGTTTTTGTCGCCAATTCTTTGGACAAAACATACCGAGTGCTATTTTTAGTCGACTGCACATTCATTGGAATAACAACCTAATTCGATAACGCTATCATCTGGAAAACAATAATATTGTTCGACAGTTTGGTCGCCCCAAATAATGCTATTGCTGAATCATTATTCATTAGAGCAAACTTTTTTATCACGTGTCAACTGCCGCATGTTCTGATAGGGCAAGCTACGCTGTCACGTGGTGCAGCGAAAAATATCGCGGAAAACAAGAATTCGTACACAAACATCACGACGTATTCCCAAACGGGTAGGCAGAACAAACAAAATGCTACATAGATAAAACCAAAATTTAACGTCTCATAGCCACTTTTAGCCTCATTTTTGCTGCTGGAAGTTGAGAACCACGTGAAATAATCAATATAGATGAAAGAGGGAGGAATAATTATAATATTAACGCATACCTTTTTTTTTAGCCGCCTCTTACGACATCCATGGAAGAAGTGTAGAGGGGTTATTCTAAACCCGACACAACGCGGCGAATGAATACTGGCTCGTTAAAACATATTTATTTATAGTAAGGTCACAAATATTATTCGTTATATTGTGGTAAGGTTGTGTCATATTTGCCGTGTGGCGTCGGGTTCAGAATAACATCTCTCCATTCCGTGGATGTCGTAATAGGCGACTAAGGAAATAGGTTAGGGTTTTAGGCGACAGGCTAGCAACCTGTCGCTATTGTTAAAATTAACTTAAAACAAAAAATGCTAGAAGTTGAGAGCTACGTGAAATAATCATGGCTTGGACTATGAAGTGTTCCGTGTGTCATGTCTATCCCACTTGGGAATACAGGCGTAACTTTATATTTTTACAGGTCAAATCTTGCAAGACCTTTGCTTTGTTGGTCCTTATCTTTACTCACTTGCAGCGGTCTGATTGACTTGAAGGTTTTCTATGGACTTGTAAAGTGGATAACAATGGAAGTAGAAAAAAAAAGTAAGAAAACACGTGACAAATCATAGCACGTTTTTAGATCTTTGCATTAAAAATTGCCGTACAAACATAGTACGCACGCGTTATCTCTAGGTAAACCACCGATAACTAGCGTACTTGTCACGTCAAACAACAACCCATGTATTTAGGATTCTTTAACTGCCTGTAACTTCTGAAGTCCTAGTAACTGGGTCTCCACTTCAGCATTGTAATGTAGACACTCAAAAATTTTACCTATTGTTTAATACTGTTGATGAGGCTGGTAAAATAATAATGGACCTTCACACTTTAATGCTGTAAACTTCAAACATTTGTAGGTAGGTAAGTATAAAACTGAAAGTTTTTTAATTAACCTTTACAATAAATAATACCACATTAATTATGTACATTTTTACTGTTTACCTTTAAGTATTTGTATACATACATATACAGGAAAATAAATGTTTACCGTTCGTTGTGTTTATTGTCACCGCTTAAGTAAATAACAAAAGGGTAAGGTTCAAAAAAATTGTACATAAATTAACATACATACATATTCTCACGCCTGAATTCCCAAGAGGGGTAGGCAGAGCACATGAATTCAAAAATCCAGTGCCACGTTTAGCATTTTCAGGGTAATCAGATGGTTAAACGTGATATTGCAGTGACAGGTTGCTAGCCCATCGCCCACAATACACTAACCCTTTCCCAGAGTCGACTCTTACGACACCCACGGGAAGAAAGGGGGAGGTGCTATTCTAACCCGGCACCACACGGGGAAGAAAGGGGGAGGTGCTATACATAAATTAAGGGTTAATAAAAACAAAATCACGATCGCGTCTTTTGTGTAACGAAAATTACCCTTACAAAATGTATGGGTAATTGTCGTAACACAAAAGAATCAATTAACTTTTGTTTTTATTAAAGCCCTTAACTATGTACAATTTTTTTGAACCTTACCCAAAAACATTTATTTTGCAATTAAATATGTGAATGCAAAAGTACAAAGGCATAAATAGGTATGCCTGTGTGTATGTCTGTATTGTATGTGGCTGTGTATGTGGGATAAGTATCCCTAAGGATATTTCTGCCTTTGAGTGGAATCGAGGAGCATTCAACACTAACAACACTCTCCATACACAAACGCAACAACACCAAGTTCCAATAATTTAAATAAAGTAAAACAAATAAAGAGTTGTAGCGCCCTAGCGCCACCTATCGTCGAATAGCTGAACTAAAACGATCCTATATCGCGCCAACGAAGTTTCGAAAATCGGTTGCATTAATGTTACTTCCAAGTTTCTCTCCGTGGACTTCGGATCCCAGGTATAACATATGCCTGAGGAGATATCTCAATTGGAGACTTTTCCAAAGGGTCACCACCACAGACTTATAATAAAATAGCTTTTGCCCGCGGCTCCGCTCGCGTTGAATTCGGGGTACCACAGAAGAGATAGCACACATACCAATTTTATAGCTTTCTACATTGAAAACTTCCACTCCTCACTTTAGGGAAATGGGGGGTTTCGAAGAGACAAAATGTAGCCTGTGTCACTCTCCATGCCCTAAACTATCGCTCTATCTAAAAAATCATGTCAATCCATCGCTCCGTTTAGCCGTGAAAGACGGACAAACAAACAAACAAACAAACAAACACACTTTCACATTTACATATTGGTACGGATCTGTGGTCAACACAGAAATATACGTGCGCGGAACTCTTCACACCCGAGACCAACACGCACTTGACGGCTTTTTTTATCAACAATAACAACTGTGCCAGTTTGTTCGCAGTCACGTGGTCGCGCCATGAACCAAATGAGCGTAATTCTGTTGCAAACTAAAGGGGTTTACGTCCTTTTGTCTCGGGGAGCGAGCAGACGTAGACACGTGAAGTGCGAAAGATAATGGGCTGTGGCTGTAACGTGACAATCAAACGAGCTTTACAGGTAGATAAGTTTTACAGTTAAGCTTTTCAAAGGTATTTGTATTGTAAGGTATTGTATCGTGTACCTGTGTGGTGTCGGGACAGAATAACACTTCTCCATTTCTTCAGTGGACGTCGTTAGAGGCGACTATGGATATAGCTTTAGGTGTAGGTACTTTAGGCAGGCTAGCAACCTGTCACTATTATACTACCTCTTCCATCTATTTTCAAACCTAAAATGATGCAGGAAGTGGCTGCGAAGCGTGAAATAGTCATAATTTTTGTCTACGTCACGTTTCGTGTGCTCTGCCTACCCCATTTCGGAACACAGGCATGATTGTATGGATTTGTGTAAAAAATTGTTTGTGTCTTTTCTGTGGATATGACAAAAGTTAAGGTACTAGCTGTCCCACGCGACTTTGCGCAAAAGTATTTGTTAGGTGAAGCACCTTCTTTACTCACTTAACCTTTTTTTTTATCTGAAAACAACTCTGTCTGTTTTTTTTTACGTTTTTTTCATAGTCATACATCACGCCTGTATTCCCTAATTGGGTAGGCAGAGCGCGCGAAACGCTACACAGACAAAACCATTTCACGTTTCGTGGCCTCTTTTAGCATTATTATATTTTCTTAGGTCTTGAGTTGCCAGGTATAATAGTGAACAGGTTGTTAGCCTATCGCTTAAAATATACCTTAACACGTTCCCTAGGACTAGGAAGTTGGAAATGGAAAAAATAATCCACACATGCAGTTTTTTATTTTCACTGATCAAGATTGGAATACATAGTTCATTCAATAATGTGTCCCCCCTAAACGCACTATTACCTACTACTTTTACCGTTTACCTGCAAGCAAATGGAAATGATCTAGTTCACACGTGCAGATTTAGATCAGCTACAACTACAAAGGACAGTGCATCACATGTGCCGCACTCACGTGTCATTAGAACCTCGAAATGCACCACATGTGATGCACGCACAAGGAACGTGTTGACCTGATTCGTTAGTTACTTACGACCTCCACGGAAGAAATGGAGAAATGAAGAAATGAAGAAGGAACGGAAATCCCCAGTCCCTAACGGATTTCTCTAATCCTACACATAGGTACATACATAGTCACACGCCCGTATTCCCAAGAGGGGTAGGCAGAGCACATGAATTCTAAAATCGAGTGCCACGTTTAGCAATATCAGGGTACCCAGATGGTTAAACGTAATATTGGAGTGACAGGTCGCTAGCCCATCGCCTACAATGCACTAACTCTTTCCCAGAGTCGACTCCTACGACAGCCACGGGAAGAAAGGGGGAGGTACCATTCTAACCCGGCACCTCACGGGCCAAATTCCCATAGCATAATCTTTACGGAATCCTGAAAGAAATCAAAAGTTAGTTCAGCATCAATTCGCTGCGCGAACGCATTATGAAACGTGGAAAGAGCAACTAACGCGCACACGTTGCGAGCAGTCATCGCGAAATAAAACACGCTGCATTGTGCATTATGACGTTCCGATCACGTTGCGCGGTGACGTCAGACGTCATGCCTGCTGGCTGCGCAGGCGCCGGTAGAGTGACACAATCGAAAGTATAGTACCTACTTTACTACAATAGAAACATTCTTGACCACAAATCAGTACAATGGGATTGTGAAATAAGCTACGCTGGGTACGATGCGATAGTATCGCTAGAATGCATCTACCCTGTCAATAACGCGTAGTAAATCAGCTGATCCCGTGAACTTCATACCGCCTTTTATGTCCTTAATGGCAAAGGTGAAACGTAATCTTTAGGCATTGATAGTATAAAACAAACTGTCCCTAGGTCCCTACAGAAAGCAGGGAGCGACTTATTTGCGTACATATATTCGAGCGTAAGGTAAACGTCCCTGTGCTGGACACTGACCCAATACTTGGCACTTGCAACCTTATGTCATAGTAATACATGTGACAGATGGGTGCCGTTGCCATCTATTGGGCGTTGAGGCGTCGAGCATTGGTACTGTTACCTTACGAATGTATGCATAGATCTTTAAAACTACGCATTGGATTTCGATGCGTTATTTTTTTAAGTATATAAAGTGATCTAAGAGGAAGGTTATGCAGAGGAAGGTTATTAAGTAAAACCAAATTTAATGCCTATTTGTTTAAATCGGCCCTAAGTAATTGTACAATATCCACAGAAGAAGCGGAGAGGTATTAGGTATTAAACCCGCTACCGCATGCCAAGAGAGGTTTCCTAAAACAAATGAACCCATTCATTTATATACCCACTATACCCAGTAATAATTTTAAACAAAAAAAAAACCGACTTCAAATTAGCTATATCCTGAAAGGAAACTTCTGTTTATGTACATATTTACTAAAGATCAAGTAGGTATACGTAGCTCTCAGCAGATTCAAGGCTTCAGAAGGAATAGCTCTATCTGATTTAGAACCCTCTAAACTGTTAAGTAAACCCCACGATGAACGATCATTAGCCGAAATGCAACACTTGAGAAGCAGCAGGCTTGGCTAATTACTGAAACTATAATTTCCAGTCTGGAGGTGCATTCAGTATTGAAAAAAATATCCTTTAACTCCTAAAAATTGAGGAGTTGACCTTGCATCATCAGCTCAATCATTTTTTTTACTGCCAAGCGAAAATACTGGTGTAGCTTTGAAAAATGTACTAAAAACACTACCTGTGCCTATAAAATTTGAGGGTTGCCTTCGATTTCCCTCATATTCCATCATCAGGTCAAGATATGCTGACAATCTGACTACCTGGAAACTATACCCTTTCAGACAAAAAAAGAATTTTCCAAATCGGTCCAGGCGTCTTCGAGTAATCAGCGAATACACATAAAAATACTCTCCATTTCTTCCATGGATGTCGCAAGAGGCGACTAAGGACATAGGTTTAAGTAAATTTTAGGCGACATGCTATGAGGCTAGCAACCTGTCACTATCATGCCTGCTAAATCAAAACCTACAAAAAATGAGCTAGAAGTGACCACGAAGCGTGACATAGACATAGTTTTGTCTATGTAGCGTTTTGTGCGCTCTGCCTACCCCATTTAAGAATACAGGCGTGATTGTATGTAGGTATGTAAGTATGTACAAATGTAAGTTCGGACTAAAATTCCCGAATGCCCATACATTTTTTATTTATTTTAAGGATAATTCAAAAACTACTAGTTAGATTTTGATGAAATTAAAATGGGACCAATGGGAAGCCATTTGCTATCGAACACAAAAAGAACCATCGAAATCGGTCCACCCGTTTAGAAGTTCTGAGGTAACATACATAAAAAAAAATAAAAAAAAAAAATAAAAAACAGCCGAATTGAATACTTCTTTTTTTGAAATCGGTTAAAAAAGGCGTTTTACCTAAGGGCCGATTTTTCAATCACCAGATAAATTTATCTGCCAGTTAAAATTGTTGCTATCCTTTTTTCGCGTCATATAAAAGAAAAGAGACAGCCAACATTTATCGGACAGATATGTTTTATCTGGTGATTGAAAAATTAGCTCTAAGAAAGACTTAGTAAGTAGTTGTGTGTGTTCTTTAATTTAAAACTTAAACAAAAAAAAAGCTATTCTTTATTGAATTCTTTAATACATGCCCTATAATTTTAGGCAACAAGCTAGCAACCTATCAGTATTCTGCGCAGACGAAGTCGCGAACAACAGCTAGTTGTCTTTAAACATTAACTTTTTTTCATGACCACCGTATAGTGTGATCAGTGGGTAGTTTTGCCTGGAAAATTTTCCGGGAGTTTTGAAAATTGGTAATATTATAGATTTTGACGTGCTCTTTCTGAATTTCAACTTTGCCACCTCGTATCTTTGCCGCTAACGCCGCCATATTGGAAAAATGGCGCGTAAAAGCAGTTTTTTGACAATATCTCCTGTCTGACTCATTTTAAGATAAAGCAGTCTATTACAAAATAAAACTAGAGACAATTTCCTACAATTTTTGTCTTAGTGCTTATTTCATAAAGTCAATAGTTTTGGCGTACGAGCGCCACAAAGTGTACTCTAACACTACTCCACGAAAAACTCAGCTTGTCTTTTGTCATTCAATAGAGGTTTTGACAGCCATATCTTAGGGAGTTATAAATATCTAAGGGCTAATTCATTAACAATATGAAAGAAACTATCACTTTACCGACTTCAGTGATCGTATAATGAACGAAATAGGCACTTCTATTTTGCTCGCAAAAAAGCGTGAGACGTATGAAATTTTGCGGCGCTTGCGTCTTTTTTGAGCTAAACTAGAGACCATTTTACCAAAAACGCGTAAGATGTCTGAAATCCTACGATGCTTACTGTTTTTTCGAGTCGATAAAGTTTGTATAGGATAACAATATTTTCGATATTTTTAATACTTTCTCACCGTATAAATTTTCCCTGAACTTCGACAAACATGTTAAAAAAAGAATTGGCCAAATTGGTCCAGGCGTTGTTGAGTTATGCGCTTACCAACACAATTTGCGAAGTGTACTTTGTGGCGCTCGTACGCAAAAACTATTGACTTTATGAAATAAACACTAAAACACAAATTGTAGGAAATTGCCTCTAGTTTTATTTTGTCATACACTGTTTTATCGTAAAATGAGTCAGACAGGAGATATTGTCAAAAAACTGCTGTTACGCGCCATTTTTCCAATATGGCGGCGTTAGCGGCAAAGATACGAGGTGGCAAAGTTGAAATTCGGAAAGAGCACATCAAAATCTATAAATTCACCAATTTTCAAAACTCCCGGAAAACGTTCCAGGTAACCCCTTTAACTCGTCTTTACTGACTGGATCAGTAAGTTACCAGTAAAAAACAGCGTTACCTGTAAAACTCGTTTGTCACGTTACAGCCACAGCACGTTATCTTTCACACTTCACGTGTCTACGTACTCGCTCCCCGTGACAAAAGGACGTAAACCCCTTAGTTTGCAATAGAATTACGCTCATTTGGGTCACATTTAGTGCGACCACGTGAATGCGAACAAAATGGCACTGTTGCTATTGTTGATGAAAAAACTGTTAAGTGCGAGTTGGTATCAGGTGTGAAGAGTTCTGCGCACGCATGATGTATGGCGACCTTTTAAGTTTTTGTTTTATTTTATTTTAGAAAATGGCGGATGATAGGTAACATTTTAAAGCAGCTACAACTGCTTTTCAAGTCTACCTTTACATATTTCTTGAAAAGTGGCTATAAAGCGTGAAATACTCTGTTTTGTCTATATAAAGTTTTGTAAGCTGTGCCTAATCCTTGTTAATGGCGAATGCATGATCGGTACTTAAGGAGCAAGTACTCCCTTTGCTGTTTATCTCTACATATTTCTTGAAAAGTGGATATAAAGCGTGAGATACTAATTTTTTCTGTGCAGCGTTCCATACGCTGTGCCTTTCCCATTTGGAATTAACACATGTTGCATGTCTTCTCAGCAAATCCCGGGAACCAAGGTTGCATGTAGAAAGACCGGTTCGTTCTCGTTTACTGAGTTATCGGAATTTCACCTTACACTGGTATTACGTTACGTTTTACGCTCGTGCATAGCGCATGGCGATAAAGTTAGCGCCACGATAATTCATTCAAGGCTGATTCGGTAATAAAACTAATAATAGACATAGTTCCAGGACAATATGCATCATGAAAACGAGTATTAAATTCTCTAATACATGCCCTATTTTAGGCGACAGGCTAGCTTCACTATTGTCCTTATTTTGTCTGTAAACCTAAAATTATGCTAATTATGTGGCAGGAATGGAACGGTTTTGATTTTGTAACGTTTCCTGTGCTCTGCATACCCAATTAGGGAATACAGGCGCGATGCAGGTATGTATGTAAGTAAGTAAGTAAATTATAAGACGATATAGGGCAGGGATGGCGAACCTTTATTGATATTAGTGCCATTAAAAAAAAAATAGTTTTGTAGCTACGACGTGCCATCAAATAACTAAAGCTTATTGATATTACAGGACAAAAATAAAGCTAGATGACATTAATTTTACTATAACACACGTTTAGTTATTGTAGTTATACTTTTTATTTAAAATTCTAAGTTTATATTCATCTCGGATGGATTCTGTATCATTCGGCGTGCCCGGACTATTTTGTTGCGTGCCATGATTGGCACGCGTGCCATTGGTTCGCCATCCCTGATAAAGGGGGATGGCAAATCTCGAAACTTCTGTTGTGTCAGTCTAAAGAGCAAATTAGCATTATTGGGTAGCTGTGCATTTCAATTAGGTACCTACTTACTATTATTTTTCGAAGTAAGTCAATAAGATTTTTGAAAAAGAGCTTAATACCAACGAATCCCGCTTTGAGTTTACACCCTAAAATTAGTATCTTTCGAATTAACTTGAAGTAACTTTAGTTGTTGAGAGCAAGCATGAAGCCCCAAAATTTCATATAATTTTCCCGTGTGGTATCACATTAAGAGTAACACATGTCCATTTTCTGCGTGGATGTCCTTTGGCTTGGGATTTTGCTTTACCCTCTTCATTTTTCAAATTATTACATGTAAGTAACTCTTAATAACTTACATATTTATGTGTAGTGTGTCACAAAATGGATTGGTCTGAATTAAAACGATAAAAAAACTATTAACTATAATTTAGTCCTGATAACAAACGTGATTACCGTGTGGTGTCGGGATAGAATAACACCACTCCATTTCTTCCGCGGATGTCGTAAGAGGCGACTAAGGAAATAGGTTTAGGTATGCTTTAGGCGACAGGCTAGCAACCTGTCACTATTCTACCTCTTCCATCTGTGCAAACCTAAAACTATGCTGGAAGTGGCTGCAAGTAATAATGGCTCTGTCTATGTCACGTTTTGTGTGCTCTACCTACCCCATTTGGGAACACAGGCGTGATTGTATGTATGTATGTACCTATGTATAAAATATGTAACAAATGTGACTCTCATTTTTGCCAGTCATAACATAAGCATGAGCGTAAGTCACTCATCTGCTTTGTTAAAAAAAAATCCGTACCAATATATAAATGTGAAAGTGTGTTTGTTTGTTTGTTTGTTTGTTTGTTTGTTTGTTTGTTTGTCCGTCTTTCACGGCTAAATGGAGCGATGGATTGTCGTGATTTTTTAGGTAGAGATAGTTTAGGGCATGGAGAGTGACATAGGTTACTTTTATCCCGGAAAAAATTGATGTTCCCGAGGGAAAACAAAAATATAGTTTGCTTGATAGATCGATATCGATCGATGATAGATCGATATCAATCGATGACCGATCGATAGATGATAGATCCATGGCGCTGTGTGTCGTTTGAAACGAGAAGTTTTCTTATAGTTGTGCTTTATACCGCAATGTAACCGAGTTCCACGCGGGCGAAGCCGCGGGCGGAAAGCTAGTAGATGATAATTTTCTTACACATGCTGTTTCATTGACGTGCATTCAACGTTCATGCTGTAAAATGTGCACAGAGGGTTGCCATCCGTTCGGGTTTTCCCGAATTTGTTGTTGAATTAGAGGGCGGGGAGCATCGGGACTGTTTTTTTGTGTACAGTATGTGCCCCCACTTACCTATCCAGGCAATTCGGTGTTTTGAACGCGCACCACTACTAATACAAAGTTTGTCTAACTATTTTTAGCGAAATATTAACTAACTAACTACCTCATTTTGATTTTGCTAAAAATAGTTAGACAAACTTTGTATTAGTAGTGGTGCGCGTTCAAAACACCGAATTGCTTGGATAGGTAAGTGGGGGCACATACTGTACTCCAGGTTTATGAAGATTAGAATTTTTAGTGGAATTTCAATAGTCATTGAAATGAAATGGTATATGAATGACCACAATCACATTTTTGAAATGAAAACACAGTACCTAATCATTCTAATTGATTCTTTTGCTTTTTGTTTGTACGTCTGGTTACCCCTAATTTGCTAAACGTGGCACTGGATTTTTTGAATTCATGTGCTCTGCCTACCTCTCATGGGAATACAGGCGTGAGAATATGTATGTTGTTTGTACGTGAATACTTTCCAAACTTTTTGAACCACTAATTAAAAAAGAAAACAGTTTTTATTGTTCCGGGCCATAATATTTGAAAATGAAAAAGTAAAAAAAAGTCCATGTTCTGGGTTCTAAACTCCGGGATTTTTATCAAATTTAAGTGATGGCAACTCTACACAGAGCAAAACAGCAGAGCGTCAGATGCAAGCTAGGTGCTGTATTTGTGTCAGGGCCCGCCAGCACGTGACGCGCGGGCACGTGCGGCCAATGCGGCACAGATTGCGGGGCCGCGACCAGTGAATGAGCTCGGAAATTCAATTTGTGGAATACGGTTCTAAATTTGAATTGAATTCTCTCCAGCCTGATTACAGCTAGCGGTGGTATACCTTTCAATAAGCAGCACATGCCAGGCTGGTTATAATCTGTAATTAAAAAAAAACCGAACATAGGTAGTTCGAAATTTTTGACGTTCGTAAATTAGTTTACGTCACAGACTTATATTGAACTAGATACCGCGAGTTCCTGCATTTGTATGAAAACCGAGCGTGTCACTTTTTCTCGACGGTAGGTATCGTCACATGAGCGCTTTAGTGATGAAAATTGGCAATCCGAGTGAAACCCATTCAAAGATGATCCCGCCTTATTCAAATTATCCTGTTTCTAGGCAGTTAAACCTACTCTAAGTGTTATAAAACTAAATTAAATCGCGTCAAAAGAGGAGCATTGCTCTTCCTTTTGGCTCCATTTTGGCACGCAAAGTACATACACTTGAGTCATCTAGTTCGATATAAATCTGTGGTTTACGTAGATGATTTCCACGATCATTTTATTTTTGAAATTATTAGGGATTAGTAAATTATCCTATCGTTTCGTCTATTTTTACAATAGTTATTTGTGCAAGAAGTGAGGTCCGACAGTAGGTAGATTTTTTGCTAGTGTTTTTGTATTCCAATTAAAAGAATGTACCTATCTACGATTGATATCTATTGAATTATGAACGCAGAATGAATACAAAAACTTGAGATACAAATAAACATCGCTCATTCAACGTTCCAGTTCAGCTGTGAAAACAATAAGCCAAAACTACTTATAAAATAAGAAAATATCATAAAATTGAGATTAAAAGTGTGTTGAACCATTTTTTGGTAGTTAATATTAGCAAAGCTTGGGTTTGTTGTATGTTTTTCGTCTAGAATCGAATATGCGTGTAATTTTAAGATGCCATTTTTTCACACAGTTTTTTTACATTAGGATCATCGCTATCATCATAGGTACAGTTCTTTAGTTATAAATTTTTATATAAAGATGAAAATAATCTACAATGTCTGCAAAACATTCAAATTGTCAATTGCAACATATTGCATCATCTTCTTATTCTGAATGTTTTCCATTAAAAAAAAACGACATCTAAATTCTTTTATCAAAATTGACAACTACTTATCACAACATTGTCAATTGAATGAATGGACAGCTTTCGACCAAAATTCGAAAATTTGGTAGGGTAAAAGTACCAATGCTCGACGCCTCAACGCCCAATAGATGACACCCATCTGTCACCTATCTTACTATGACATAAGATTGCAAGTGCCAAGTATTGAATTGGGTCAGTGTCGAGCACAGGGACGTTTACCCTAACTTCAGTCAAATCTAATCACCTACATGATCTAGGTATATCAAAAGTAGCCGCCATTATTTACAACGCCAAAGAAATATACTTTATTTATAAGACTTTTTTACATATTTATGCAATTACAAATGTTTAAGTACGTACATACATAACCGTCACGCCTTATTCCCTGCGGGGTAGGCAGAGACAACAGAGCGCCATTCGCATCTATTCTGACATACTTCTCTCGCTTCACTCACATTCATCACTCTCGTCATACACGCTCGACGGTTTCGGGTAGGTACTCCTAATTTGGGCTTTATTTAGTACATCGCCGATCTGGGCGATATACGTTTTTCGAGGGCGCCCTCGCAAGACTTTCCCTAACACACTTCCCTTGTAAATTTGCTTACATATCCTTGATTCATCCATTCTCTCCACGTGCCCAAACCAACGCAGCATACCTGTAAATGTTTAAGTAGTGAACATTATTATTTATTTTATTTTAAAAACATAAATTTGTTATTAAACACACATAACAACGTGTCCGGTTGATAATGAGTCTACAACAATAGGACATGACGTCACGACCGTTTGGGTTATAAATTGTTTTTTTTATCAATTTGATTAACGTTAAAAAAAATGGATGCATTTTTATTTTTTCTATTGAAGGCGCTGAATGACAACAAAGTATCCGCGCATGTGACAATAGCAGCAAAGATAATAATTCTCAAAGTATCCTTGAAGCCACGTGTCACTTCGACACTTCCTACGGCGTCAATGCATTATTGAAACGACATTTTGTATTCAAATGAGCAATTGACAATCGGCGGCAAACTTACCTACACAAAAGTGGATCAAACGGGACCGGAATAATGAATAATGTCCAAGTTTTTCATTGCTAATAATATACACAATAATATGCAAAAGTCTGTCTCTTTGACCTCTTCGGTTACATTGATTTGAGTTTGAGTCGTTTCAGGATTCCACGCCTGTAAAGTCGAAATGTTAATCTTGTAAGATTACTTGGTCGTCCGTCTTTTTGTCCGTATGTCTGTCTTTTCAAACCCTTTTTTTCAGGAGCTCGTAAAGGCACCTATCGAAATGTCGAAAACAGAAATATCGACAGCTTCTTCTTCTTATTTTCCTTTTTCTTCTTCTACTTCTTATTCTTCTTGAGAGTCATGAGGATAGAGGACCATAAAGAGCGAAATTCAATAACGTTGAACGAGCAAATTGTCGGATACCTAGTACTAGTACCCACACTTATTTAATGTTTACCTAACCATCGAAAATCTGAATATCAACAAATGATAGAAAAAAAGTTGTAACCGAAAGCCTGACCATAGCTGAACTGCCATAGTGAAAATAAAATCCATTTACTGGATTAGCATTAACCTCAAATACTTTCGATTAAAATGCAAATGCTACCAACTTTTCCCGAAAAATGCATAGGTACTTCACAGCGTGCAGCGTAGCGGTATCCTAATTTGACACTGGCCTTTTCATGACGTCATGCAATATTTTGGTAATTAAAATCTTGTGGCGTTTTTATAGAGAGCAATAGCCAAAACCAAAGACGCTTGAATGCTTCAACAATAATCATTATACTAACCTTATAGTTTGAACGCAAGGAAATAGGGTCCTTTACCAGTTTACATTAACAGCACAATGAGCTCTGCTGCATATGTAAATTGCAAAAAATGCAACATAGAGTAACTATAGAGCCTATAATAGCCGCTTCTTCTTACTAGAGAATATGTAAAAATAAACGCCAATGAATATAATACCGTATTTACATAACAAAACACGATCTAATAATAGATTTCTATTCATACGAGTATATCATTCGTTTGCAAATTACTAATGGAGTCCAGTTGCTGTTACTGTAGTGACGAACGACAGACATTAATTTATTTTATTTTTGTTACGCACACGGGGCAGCGTAGACGACAGACTTTTTATGCGATCGAATCTGCGGCGTTCAAAAAGTCTGCGTGGTTTGTATGCAATGTGCGCCGGACTTTTTGCGCGTCGTGTGCGTTACTTTACTGCATTATAATTCCATAGATTCTGTTTTCACAGACTAAAAAGTCCGTCGCGGATAGTCTGTCGTCTGCGTAGAGCCTACCTAGTAGCAGGTTTATGATAATTGTCCTTCTTCTATGTGTATGTAATGTATATGTATCTACTATATAAAAATAAGTCGTGTTTTCCTTCCTGACGATATAACTCGAGAACGCAAAAACCGATTTGGCCAATTCTTTTTTTAAAATGTTCGTTAAAGTTCAGGGAAGGTTAATAAGATGAGAAAGTGTGGAAAAAATTAGTGTAACATACTAAAAAACTAAAAAATCGTTCTCCCATACAACTTTTTCAACTCCAAAAAACAGTAAGCGCCGCAATATTTCATACATCTTACGCGTTTTTGTTAAAATCTTCTCTGTTTTAGCTCTAGGAAGGCGGAAGCGCCGCTGATTTTCATACGTCTCCCGCTTTTTTGCGAGCAAAATAGGTACTTTATATTATTCTCCCACTAATGTCGTTAAGGCGAAAGTTACTTACATTTCGTTAATAAATTAACCCTTATTCCTAGAGACCGGATTATATGCAACATAAAAAGCTGAAGTATGTCAGAATAGATGCGAGTGGCGCTCTGTTGTCTCTGCCTACCCCGCAGGGAATAAGGCGTGACGGTTATGTATGTATGTATGTATAAAAAGCTCTAAATATGCATGCAAATATGCACGAAAAATGCTCCAAATATGCATGAAAAGTGTCAAAATATGCAAAATATTTTAGTAAAAAATGAAACTTTTCATTTTTTTGGTGTAAAATGAAACATAAATTATGTCTAACTGTGTATCAAATTAACAATTCCTGTAATATTTTGTACTTGATTTCTAACATGTAAAAAAAACACATTGAAAATTTGGGATTGACCCCGGTGTTTCTTGAAAATTTTGTGTCTGAATCAACAATTGAAAACAATTTCCTAATCAGGTAAACACCAGTCAACATTTACCGATTTAAATCGGCAGTTTTATGCTATTTTCCTTCCAAAAATTGTGCGAAATACTGAAAATATGCGTCATCATTCGAGTTTTTCGGTAAATATGCAATAACCCTCGAAATGGGCTAAAATATGCAAATGCATATGCATATATGCAATTGCATATAATCCGGTCTCTACTTATTCCCTAAGATACGCGGCTGTCAAAATATATACTGAACTGACAAATTTTGACATTATTTACGGCATATTATCACTAGCCAGAGCCACTTAGCCACATAAAACCTATTTGGATGTTTAGGTGTGTTGATATATTGTTGGTTTATGAATAACTAGCTGTGCCCGCGACTCCGTCCGCGTGGATGAGTGACTATTCCCCCCCCCCGTTTTTTCCACATTTTCCAATATTTCTTCGCTCCTATTAGTCGCTGGGTGATGTTAAATAGCCTAAAGCCTTCCTCAATAAATGGTCTATCCAACACACAAATAATTTTTCAATTCGAACCGATAGTTCCTGAGATTAGCGCGTTCAAACAAACAAACAAACTCTTCAGCTTTGATTCGTCAAAGAAGATTAATTGTCTTTTTACTATTTACTAAAACACAAATTACATACATATCCTCACGCCTGTATTTCCGAGAGGGGTAGGCAGAGCACATGAATTAAAAAATCCAGTGCCACGTTTAGCGATTTCAGAGCAACCAGATGATCAAACGTGATACTGCAGTGACAGGTTGCTAGCCCATCGCCCACAATACACTAACCCTTTCCCAGAGCCGACTCTTACGGCACCCACGGGAAGAAAGGGGGAGGTGCTATTCTGACCCGGCACTACACGGGATATAAATTAAAATCCATACTATAATATTAAATTAAATAATGGGAAAGTGTGTTTGTTTGTTTGTTTATCAGTCTTTCACGGCTAAACGAAGCGACGTAGTGACGTGATTTTTGGGTGGAGATAGTTGAAGGGATGGAGAGTGACATAGGCTACTTTTTGTCTCTTCAAAACTCCCCGTTTCACAAAGTGAGAGGTGGAAGTTTTGTGGAGAATACCGCGATTTTCTATGTAGAAAGCTATAAATTGGTATATGGGCTATCTCTTCTGTGCTACCCCAAAATTAACGCGAGCGGAGCCGCGGGAAAAAGCTAGTATATATATACTAATGATTGTCTCATTTGACGCGGGAAGACTCAATTGACCCACCTACTGTATGCTTGCTTAAAATATTCAAATTAATGACAGGTATATTGTTTGGAAAAACACATGAGTTTTATTTCTATTGACAACCGTGAAATTTTAACTCGAATATGCAAATCGGTTAATACAACTTGTGTTTCGGTGTACGTGAATAGAACGGAATCACACTACAAAGTCATATGTTTGTACGTTCACAGAAAGAGCTGCAATAACTACGTCGGTCAGTGCATTATTTTTTCATCGGGAAAACCCAAACCCCAAAGCAAAAATAGAAATACAGAACGTGAAGTGTCAATCAATTATTGTACCATCTGGTATGTATACACTTAACATTACAATTTAGCAAATTTCAATAATAATAAATGAAGATTTATGCACTGTAATAGTTTGGATTTCAGAAAGGTGAAATTTAAAACAATGTATAAGTAGTTAAAGCTCCAATCTGACAGCGGAAACGGGGCGGCGCGGCGTCGTGGCGTGACAGTATAGATAGGTTGTAATATTCGGAATCATGCAAAAGACGGCCAAAGGGTCGTGACAAAAGTGTGGCGTTCATCGTCACGGCACCGCGCCGCGCCGTTCCGCTCCGCTGTCAACGCGTTTGGAACTTTCAGGGTGCTGTGCTTACTAAATGATCATCTTATGAATGTCACCCACTGGCTATCCACAACCGGTTGCTGGGTAGCTTTGCGATTGCCAATTCTGCATCTTCCATCATCATCCTCTTACATCTTCTTTAATTAGGAGTAGGGTAATTTAATAACTAATTAATAGACTAATAGATTATGAAAATTATTCAAAAATGACAAACAATTGCGCATCGGCGTTACACGCTCGCACCGCCAGCCGCGCCGACCGCTGGTTCCAAATTTAAAACTTAAATGTAGTCTCGATATCGTCAAATAGGTACCTCATAATAATAACATAGGATACAGGTATTTTAAAGCCCATGTGCTAATTGCGATTCAATTTATAGTAGAAACATTATAATGATATGGATGTTTCAATGTAAGTAAATAAAAATTACATAGTTATATAACTTACTCTATGACATAATCTAATCGTACGCATAACTTTAGGTACGTACGCATGGGACTCCACACAAAGCTCTCCGCCAGCCATGTGTGTCGACTTGTGGAATAATCCATAATTTGAGACCATACCTGTATTTCAATACACATGTTTGATATACAGGATGTTTAGGAAGCAACACGTTTCAATTTAGAACCCAGTCCTCAAATTTCTTCAAGGCTGCTTCTTTAAATTCTTTAATCGTGTGTTCTAAAACAAATGAATCCTCAGACGTTCTTCGTAGCCTTAGTAAGAAACTAAACCATGTTTATGTGTTAATATCGTGTCAATTTATAATACAATACCATTCATCACCCTGTACGTGTACTTATAATAAAGCGTGGTCGAACATGTGCAGCCAAAATCCACAACGTGGCCACAACGTGATTTCTAGGGCTGGCAAGAGTATTGGCTTATGCTAGTAAATTAAATACTTAAATTAAATATAATTTGTGTGTTTTATTATTTTGATCCTGTGTGGTGTCGGATTAGAATATCACCTCTCTATTTCTTTTGGGGATGACGTAAGAGCCGTCTAGAGAAATAGGTTTAAGTGTGCTTTAGGCGAACGGGTAGCAACCTATCACTATTACACCTCTCCCACTCTCTCTCTTTTCTTTCTTTTTTCTTCTTCTTTTTCTTTTTTTTCTTCTTAAATCTAAAATTATGCTAGAAGTAGCTGCTAAGCGTTCCGGTGTTGTCTATGTCACGTTACATTTCATGTGCTCTGTCTATCTTTTGGGAACACAGACGTGATTGTATGTATGTATGTATGTACATATTGAAATCTTTCCTTATTATCTATTGTCTAGTTACCCTGAAATTGCTAAACGTGGCACTGGATTTTTGAATTCATGTGCTCTGTCTACCCCTCTTGGGAATATAGGCGTGATAATATGTATGTATGTATGTGTTTCCTTATCCCGTCTTATTTTCCGCGTATCGGACATAGAATAACATCTCTCCGTGTATTGTCTTCCGTGGATGTTGTAAGAGGCAGCCAAGGAAATAAGTTGATGTATGTTTTAGGCGACCTCGTCCCTATTATTCCTCTTTTATCTAAGTCTAAACTTAAAAAAATAAAATAGTCATGGTGTGGAATTTCGAGTGCGTTGCGTATCGAATAGGGTATACTGTTATGTGTTTATGTATTGTCCATGTCCTTGTTAAAGTGTGAAGTCAATCAATCTATCGAGATGATTCAAGAATATAAACATTTAAGAGCGTGGAAACAAAATTCGGTGATTTTGATGTTTTTCAAATGCTTTAGAAAGCTATAAACCCTTAAGTTTTTAAAGAAAAACTACTGTAACATATAAATAAACTCTTTTTCTAGGGATTAACG
>BHDV01003734.1:524575-549811 GCA_005406045.1 Adoxophyes honmai | reverse complement strand
TCCACTTAATTTCATCAAAAAGAGAAATAAGTGGCAAGATATTTATTTAACCTTAAAAATTAATATGATGGAAAAGCAATATTTTCATTTTTCAAGTCCCAAATGAAACCTCGAACTCTAAGCTATACGTCAATAGCTATCTTGTGAAAATATTCCGAAAGAAAGTATTTTTTTCGTATTTTTGAATCATACGCGGAGCAGACGTCAAACTTTAATCGTCGTTTCCCAAAAAGTATCATTTTTGAGATATTTCTTTTTATGATTAAGCGTGCGAACTGTTATCTCGATACTCCCTGATACAAATCTGATACTTACTGGACACAATACGTTACCCAAGTGATGTCGGCTTTAGAAAACACCTCTCCGATTCTTCCATGGAAATCCTAAGAGACGAGGAAGGAAAACAGGGTAATATGGGTTTTAGAGGATACGCTAGCAACTAGTCAATGTTATACCTTTTTTATTTAAATCAAAAGCGGTGGTTGTCTATAGATGGATTACCGAAAGCTGGCACCTTCAACACATTGACACATTGCGTATGTTGAGTGTCTGTGAATATGCGCGCGGCGTGACGTCTACTCTGCTCGTCTCCCTCGCACGCGGTCTAGCTTATGAGCGTGAAGAGGACAGTTATTGTTTTTCTTTTGCTATTGTTTACAAATACAGTGTGTTGTTAGCGTCTGCCACGCGTGTTGACTGTCACGTCTGTCACAAAATATTTTCTAGGCATTTTTAAGTAAGTAGTATAAAAAAAACTGCTTGGATTTTATTTTAACCTAGGGTAAGGATTATGGAAATCACCAAAATTACAAGCTTACAAAAACGTCAGTAATTATCTTCCTCCTATCCTTTTGGTTTCTGTACGTAAGAGCGCTAATAAATTTAAAATATCACTGGTCCACGAACGTACGGCAGTCAGTATTGCCTTCAATTTAGGTTTTTGGTAACGGACTGCAACCGTACCGCAACGGCACGGCAGCGAGCTATAACTAGCGGCACGGTAAACGTATGGCAGCGGTCCGACACAAATCGTCTAAATTGAAAGCGCTCCTAGT
Source organism: Adoxophyes honmai (assembly GCA_005406045.1). Classification (NCBI taxonomy): domain Eukaryota; kingdom Metazoa; phylum Arthropoda; class Insecta; order Lepidoptera; family Tortricidae; genus Adoxophyes; species Adoxophyes honmai. The sequence goes on along the minus strand of BHDV01003734.1, from coordinate 548,756 downwards.
CAAAATCCTTTATTTTTAAACATACTGTATAGTGAAATTGCATTAGTGTGAGTACTGTGAAGGCGCCAGCTTTAGTTAATCGATCTATATGTGATGTTGCGTGTGCTCCATAGAGGATAGAACCTATAGAGAAACAATGATCGCAACCCCGGTCCGCAAATAGTTTGTTGATTTCAACATACTAAACGTCACCGTCACTGTCACAGAAACTGTACAGAGCCAATAACCGTAGAGAAAAAGGCACGTTACGCGCGATCTTGGACCGGCCAATAAGAGCACAGCGATCACTTCAATTGTTTTGCGGAATAATTTCCGAACAACCAAGATGACATTAGTACTCTATAGGTTCTATCCTCAATGGTGTGCTCTATGCGCGCAGGACACGACTATCTGTCACTTCCTCACGTCTCTAGTTAGTGACAGTCCCCGTAGCACGACAGGGCGCGAGTAGAGATACGCGCGACATAGACTATACCTGTCACTGTCTAACTATACTCCGTTGTTTTTGGGTTGAGAATTTCAACGGACACAATTTGAAATTATCTCTGGAATTCATTAGTAAAACTGGAAATGATTTATGATAATACACGTAACATTGTTTGTTATAATGTTCTTATATCAAACATCATCATAATTTGCGCCGATATCTTGGGATTACTCAAAAATGTGTAAGGATTTGACAGTTAAAATTCTCAACCCAAAAAAAACGGAGTATAGAGACGTCAGAAGGTGACAGGTACACTATCCCGCGCGCGACGCGACTAGAGCGCGTGTTACCGTGCTAAGCCTACTGGTACAGTCTATCTCGCGCGCATCTCTACTCGCGCCACAGATTTATATCGAAATAGATGACTCAAGTGTATGTACTTCGCGTGCCAAAAGGGAGAACAATGCTCTTCCTTTGCCGCGATTTCATTTATTCCACTTAGAATAGGTTTAACTGTCTAAGAGACAGGATAACTTGAATAAGGCGGCGTCATCTTTGAATAGGTTTCACTCGGCCTATCAATTGCCATCACTAGAGCGCTCATGTGACGTTACAGTAGGTAGAGAAAAAGTGGCACGCTTGGTTTTCATACAAATGCAGAAACTCGCGGTATCTATTTCGATATAATTCTGTGACTCGCGCGCGCCTTGCTGTGTTAAGCTGGCAGCACTCCGTTTAAGAAAACAGGAGAGATGTAGCTTATCTATGTATATGTACGTCCGCGTACTTCAGTCAACGTGAAGCCGCGACCTGCCTCAACTTCGTGTCGTATGTGTACGTAGGAAGTGTACTTACGCTTGCGTGCGGCTGTGTTAGTGTCCCGCCTTTTCGCAGAAAATGTTTTCCCAGACCCCAGACTGATTCAATTTCCAACTACATACTCATACATGTTTATTGCTCTGCACTTGTAAAGCGTGTCACACACTAAGCAGATACAGTAAGATATCTGTTACTGGCCAGATATCTGCCAATATCGCTCCCTATACAATCCAATGAGCTAACACACACAGCGCAGATTTACCGTCAAGTATCTTTTGGCACCGACATATGGAAAAATGGCATTTATACGCAGATAAAATATTATCGAATGGGACAGGATCGTGCTGTCAAGAGAGCGTACGTGGGACGACCGACTGGCCGCCGCCCGGTCGGGCGTCCCAGGTACCGCTGGGGGGACAGCGTCCAGGCAGATCTGCGACTTCTTCAGGTCGACGACTGGCAAGAGGCTGCGCATGATCGGGACAGATGGCGTACTCTCGTTTCGGAAGCCAAGACCCTCTTTGGGTCCCTGAGCTGATTAGTTAGTTTTTTTTTATGCGTAGTCTGTGACGAGCTTTAAGGGAAAAAAACCGCCACCGTGTCGCGGCACATTTGTCCCCTAATGTCTCCGTGGCTTAAATCCTGGCCACGTCTATGAATCTGTGTACAGAACCCTGCAGCAATCGCTTAGTGGATAATCCAACCTTGCCTTCTGCCACAAGGCAAAAAGAACGCGTATCGGCACACGTGCGTGGCGCTGCGTGGCGCTCCGAGTGCCACACGCCTAATTCACGTGGCCACTGGGTAGCGGAACGAAGTCCGGCTTCCCGACACTTTTAAGCGCCTTACCCTAGTCGTAATCCATGATACGAAACTATGCAGTTCATGTGCATTTTACTACCTAACAATACAACTGTCTCAAGAAAAAAACATCCGTTTTTGTTACTTTTATGGTTTACCTCTTTTCAGATTCCCTTTTTGTGTTATTGTTTTACATACATCACGCCTGCATTCCCAAAAGGGGTAGGCAGAGCTCATGAAACCTTACAAAGACAACCATGACGATTTCACGTTACGTAGCCACTTCTAGCATATTTCTAGGTTTTAGGTTAGGAAGTACAATAGTGACAGGTTGCTAGCCTGTCGCCTAAAATATAACTTAACCTATTTCCTTAGACGCCTCTTACGACATCCATGAAAGAAATGGAGAGGTGTCATTCGAAACCCGACTCCGCATGCCATTATTATTGACGAAATTATTATTTGTATTAATTTTACCGACAGTATTAAAAAAATTCAACAGGAATTCGCAATAAAAAAAAACGAATATGACTACTTAATAACTTTTTCCGTCCTGACATGAGAATTAAATATAGAAATATTTCGCGTTACAATGGAAAATATAGTTATTTTAAATGTGTCTTTATTTAGGTGCAATTTTTTGGTCTTCGCCCATCTCTGAATACGTTTCTTGATTAATAGGTACACTCAAATCAACTGATTCCTGACCCTCCAAAACTTAGGTTAAAGTAAATTTTATAATGCCATAGGAAATTATTATTGCGACAGCGTTTTCAGTTGGGCTGTATACCTATATACGCTAAATATGGCGTGGAACCACCTTGTTTTTTTTTACACAATTCAGCATACGGCTCACTTCATAAACCACTCGTGCATAATGCCTTTTATTATGCAACAGTTACATAAACGACTTTTTTTATGTAAGTAGGTAACCTCTGCTAGCTCATTTTAGCCTGCGATACCTACTGAGTTCTTTGAACTCTGATTCAGGCACCTGTTATAAGCAAGTAAACACTTTGTAAGATATTTATTGGAACTTAAGAAAGAAAAAGCATACATACATACATACATATTCTTACGCCTATATTCCCAAGAGGGGAGGCAGAGCATATGAATTCCAAAAAACCAGTGCCACGTTTAGGTTGCTAGCCCATCGCCCACAATACACTAACCTAACACTTTCCCAGAGTCGACTCTTACGACAGAAAGAAAAAGCATTAAAGAGAAATGAACCTAACTAACCTAAAAACTAATTTCTATGTAGGAGAGGGCACAGGCACACCTGAGGCATGGTACCGAAGATGCTGGCAGCGTTTCCTCGCTGTATCGCAATGCTGCGTTGAGCGAAGAAGCTGCCAGCTCTTCGGTCTCCAGTTGTATCAACCAGACGCTTGGAGATCTCTTTTACAATGTTGATGGCGCTGGAGCCTCACGGTTCTAAGGTTTCGATCCCAAATGGTATAAAATGATATAAAACACTACAAGTTACTAGCCTGACGCGTAGAACATACCTTAACCTAGGTTAAGACGACTAGACGACAGGCTAAAGTAAAGTAAAGTAGCTACTTTCCTTAGTCACCTCTTACGATGCCCACGGAAGAAATGGAGGTTATTCTAAGCCCGAGACACCGGTCACAAAACTCACAATTCGGGTCACGAATTCTTTGTAAATAAAATCAATGTTGTTTTCTACTACTAAGTATTTCAAGAAAATTGCGTCACCCATTTTAATGAGAAAACGTTGTCTTACACGAAACAGGAGCCGTTTCCAAACGGATGGAGACCATCACGTTTTGCTACCTCGTGTTGTTTCGGGAGGGATTCGAGCGTTTCGACTACCTTATCTCGTCACTTTTCGTACAAATTGCATACATACATACATACATACAATCACGCCTGTATTCCCAAACGGGGTAGGCAGAGCGCACAAAACGCTACATAGACAAAACGATGACTATTTCACGTTTTGTGGCCACTTCTAGCATAATAATTTTTTGGTTTTGAGGTGGCAGGTACAATAGTGACAGGTTGCTAGCCTGTCGCCTAAAGTATACCTTTACCTATGTCCTTAGTCGCCTCTTACGACATCCACGGAAGAAATGGAGAGGTGTTATTCTAAACCCGACACCACACGGGAAACAAACAAATTGACGTACAAATTGGCTGCAAATTATTTCGGATCCATAAGTGTATCAGGACATTCGTCGGTTTTTAAAGTTCCATACCCAAAGGGCGAACACGGGACCCTATTACTAGGACTTCACTGTCCGTCCGTGCCTCCGTCTGTCGCCAGGCTGTATCTTACGAATTGTGCTGTAGACTGTTGAAATTTACACAGATCATGTATTTCAATTGCCGCTATAAAAACAAATACTAAAAATAAATATTTATTTTTTTGTTTTTCGGTCGCTATGAAAAACGGTGACAACTTAATTTAACTTGAAATATTTTTAATAAGTTCTTCATAAATCGTAAACCGCAAGTTAACTTTCATTTACCTTGTCAATGGTACCATCGAACCAATTGATTCCTGACCCACCATAGAACCTATTCACAGTGAGCGTCATAGTGACAATGCATTGCTTGACAAAGGAAATCTTTACAACGTTTATTGTGACAACGCGAAAATACCCTCGTGAGCAGTCCGACTCGCACTTGGCCGGTATTTACAGAAATTGTCCCGAAAAGAGACACAATTAAAACGCTCTAATAGTCTTAACGGTTAACTAAAACAAGCTATTTAAATTAAATTGCATTAATTTTGTTGGCATTGCTCGCTTCCGTACGTTGGTGTCGACTTTTTCCACAGCAGTGTGTGCAACGTGCTCGGATGACTCACAACGCACGGCTCTCGGTCATCTGTTTGTGAACTACGTCACCACACTTCTACACTGTATACTTGTAATCTGGCACAATCTATTTTTTATTCTCAGACACTTGACAACAGACTAAAGGAATTGACAAGTGCGAATGTCAAAAACGATACCACATTTTAATGTTTGCATCGTTTCTTAACCTCCGGTCGCGACCCAGATTTGGATCGCGGGACCCGCGGGACTTTATGAAAAACAAATCGCAATCACTGAATACCATTTGTTTTTAATGTTTGATTGGGTTGCGGGCTTTTAATGTTTTTGAATTTTGGGTCGCCAGGCAAAAAGGTTAAGAGCGCTGGTTAGTGGTTCTTTCGAAACCATAGCTACCTGATGTTTGCACTCAGGATTTTACTGGGTTTGCCCGTGATATGTTATGAGTTATGAGAAGAAATATGATTAATGTAAAAACCAAATAAGGCGTTGGAGATTGACTTTTGTCATCAACGTCTTAAAAATTACAAACGAAGTTAGTTTAGTATACCTATGTGATTTCAGACTAACATTTGAACTATTGAAAGCCACATCACAATACGCGAATTCCGGAAACTGAGTTTTGCACCGTGGTGAATCATTGTCATTATCTACATCAGTGGATATAATGGAAGTGTTAACGCATGACATTCTTTAGTCCTGATTGTGGATATTTGCTGTATAGTGAATTAACAACCTTCACTTACTGCATAAATTAGATATGTATCATTTTATTGTTTTCATGCATTTGAAAGGCATTAAAATTAATCGCAGTATTGGGTGCAGTGGGAGGGGAAGACCTAGACGGACGATCCGTGACCAAATCGCGGACGTTTTAGAAACAGGTCAGGTCAAGAGTACCCGAAACCGACGAGCATGTATGAGGAGACTGATGAATGTGGATGAAGCAAAAGAGGTATGTCAGGATCGTAGCGAGTGGAACAAAGTAGTCTCTGCCTACCCCTGTGGGAAAGAGGCGTGACGATATGTATGTATGTATGTATGTATGTATGCCTTTGAAAGGCATTAAAATTAATCGCAGTACCTATGTCATGTCCTCATTTACCTCATTGTAGATTAGATGGTCGCTCGCTGGACCTCTATGAATGGGTTCCAGTACCTCAAGTGCTGTGCTGTCATTACGATCAAAACCCTAGTCACTCTCGTCTGCGTTAATACGCATTAGTTTGTATTGGAACCGAGACAGCGCCTCCCTGCGGCACGTTTACACAACTGTCGTGATCGACTAGACAAGTAGCGTTCCCTTGCAAACTGAGAATACATACATACATACATACATACATACATAACGTCACGCCTCTTTCCCACAGGGGTAGGCAGAGACTAGCTTGTTCCACTCGCTACGATCCTGACCTGACATACCTCTTTTGCTTCATCTACATTCATTAATCTCCTCATACATGCTCGTTGGTTTCGGGTACTCTTGACCTGACCTGTTTCTAAAACGTCCGCGATTTGGTCACGGAACGTCCGTCTAGGTCTTCCCCTCCCACTGCACCCATCCACATTCCCCGTATAAATTTGTTAAGCCAATCTTATTTCAGAACTGAGAATTTAGTGTAAATAAAATGGTATGGAAACCGTGCCGACCGCGGCAGTTGTGCAAACCTACCGCTTGGAGGCGCTGTCGGTTTCCATACAATTTCGCGATAATTCGCAAACGAAATCGTTGTTGTTTCATGATCGTTTTGATTACACTAAGCTCTCTGTCTGAGCGTCTACGTAATGAAGTCGATCGATGAGGCACGAGTTGGCCCGAAACAAGTCGAGCTAATTTCGATAAAAATAGTTATAATCATACGTACATACTTTACATACATACACTCACGCCTATGTTCCCAAAAGGACCAGGCAGAGCACACGAAACGTGACATAGACAAAACCATGATTATGACTAAGTATTTGGGTCGATCAACTATTTTATGTCCCTGGTTGCCATGGTTACGTCTCCTGACTAACCGAGTAAAATTGTGATTTTCTAGAATATAATCCGCTATAAGTTAAGATTTTTTTTACAGGTGTACGCATTTCTTTATGGCGCATCTCCTGAGCATAGAACGGGACCTGAATTACAAACTTTTTCTAAGCAACTCTATCACAGTTGTCCCCTGACTTACGGGACAGAATAACAACACAAAATAGTTGATTGGCCCATTTAACGCTTCGCAGCTGCTTCTACCTTAATGTTAGGTTTAAAAACAGATGGAAGAGGTAGTAGGTATAATATAGTGACAGGTTTCTAGCCTGACGCCTAACATAACACAACATATTTCCTTAGTCGCCTCTAGCGACATCCACGGAAGAATTGGAGAGGTGTTATTCTAGACCCGACACCGACGATAAAAATACGGAAGTAAGTAAATCCGTTTTTTCACTAAAACCTCTGCGCAGACGACAGACAATCCGCGACGGCTTTTAGTCTGTGAAAATAGAACCTATGGAATTATAATGGAGTAACGCACACGCAAAAAGTCCGGCTTACCATACAGTCCACGCAGACTTTTTGTGCGCAGATTTAATCCCACAAAAAGTCTGTAGTCTGCGCTGCCCGTGCGGCTCACGGTGGTTTCATATCGCACGAGTGGCGGGTCGGGTGCCTTGCGAGCACGTGGCGCGTTGCCCCGATTTCGCGATCACACCGTGTTGCTCTCTTGCCTCTTGCTTCATGCCGCGTGATAATCTTATTCGTTATTGTAGCGCAACGTGGGTAGAAATGTATAACCTTAAAATCTATACATACATACATACATATTCTCACGCCTGTATTCCCAAGAGGGGTTGGCAGGGCACATGAATACAAAAATCCAGTGCCACATTTAGCAATTTCAGGGTAACCAGATCGTTAAACGTGACATTGCAGTGACAGGTGGCTAGCCCATCGCCCACAATACACTAACCCTTTTCCAGAGTCGACTCTTACGACACCCACGGGAAGAAAGGGGAGGCGCTATTCTAATTCTAACCCGACACCACACGGGCGAAAATCTGTCTATGCTAAAATTCGGAAGAGTTTGTTTGTTTGAACGCGCTAATCTCAGGACCTACTGGTCCGAATTGAAAAATTATTTTTGTGTTGGATAGACCATTTATCGAGGAAGGCTTTAGGCGATATAACATCACTGCAATAGGACCGAAGAAACAGCAAAATGTGGAAAAAACGGGGAAAAATACCCTAAGTCACTATTCAACGCGGATGGAGTCGCGGGCACAGCTAGTATAAAAGAAGGTTTAAATACGTATACTTTCTGTATTCCCCAATGGGGTAGGCAGTGCACACGAAACGCATAATAGTTAATAGACGAAACCATGACCACTTCACGCTTCGTGGCTACTTTTAGCATATTTTTTAGGTTTTAAATTGACAGGTTAAGTGACAGATTGCTAGCCTGTCGCCTAAAATATACCTGAACCTTGTCGCAAGGAAAAATATAGTCGCCTCTTCGACATACATACATACATACATATTCTCACGCCTGTATTCCCAAAAGGGGTAGGCAGAGCACATGAATTCAAAAATTCAGTGCCACGTCTAGCAATTTCAGGGTATGCAGATTGTTAAACGTGATATTGCAGTGACAGGTTGCTAGCCCATCGCCCACAATACACTAACATCCACGGAAGAAATGGAAACGTAAGTACTAGAGTACTAAACCTGACACCTCACGGTGAAATTAAATTACAAAATGAAATACTTAAATGCCTAAATAAATATAAATAGTTTTTTTATAAAAACTTGAGTAATTGAAAATATATATTTTTTCGGTGTAAGTACTTAAATTCTTTCGGAAAATTAAAGAGAGTTGTCAATTTTTCGAATTTGAAGTTGGAAATGGCATTCACGGTCTTATGTCTACCTACTTCTATCCTGCTGTTTGATTAAAAATAATTTTCATACAGCAACCAATAATTTGCAAAGTTTCAAATTGAGTGCAAAACTACACAACAAAGTGACTGAGTTGGCAACATTCTCTATTCAGAATAAGGCATTTGCTATTGAAAAAAAAAGACGAACGCTTCTTACAACTGTAACAGGATACGTGTGTGATAAATATATTAACTGATATCTTAACAAAAGCTCTTTGAGGTCCAGAGGTCCTAAACATTTTAAGCTTTTGCACGATTTATTTATACCTCAAATGTAGACTCTATGTAGAGTTACGAGTGTCATATGATTGTGAATGTTACGTGAGCCAATGAAGTGTGGTGGTAATTGTTAATGTTAAGTCTTGATTTTAAATGTTTGTTGGTTAGTAAAGTTATGTGCCCGACACTGACCATTGGCACTTGCAACCTTACGTATGTCATAGAAAGACAGGTGACAGCTGGGTGTCATCTACTGGGCGTTGAGGCGTCGAGCATTGGTACTTTTACTTTAAATAATGCACCTTATTCCTTGTCTTGCCTTTTTTCTATTGCAATCTGAAGAACAAACGTATCTAGAATTCTATTATAATTTCTCAGTCTAACAATTATAATTTTTCCGTCTATTCCAGTAACGACCACTGCATCAATATCGGTAAACTGTGTATAAATTACGCTTCGTGTGCTCTGTTTCCTTCGGGAATAACAAATGTGTCGATGTTACTACATATTATAAGAAAGCTTTCCAAGGAAAGTAGAGCATTTAATATCGGACAGTTTTTCCAATACCGGTATTTTTTCGATATCGAAATTTCAAATATCGGTATTCCGATATTTGGATATTTTTTCGATATTCTTCATGTAAGTGAAATTAATGCTTTGAAAAGCAACGATAGCTACTTATATGCGATTTCAAGTTCTAGGAAATGAAAATTCAAACTACTTAAAAGTCTTAAAACCTTCGAGTGAGTTCGAACTTGTTGGAAAAACGAACGCAGAAATCAGATGGCGTCTTTGGTGTTGTTTTTAAGAGAAGATCTAACCTTATTGCATGTGTACGTTGAGGACTTGAGGAAGAAATAGCTTTCTCCGATTCTACTCTGGTTGGAGAAATAGTCGATAAATACACACAATCAGTAGTCAATATACACTTTCCAAATGAATCCCTCGATTCCCCCCATTTTCGAATAAGGCCGTCACAATCTGAATAAGTTTTTTTTTGTCTTCACGACTACTTTCAATATCATCATCGGTATCTACATTACCTCGACATAAGTTAATCTTCTCCTTTTTTAAAGATTTTTCCATTTTTTTCTTTAATTCGGTTGCAAAATCCGGATATTCTGCATCATTACCGACATTAGTGCTAGTGCTATCCATAGTATCATTACCACCAAAATCAGGTTGAAATCGTTGGATATTTAGTTTAATTTCGAACAACCTTCAGTGAAATACTTTTCTTGATTTTAGAGATACTGCAATATAATATTAACCATGTGGTGAAAGACCCTAATAGAGAGATCTCTCTCCAGGCAGATGTTATATGCCTGGGGACCGAAGTCCAGAGAGAGGAAGTTCGAAGTTGTATTTATGCAACCGTTCGTCGAAACTTCGTTAGCGCGATTTAGGATCGATCGGTTATTCGACGAATGTGTCGCTGGGGCACTACATCAGCCCCCCTTTTAGACCAGAGGTCGGTGAAACATCGCAGTCCAGTGGGAGATTGCAAGGGCCAGTTGTAAGCTCGAGCCGCGTTGTCGAGCGTTGATGATCCGCCGTGATTGTCGAAGAGCGAGTTGCTCGGATCCGATGTGATTGGCAGAGTGCGTACCTAGAACTACGTGAGAGGGCCGCGTTGGATGCGTAGCTTGCAGTTTAGGTAGGTGCAGTAGGTTGGACACTGTAGACACCAGGCATGGAGATTTGCAACATGCTTGTGGTGCACAAGTGTCGTAGTCTGGCTTGCTGTTTGAGACTGCGTTGTTGGTATAATGTCGTTCGAGGAAGATTGCGTTTAATTCTCCAATGTCGAAGGTCTCCACTGTGGGGAAAGACTATAGAGAGGCAGATGTTATGCCTGGGGACCGAAGTCCAGAGAGAGGAAGTTGGAAGTTGTATTTATGCAACCGTTCGTCAAAACTTCATTAGTGCAATGTAGGATCGTTAAGTTCGGCTATTCGACAATAATGTTCGCTGGGGCACTACAACCAAATAAGGTTAGGGGATCTGGCAACCACTTTAAGTTTAATTTTGAATTTAAATATGAAATGTAACGATCAACTTCATTTCACTATTTTCACTTAATGATTTTCATATAAGTAATACCTAAGTCTATTTTCATTAAAACTACTAAATCACTGCACAGCAGTCTTATTAATGGTTAATTTAAAGTACACTGAATAGTGTTTTTGTGAGATATACCTATTTACGACTTTCGCTAGTGTTTCAAAGCGTTGAGAGTGGTATTGACTGTTTAAAAAGTAAAACTAATACTATCTTATGGATAATATCGAAAATATCGAAATACCGGTATTACACGATACCAATATCGGTTTTCCAATATCCGAATTTTAGTCCGATATTCCGGTTTTTCGATAATATCGAATACCGGTATTCATGCTCTAAAGGAAAGTGCTCATTTGCATAACCACGTAAGCATCTACAGTATATCTACTATCGTGGGTATCTAATGTAATGAGAAAGATTGATGACAGGCAGAGAGATCAAACATTAAACCATAGTTCAAACTGAATAGAATTGCTGATAGGTATAATTATAAAAACCCACCTCTTACTTAGTTACAGAAACAAGTAGCTAGAAGCCAGATTAAATTTAAACGTGAATTGATAATAATAACAAAAATCATTATTATCTATTTGTGTCTATTGTGCATCTCGCTCACACCTGAAAGTGTCTACGAGCTGTACCGAGCCGCTACGACGCTGTAGACTCCGACTCTGTCTAGCGTTCGATTTTCAAACACTCCGAACACTCGACGTCTGGCACTCGGACGGAATACACGCGTTCATTTGTTCGTTTTGAGCTCAATCGATTTTTGAATCCTGAGTTTATAAACTGCCAGTGTTTGTTTGTGTTGAACAGTGAACATTCAATTAGACAACATGTGTGAAAAGAGAGCGAGGAAAAACAAAAAAGGTTGGTTGTTTTGTTTAACTGTGTCAAGTAACTACAAGACCGGTATCATATTAACATCGCATCGGCTTTAACCTGAATTACCCGACTCATGGTACTGACCTACCGTATTAAAAATAAAACTACAACCCGCGCATAATTTGCATGTAATTTATGAAAATTATGTTTGCAAAAAATACAATAACTGTGTCATTCATCTGACAGTATCCGATATGCGGTGAATGAACTTTTATTTTTAGTGGGTGCTGCGATTTGCCTTTTATCTGTGTTTCATCATTGGTTACTGGCAGTCTGCTCTTCGAACCATAATTAGGTACATATTTGTAAAATAATATTCGTATCAAATCATAAATATGTATATTTAAAACATGCTTCGTCCGGCAGACGTTTGAATGTTTCGTAAAGACTAATGTGTAATACAAGAAAAGCTACAAGAAAACTTTATAACTGCCGATGGACGCAGCCGAGGCGCGGTGCTCCCGGTGGCCCGAAACATGTCGAGCTAATCTCGTTATAAAGACGGGAGTGAGTCTTACTGTACTTTTACGTTAAACTTTAATAACTGACTTCCTTAAAGTTGACGTAAAGTGCTACATTTTTTCACATTGCGTGGGTATCTAGGTCACATGGGTAGTTTTCTGAAATTTGACTTGATGGGCTAGTAGGTAAGGTAAACGTCCCTGTGCTCGACACTGACCCAATACTTGGCACTTGCAACCTTATGTCATAGTAAGACAGGTGACAGCTAGATGGGTGTCATCTACTGGGCGTTGAAGCGTCGAGCATTGGTACTTTTACCTTAATACATGTTTTAATTCAACGTTGTGTGTGAAGCTCCCAATCCGCACTGGGCCCGCGTGGGAACTATCGCCCAAGCCCTCTCGTAATGAGAGGAGGCCTGTGCCCTGCAGTGGGACGTATATAGGCTGATGATGATGATGATGATGATGTTTTAAAGTTACAAATCGATGCGCACCCACTCTGGACGCAAAATAGAACATTTGTTAATTTGTTTATTCGGTTTGCGCACACCCTACATTGAGTAAATAGTAAAAATAAACAAAACGGTTTATCTCTGTTTTATAGTAGGTACCTACATTATGAAGGTTTTAAAATATCTGCATCGTCTAGACTTGTGTAAACAAATGGGGTAGTCAGAGTACATGAAACTTTACATAGACAAAACCATGACTATTTCACATTTCGTACCCACTTTTAAGTAAAAATAAATGAAGGAGGTATTTAATAATAGTGACGGACAAACAAGTAATTTTAATCACGCCCGTGTCCCCAAATGTGGTGGCAAAGCACACGGAACGTGACACTGACAAAACCATGAGTAACTACTTATTTCACGTTTCGTAGCCACTTCTAGCTTAATTTTAGGTATGAAAAAACAGATGGAAAGGGTCATAATAGTGCCAGGTCGCTAGCCCTTTGCCTAATGGGCATACCTAACCCCTAACCCTATTTCCTAAGTCGTCTCTAACAAGATCTAATCCACCGAAGAAATGGAAAGGTATTATTCTAATCCGACACTCTACAAGAAAACAAAGAGGGAAAAGAAACAAAAAAATGTAATAAAACAAATAAAGTTGTAACATTTCAATTTTTTATCATAACAGTAGGTAATAATAAAATGTAAAAAAAGTTAAATTTTGAAAGTTAATTAAAATAAACATTTTATAACAATTTATGTAGAAATTCAGTAATCGATGCTCCTCGATGTATTTACAGAGTTATTTCAGTTTCTTTAAGTACGTTAGAATACTTAATTTTCCAGTAGGTATTTTCTACGAGATGTCTTTCGAATGGACGGGAACTGGTGTATGGGCAATTGGGCATGAACAGGCGTGTCTACCCTATTTGATGTAATTCAAATAAAAAGTACCTAAGTATTTTTAACATAATAGTTGAATGTTGATGTTGAGTAAAAATATTTTAAATGTTTTAGGAAGTTGATTCGTAGTAAACTTTGATTGTTACAATCAATTATTAAATTTATAAGTTTAAGGTAAAATACAAAACTGTCAAATTTTACCCAAAATGATATTTAATTCTACAAAAATTACATAAAGCCAAAAGCAAATTATTCATATTGCTACTTATACTATAGCTATAGCATTAAATGAAAATTAATGTTTTGCTGTTTTGTTAGAAGTTCCTGAAGTTTTGATCGAAACAAAGGCGTGACCTTTTAAAAACAAAAAGAGCTACGCAAACTTCTCCAGGAATCTTTTCAAATTGCAAACATTGCATGAAAGGATATAACACAATACAAATTTTAACCTAAATTTAAACAAGGCGTAAAACGTTGAATAATTTGATCTAACACAACCTCTTTCATACTGGCCAACATTCGTTTTATTTTTCAAATTTGGAACTTTTCTTGGCTTGGCCGCTGACACGTTTTCCATTATTTAAACTTGTTTCGAACCGTTAGATTGTCATTTGTTTCTAGTTTGCTAGGCACCCAACTCATTGAAGACTTATTATTGTTACCGTGAGATTCGTTCAGTGCAATATCTCGAGTATTGGCCTCGGGCTCAAGTAACTGTGCTTCGTAGAACTAGATATAGCCTTGTATGTACACGTAAAGTAAATGTCTGTCGCGACGCGACGCACACTTTTATGCAAACAAGGGAGAGATAACTTTGTTAAAATGTAATAGAAAACCATAGGTTTGACCGCAAAATCGTAATACATTCTTTGAAACAAAAGTAATTTAGTAGGTAGGTAATCATGTTATAACAAAAATGATGTGAAACATTTAATTACACTGATTAAATTTCCTGGTGCCTAGGGTTTAGATTCTAAACTTTAGAACAACACCTAAATATATGGTATTTCTTCTATGGATGTCGTAACAGGCGACTGAGGAATTAGATTTCCTGTACTTATTCCATATTTATTTATTTATAATTATGCTAAAATAGTACATTACGTGAAATAGTAGGTAAGGTTTCGTGTATGTAACATTTCTGTGCTCCGCCTGTCCTATTTCGGAATAAGGCGTGATGCATGTTATGCACGAAGATGAAAATAACTTAAAAATTCCTCAACTAAATTATTATTAATTAATATTTTGTCACACTAACTCCTTTGGCAAAATAAATAAACACGTGACCGGTGACGCAGTGAAGAAGCTAAATGAATGAGGTCAAATCCCCTTTACTGAATTAATTTCAATAAGATATCGAAAATTTTAATGTTTAACGACACACCAAAATGCGGTCACGTGCTTTCTTGAGCGTATGCGAATACATCAAACACTACATTTACATTATTTTACATTATCCGGAGTCATTGGCAATTCAAATACTTCGGTCCCATGTGACCCCGGTGTAATCAGTCACGTGCGATGAAGGGGAAGACGTACGGTAAGGCCACATCAAATGCCAAGCGTTTTTGGATCACGTAGTATGACACGAGTGTTCTAGTGCAGGGGTCGGCAACCCGCGGCTAGCCTCTACGCGGCATGCGACTATTGAATTTTTAGTATTATTCTTAATAAATGTAATCCTATACTATCAAGAGCATGTGCAAGTGTGGCTCGTCTCTGCACATTTCATCGATTTGCGGCCCTTTATCTGCTGATAGGTTGCCGAACACTGCTCTAATGGATTCCAAACGAAAAGATCGTTGACAGCTGTCCGAAATAAAATAAAAACTGAATTTAGTGCTGTAACACGTGGCATTTCAAGACATGAATTTCGATTTGTCGATGATCGATTTCATGTAAGATCTGACAGTTGATTCATATTAAACAAAGTTGCAATTATTCAATAAAAAATATTAACAAAGTGCTATGGAAGTACAAAGCTTTAAAAACAGAATTTCAATAGTGATAGTTATTCCTGCTAGACCAAAACAAATCAATTAGATTTTTTTGTGATCAAATCCATAAGATTTGTGATTTCGCCATATCTACTCTAATAACGTTTTATTCGGTGAACCCAGCTCAATTTGCTTATTTAGATGGTAATGTTTTAGTACCGTATAAGTGAATAGCATAGCGTAATCTGTCTATTGCTAAAACAAATGTCTAGTCCCTTCCGTTCTGTCAGAGGATTTCCGTTTTACAGCATGATGTGTACCTTAGTATCTCAGTTTTGGGTTGTACTAACAACCAAACCTGTACTAACCAAAGTGTACTGCCCTGTACCATTGACATAAGTATGAAGTAGGTAACCTTCGCTATACACAACGTAAATAATTTGTTCTCATGGAAATATGACAACGCCGCTCGCGGTGACTTGTCACGACAAGTACCATCCATACCATCCATCTAAAACATTACCAGCCATACCATCGTATGGCTGGTATTGTTTTAGACTATGTCCACGTGTCTTTTAACTCTGTATGTGCCTATCCAAGTCATCCTAAGTTATTGACTTTGACGTCACTTCCAAGGCTTTCTCAAACTTTGTTTGAAAACTTACCTACTTTGTATGGACAAGTACAATTTTTAAACGTTTGACAATAGAACTAGAACTGATATTTCTAATAAAATTTGTATGGGTGGGCTCGAACCAATGGTTACTGGGCCACCACAGACCCTTTTCACAGTCAACGTCACAGAAATTGCATCGTCAAAGCAAAAGTCCATCGTTTATTGTGACGACGTACCTCGCCAAAGTAATAAGGCTGAGGAATAGCAGTTATTGTGTTGGTTTACCTTTAGCTCCGGCGTGTCGAGCCGAGCGGTGGAAGTTCGTTCACCCGGCAACGTCATCCTTGACTCATATTGTTCACTCCAACGCCCGCGCTCCATTCCACTACCACGAGTCACCTTGCCATCATAAGTTTGCTTCGAATTTCGATTCAACTTGTCGATGACATCTGGCACATTTATGACTCATGGTATCATCATCAATGAATTCAATTCCAACACATTTAAGGTTCAATGCCGTATAGCAAAATGTAATCATAAGAGCTACCTAAAGCATGAAGTTTTTTTGACATATCGCACGCATTTCTTTGTGTTGGTAGGTAACTAGGCATCAGATTATCTACGTTAATGTTCAGTGACAAATAACATGAGTGATATTTCAATACTATTACACAAACATAATTTTCGAACTTAATCCATCGCGAACATCTGGCGACATATTAACGAAATGGATGGGGAATTAAACGATAACGTAACTTACAGAGGCGGAGTAGAGTTGCGCGCGAGATAGACTATATCTGTCTCCGTCTAACCAGAGACGACAGAAAGTGATATGTAGTAAGCGAAACGAGCGTGTCGCAGTCGCAGTTGATAGTTAAACTTGTATAGTGATAATATTATTGATTATCACTATTATCAGCGTCAATACGACAGATCAAGGTCATCCTTACCATCCTGACCCGATATCAGAAGCGGGATCTGAACAACAAGCCATTATTGTTCATGTCGTCGCTAGCGAAGCGACTAGTGTGTGGAAAATCATGGTAGTGGTACTTGGCGGTGGCGACGAGATTAAATAGGTACTAGACGATAGATTATTATGACGTTTCTAGCTGACGTTACTATATTAGTAGATATGTAGGTATTTCGAGACGCCTGAGACTAAGGGACTTCGAATGCTGCTTGCCCTAATAACATTACTCTGAGCGAGACTTAATTTCAGCTATGCTAGCAGCAGCTAGCATTTTTGCAGCGGCAGCTATTTTCCCTCGTGAAAATTGGGACTAAGTATAAGTACCACTAGTTTTTCATGCAGTTTATTTTCATCAAGTAAATTTCAATTTGAAGACCGACGCATCATCACGTCTTTAAATATTCCCAAATAATGTTGGCAGAGCACACAAAACGCTACTCGAAAATCATGACTATTTCACGTTTCGTAGACACTTCTAGTATACTTATTATTTCAGAACAAATCATGTAGACATTATTGGCAAATTAAAACTCTAGCAATTATTAAAACAAACAAGGAAGTTAACGAAAAATGTTGTTTTCTCGCTGAGCAAGCAAGACACGGAGAAAACTACTTTAAAATAAGTACTTAATAGAACTTCGTTTCATTTCTACTAGACACCTATTTATGGCAATTCCTATATTCCGTTCACATCTGTGTCACCATACCAGTGTCGAAAAGGACGTGTAGTGTCATCTGAGTCAACAGACGTGCGCCTGCGCCTGCGACTAAAATTCCCGCAACGCAGTCACGTGGCAGGAGCGCGCGAGCATTTGTTTTTGTTGGCCACTTTTTGAACGCACGCCTCGCCGTAACGTGACTATATACTATATGTGTACCCACGCTATGTGTGCACATTGGTACCGCTATAGCAAGGTGCGGTAGGGAAAATTGTTGATACTCTTTTGTTTCGGTTCGTGGACGTTTTTGTGCGGGCGTTACGTGGTAGTATGTGGACAATGCTGGTACTTTGATGTTACGAAGACATACATAGCTAGCGTACATAGCTAGAAATGGCTAGAATCTTTAGTAAGGAACGAGACAAATTTCCTGAGACTAGACTAAAATACGATTTTTCTAAGAATACAATAATTTTCACATTCAATGCGATTGTAATAGATAATGAATGTTGCCAAACATATTATTATCTTTTATCTTTCGAACTAGATTCCTTTACGTCCGGCATAATCGAGTACTGACGAAACGTAGGTAGGTAAATATTTATTTTCGTGCTCAATAATTTTTTGTGGGGCATTATGATTTTATGATTCATCGCAACGCTGCCAAAACACTGGCTGTCTTTACTATAGGTTGTTACTTAAAACTGGTACCATATATTTCAAGACTTATATTGAGTACGTACCTATCTAAGTTATTCAAAAGAATAATAGTTTGGGTATTGAATTTCAAATTTTTTGATATTTTGACCACATTTTTATCGCCAATGAGTTTTTTACAAATGCCGAATGAATACTTTAATTGAATTTAACTAATGAATTGCTAACTTTATCAAGCTTTTTTGTGAGTGCGTTAGATTGAGACAAAATCAGGGAGAGTCCATGGCGTCAGGGGGTCATAACCCCACTCCTTGTCATAAATAAACACATAAATCATCTCATCTCAATCTCTATCTCCTCCTGAAATTCAAGC
This sequence comes from Adoxophyes honmai, assembly GCA_005406045.1. Classification (NCBI taxonomy): domain Eukaryota; kingdom Metazoa; phylum Arthropoda; class Insecta; order Lepidoptera; family Tortricidae; genus Adoxophyes; species Adoxophyes honmai. Next base: position 529,773 of record BHDV01003734.1, on the reverse strand, counting down.
AGGATCCGCAAACATAATCTTCATTAAAAATAAGCAATATGGATAACGCACGTCTTAAACCGACTTGAGCTCGACATTTTTGGGCTAGTCCTTAGCCCCGTAGAATATACGGTCAAGGACTATATTTCATGAATCACCGTAGAACCCTTTCCAAGAAAAAATCATTACGATTTCCCTTTACAACTATTGGGATGTCACTATGACGTTTACTGTGAATTGATTCCATTGTGGCTCATGAATTAAAGTCCTTGACTGTACAGTACGCGTGTGACAGCAGGCCAGTTCCAAGATTTAAGATACTTTAGTTGCCCCTGACTTTTGTAAAATTTCGCACAATTTATACAACATCCGTTGGTGAAACTCATCAACAGCCATTGGGTCATTCACTCGCGAACCCAAATATAAATAAACTTCACGATATTTTATTCAAATTTATATAGCAAGTTGATACTCCCATCTAAAGTAGCACTCTAATTGTTAACTGAGGCATAAAGCTAAAGTCTCACTCTAACCCAACGAGTGCGAAAGAGACGACTAATGCTTTAAACCTTCGAACTAAACAATGAATGGCAGGATGAAAAACAACATTGAATTTAGGACGGTATCGCCTACCGCAAGATTCAAAGTAGGTTTACAAGTTTCCAAGCAAGGGCAGAACTCTATCTTCACAGGAAATAAAAAATAAAACTGTGAATTAAGTATAATGTAAAAGTATATCAGACTTAATTATCTCCTCAACAAAAAGTGATAGATTGCCCGATAGGAATAAGTCACTTTTTTAGGATTTCCACATCCTACCCAATACAATTCGTGTCGAAAAGTACCACCCGAGTTCACATACTAACCTTGTCAACTAATAAAGTGGCTCGTTAGCAAATCCATGTTAAACTATCCGCTTACACAGTTAATCTACTCTTAGTATAGGTAAACACGTAAAAAATAATATTTACGTCTGCGCTTAGCAGTTACCATCCAAACTAAGGCCATTAAAAATCGTAAGATAACAGATTGAATCGTCAGCAAAATCGTCAATACTGATAAGGCTTATTACGACACGAGTTAGGTAGGTGAGGTTTTATTTAATTTCGTAGCACTGGCACGTTGGATAGCATGCTTTTAAACACGTTGTGGCAACGTGACTGTTTTGGCTCGCGTCGGAGGCCCGCCCACAATGTGCTCTGAGCACGATTTTCGTTGCTTTTGTGCTCTAGATATTGTTTACAATGACTACGAAATGTGTAGGTATCAGTGTGATTCGAGCTAGAATAACACCTCTCCATTTCTTTCGTGGATGTCGTAAGAGCTACGGAAATATGTTTAGATTTACTTTAGGAGACTTGTCACTATACCTAAATTGTCCTTGTTTCAGCTGTTTCTAAACCTAAAATTATGCCAGAAGTGGTAGCTTTGTTTGTGTCACGTTTTGTGTGCTCTTCCTACTACGTTTTGGGAATATAATCGTGATTGTATGTACCTACCTAATACATCTACTCATTAAGCATTGGACATTTTTTAAACAAACAAAACTTATTTAAGTAGATAGTTTTATTCTGGCGCCATACGAGTAGAAGTGTGTCACAGCGACGCATTATACTATTGACAGAGTTTTTCGTAATCCGAGAACCTTGTGAAGTTTTTGTTTACAAACAGAACTGTAGCCAGAAATCACCTTGACTTTTATTTCGGTATCTGACAACGTAAGAAAAGAGTTATATTTAACTTCGAGTTTAACTCGGTTTTCTAGTCCGACTTTGGTAAAGTTGTTTTAGAAATGTAAACAAATAGATATACAATTGAATAATCATTTGTAGCAAATCCTTGAATGCGATTTAGAACAATGAACAATAATTTAGGTAGATGTTTATTCAACTGTATAAACAACATAATTTTCCTTAATTTGTTTAATTCCGCTTATAACTGACTTAAGTCTGGAAGCTGATGTATTTATGTCTAAATATAGGTCTATTTAAATTGTAATTAAGTTTGCGGTGACAAATGAGAAATGACTTCTAAATCTTCGTCTTCCTTTTAGGACTCATTAAAAAAGGGTACTTATGGTGTCGGGTTAGAATAACACCTCTCCATTTCTTCGGTTAATGTCGTAAGAGGCGACTAAGAAAATAGGATTAGGTATGCTTTAGGCGACAGGCTAGCAACCTGTCACCATAAAACCTGCCGAATTAAAACCCAAAAAACACGCTAGAAGTTTGGTCTAGCGTTTCGTGTGCTCTGCCTACCCCATTTGGAATATAGGCCTGGTATATGTAACACATTACTCAATGTTTTTTTTCTCTTGCTCCAGGCTCAAACATTATTCGGCTGAGGGAAGCAAGGCGTCTCCAGAGACTCCAGCGAGTGACGCCCCCGCCGGCGGCCGAGCCACCGCGCCCCTGCCAGCCCGTGGTCGACAAAGCCGCCCAAAGCAGAGTCCTGTTACAACTAGCCTGGAAAACCGTCGCCCTTATGCAGAAGAACAAAATAATCCAACAAAAAATAGTAGCTCTACAAAAAGAAACGTCAGAATTCGTCGCCACAGTCATGAGCAACCCTGAAAACAGACAGCGGTACTTGGAACACCTCAAAAACTACAAGCAACAGACTCAAGCTGCGCCCACCATTACAAACAATAATCTACCTCTAAAGGTGGAGCCGAATGCTTAAAGTTTATTTTATAATGATGGGTGAGGTGAATGAATGTGTGGTGTGAACTTGTTACTTTTCTGTAGTGTAAGAATGTCACGTTAAGTTATGGTCCGTCGTTTCGGAATGTACGTTATACTTGATATGTTAAACTTTATTAAAGCTTGGAAAAGAGGCTGTTTTAGTTTAAGAAAAATCTTTGTGCCTCTTAAAATGACTCGTAGATTAGACTGTACCTAGATAACATGTGATGAAAGTAGACAAAGGAGTAATGAAAGTAACGAACTAATGGTACATAGAGGTACAAAATGCCTGATTTTAGTATGGGTTGTGCTATTAAATTAAATCAAATCAAAATGTACAACGACCAAAAAGTGCATAAAAGACGACAAAACAACAATGTTGAGCTTAATTACATAGAAGAATAAATTGATTAAAAAATGTTTTAAATCTCAAAATGTTTGATATTATAATCAGATCATTTAAAAAATGCATACCTATTGGTTTTCCATACTGAAATGGTCAGTGATTTTTAATTGAATATAAATCTTTCTATAACTAGACTGTTAAGAATAATTTTTCAGCTACAGTCTTTTACTACTGCTCAACATTTCTCTAAAACACGCTTAGGTATTACAATATCTTAGTCACGTTTACGATCATTGCCAATATGAATATTTATTTTATATTGTTTAACTAATTAAGGGTTCGTTTTAGCTTACTCTTTTCACTGCTTTAGGTCTTAGTTGTGGAGGCGATTTACCCGAAATGCGTTGTAATTATGTTACAATAACTTTACAACCTATAATAGTAATTGTTACTGTTATGAGACTTCTGAGTCACGTAACTATTTAGATGTAAGTTATCTTATATTTTTTTGGAATAATTTGAATACACCTTTTTTTACTACGCCAATTGCATCTAATGTGAGTTTTAGAAAGGAAGGCCTGGTTATTGAATGTGCACCTCTGCTGTCGGCATACTGTCAGACATATATATTTATAGTTAAGTAACTAATAACTAATAGATATGTCTAAAATTATCGCCCGCGTATGTACAGATGTACCAGTAACTGTGTTCATTTTACTTGTTTTATCTTGTTTAATATTGAAGATACACAAGATTGAATTCATCAATTTTGTCATATTATATGCTCCGGCACAATAAGTGTCCAGAGTCATATTTTTGTTTTAATCAGGATATTTATTTGTTATGGCGTGGATTCAAACTAAACTTGATCTCATGTAAAATTGTAAAATTTAATATTCATTGCAAGAGTGTATGTATACGTTATAATTCATTACTTGTTACCCAAGAAACGAACTCCAAGTAAATGGGTAAACATACCTGGCTTGAATTTTTATGTTTTCTTCATTGAACATAACAATGGAAAATAAACTAGTCTTTTTAAAACTGCGGTGTCTTTTTTAATTCCTTGTTCCTCAACCTTAACCAAATTCATTCAGAATTGGTTCACAGATATTAAGTAGGTATGTATTTAAACAACCTGCACACAGCGACGAAGCAATTCAATGTTGTGTGTAAAGTTCCCAATCCGCACTGGGCTCGCGTGGGAACTAAAGCCCAAGCCCTCTCAAACTGAGAGGAGCCCTGCAGTGGGACGTATATAGGCTGGATGATGATGATGATGTATTTAATTATTGCTTTTATGGTTTCAATATTTCCATATTATTCATCAATTAATTTTTAAATGGATTTAATAATTGATAGGTTACACAGTGAAATATTGCTTCAATGCATTTTTTTTCTTATGAGCAGTAATGTTGTCAGTGTCTTCGCCTACGGCGAATATGCTAGACCAGGGGTTTCCAATATTTTCAGCAAGTGCACTCACAAATTTAAAATTCTATCACGGCAACATAAATGAAAATATAATCATTATGCAATAAATTCAGATACCTAATCGACTCACGGCGATGCCCCGCAATACTTTTTACGGTGCACCAGGGCGCCAATGCGCACACTTTGGGAACCCTAAGCTAGACCACAAATAAAAACTTATTTATTCCGACACTTTGGTTCCTAGTTAGGATTTCATGGTACTATGTGGCCTAAATGAGAAAATTAGTAATTTCTGTGTGACTATTACATTCCATAGTAATTACGTTTTAAAATATCCTATTTTTAAACAATCTTGCTTTCTAAATCTCTTAAGTTTTACTACTACTGCCATCTATTGTTGAGTAGCGGTACTTTAAAAAGGAACGTAGTGTTGCAAGGAAATAATAAAGAATCTTTATCATTTTTAACGTAATTTCTCTAACTAATTTTGCAAAACATTTTATGGAACATATCATTAGAAAATGCATTATTTCGTTTTCAATTTATTTTTTATAAATGCAGCAAAGTCTTCGAAGTTAAGCATTTAAAATACTCCTTATGGGTTGACAATTGATCTGTAATTAATTGACAGTTTGAGTTGACTGTTGACAGTGACAGGTGAGCAGGTGACAGTAGGTCAGAGGTGGGAACGAGTGTTGGTTGCTACACGTGTCAAAAATTAGCTCTTGTTTATTATCATAAAATTGGTGTATTTT
>BHDV01003734.1:508719-519711 GCA_005406045.1 Adoxophyes honmai | reverse complement strand
AAAAAAAAAAAAAAAAAAAAAAAAAAAAAAGGTCAGAGGTGAGGTGCTGAGGTGTCTGCGAGGTTATAATGTAACAGCTGACCGAGTTTTGCAGTTTGTTTGTTGTTGCTACTAATATTATATATTATGTATGTATACACATAGAACACTGGCTACTTCTAATAAATGTTTATAAGTGTTGAATTTAATTTGAGCGAGCTTCGATACAGTGTCTCTCTCATACTGATTTCAAATTGCTGGTAAAGTAAATAAATCTTATAACACAGAATGTATTAGTATAGCCCGCAGGATAGCAATAAGCGTTTTTTACGCCGATGCAGTTGCTGGAGCAGCTAATTCTTTTCTTATTAGAAACCATTATCCATTTTGTTTTCAGAACTGCAAATAATAAGGACATAAATAACTACAAGTAAACATCATTTCAACACTACTTATACATTAGAAAAGTGTACAATGAAGGCGTTAATCCAGCGAGTTATGAATGCTAAGGTTACTGGTAAGAGGTCCCCAATGAGGCTGACATAGTCACCAAGTGTGCTTAAGCCTTGTTAAAATATAAGATTGAAAAAAAAAAAAAGTTACTGGTAAGATCATCAGATCTACTTTCCTTTTGCCAATTGTGTGCTAAAAATACTAAGTAAATACTAAGTATAGGTACCTAGAGAAATTATAGTGATTAATGCATAAAAATGTTAAATACAAGCAATGTTCCATCTATATTAAACGAAAAAAAAAAAATACTTACTTAAGGGATTTTTCTACATAATACTCTTCAGAGTATTTGCCTATATGTATAAAAGTAGGTACTTACTGTTTTCAAAACATAATTGACTTGTGAGAAAGAAATTGCCAAGTCAAGTCTAAAATAATCTTTCAGCACTACTCGTGACACAGGAACACTGATATAATCTTTAAAAAAAATACAAATAATATTATGATAAGTTGAGTTTTGTGGGCTAAGTGATAAATAAAACTTTATGTAGGTATTTTGAAAAATATATATGGATAATTCATGTTTTACATTGATTTTAGCTCGACATGAGATGAGTGTCTCACTGTAGTTTAATGTTTAATATAACTTTATGTATGTGCACAATGGCTAAATTACACCAAAAGAGATCCAAGTAACCTTCAGGTAAATTATTCTGAGAATTATTAAATAGAATTGTTGTTTTTTGCAGTGAATGAAGAAGTTGTCAGTAGTATAGAACAAGGATTATGTGTTCTTGTTGGCATATCAAAGAACGATAACTACAGTGATATGGAATATATGTAAGTGAACCTATTTTTTTTAACACAATGTGTTATTCTCAATGACGGCCCGATAGCCCAGCGGTTAGAGAACCTGACTGTGAAGCTTAAGGTCCCAGGTTCGATCCCCAGTCGGGGCAGATGTTTGTATGATGAATACAAATGTTTGCTCTTGAGTCTTGGATGTTTATCTATATATAAGTAAGTTTATCCGTTGTCTAGTACCCATAATACAGACATTAAGTTGCCTAGTTTGGGTCTAGGTGGTGGTGTAAATATTGTTTAAAAAAAATAATAAAAAAATAGGACCCTCATAATAAGCCACTGCTGTTAAGAATTTCTCAGAAAGTTCTACCAATGCTAATTGATTCTACTGAGTTTCACATGATGAGGGTCTCAAGATATATTGTTATTAAATTAAAGAGGTTATCTGAACTGCAGTTGCTATGTTTTGTTTCAGAGTCCGCAAGATCCTTAGCGTGAGATTATTCAATGATGACAATGACAAAAGGTGGAGCAAGACTGTTGTAGACAAAGACTTTGAAGTATTGTGTGTTAGTCAATTTACCCTATACAATACCTGGAAGGTAATTATTTTCTTGATCTTCTCGGATAATATTTAATACTGTAGCAAGCATTAGGAAGGCATGGATCTGACAACTAGATTGATCAAAATTTACAATTTACAAAAGTTGAAATGATTAGAGGAATGAGTTTAACATGTTGAATGCTATGATGGACACCATGTGTTTAACAGTAGACTGTCCCCTAGGGCTAGATTTAAGAGTCCATAAAACACCAGTGTTAAAAACAGAATAAAATAATTAATTACAGGGGGCTCCCATACAACAATCATAATTTTTTGGTGTTTTTGACTTGATGTAAATAATGACAATATATATATTTTCAGTTGTATATCTACTTTAAACGTTAATAACAAAATTAAATTAAATAAGTATATAAGGGGTCTTTATACAAAAAACGTGATTGCAGTTTTACTGGATTTTAATTAAGACAGCACAAAGGGTTCCATATTATTGTATGTGATTGGGCTATGAATGGTTAGAAACCCTTCGTGCGCGAGTCCGACTCGCACTCGGCCGGTTTTTTTTAATGTACTTACCTAACCTTACATCTGTACCCGTGACCACATCCATGGATATATGGGTCCATAAAATCCCCGCCATTTCTTAAATGCGTTTAAAGTTTATCCGTGGGTGTCGTAAGAGTCGACTCTGGGAAAGGGTTAGTGTATTGTGGGCGATGGGCTAGCAACCTGTCACTGCAATATCACGTTTAACCATCTGATTACCCTGAAAATGCTAAACGTGGCACTGGATTTTTTGAATTCATGTGCTCTCCCTACCCCTCTTGGGAATACAGGCGTGAGAATATGTATGTATGTATGTATGTTTAAAGTTTATTTAATTTCATTGCTTGTGTATTTTTTACAGGGTAACAAGCCAGATTTCCACAATGCAATGGGTGGTGATGAATCCAAAAAGTTTTATGAACAATTTCTTGATTTACTAAGGAGCAGCTACAAACCAGATAAAATCAAAGGTATAAATATCTACAGACCAATATGCCTATTTTAGATCACTTACTTTAAACTCATCATGCCTGCATTCCCATGTGGGAACTAGGAATATAGACGAGCAGAAAGAAGATAGTTATTCGCAATTTATAATTCTGAGTGAATCAAACATTGTACAGTCAAGGAAATTGATACCTGTGCCACTTTGAACCTTTTCATAGTGAGTTTCATATTGCTTTGATTAGTAAAATAGAACATTTCTTGTGAAAAGATACAAATTTAATGTAAAAGACTTCCTTTAAGGACTATGGGAGTAACTATAGGCACTAATCTAGTACATTAAAAGATATAGAAATAATCGATAGGATCGCCATTTATTGAATGACACTTACAATTCTAGTTTTTAAGAACACCAACAACAGACAACAAAACTAAAAAGAAACATAAATCTGATGTTTAGTCCATGTAGTTCTGAACATGGCACAGTAATCACTTTCCTTGACTGTACATTACTCTTGGACCAAGTGGGCCGATAGGACCTTCCTACATCAATGATATTACTTTACAGCTTTTCTGTAATTATTGTTTTTAGCTCTTATTAACAACTGATTTCTTTCTTTCATAGATGGAGTGTTTGGAGCATATATGCAGGTGTCCATTCAAAACGACGGACCTGTCACAGTTGAAATAGAATCACCAGTAAGAGATGAGAAAACACTAGCTAAAGAAAATTCTAGAAATCCACAAAGACTAAAAGAGAAGAAAGATATTGAAGAGTAGCAAGTTAGTGATCTGCCTCAAGAATATTTAATTATAGGAAGCCGGTTTTGATGCCACGTAGGACTGTGCGAGTATGCTAGTTTATGAATGAAAAACTCATTTTCAATAAAAAACTTTATTTTGAAATAATGGTTATTATCTATTAACAGTTTTGTTACAGTTAGGCCTGAAATTATGCGTCCATGTTAGATTATTAAAACGTTTTTACAAAGTTGATATGCCTATGCTACCGTTACGGCTAATTAAATCACCACAACAATTTATTCATTACCCTACAAAACTATGGTCCTTAAAATCACCAATTTGTTAACAGATAATCTACCAAAATTCAAACACATTTTTTTACATTTTATTTCTAAACGAGTAGAAAATAAACTAAAAAAAAAAAATAAACCATGTAAAAGACAAAATAAATGCATTCTATAAACCCTCTATTTAAATTAGGTAATGATAATAAAATTTAACAAACGAGATTAAGGACTCTTAATTAGTGTCAAGTATTAAAGTTTAAAGTTAAGATATAATTTAATTGTATCATTTAGCCCGAGTGCCGCATGATTACTATTTCTATACCGTGAAATATAGATAATATAATCACTGTCTTTACGTTAATGCCTACTCAATCGCACACTGATTCTTATAGAATTTCAATCTCCACCAATCAAGGCACTATTCGTTTTGGTATATTGCTGATACGTATCCTCACTCCTAATTCACAATATCAATGCTCTAACATAATCGTAATGCGTCGAGAGTATAATTTTCAAGTTCTTACAATAAAATGTCTGCGTTGACCTTTGAAATTGTAATAAATGCCGATACAGTAATTCCTCGCGGACGCCAACTGAGAGAACCAAGCGTCAAATAAATTATATATATATTTTTTATTATTATTATCAATTCAAAGGTCCCACACTACAAATCTATAGCCTTTATATCTATCGAAATAATGTTACTATTACAAAAATATCTATAATCATCTATGCTTAATTATTCAAAAAGGAAACGTTACTGGGATAGGCTAAGGATTTATTTAACAACATATACCCTTTCAGTTTTAATGGACGTTGCGATTCGACCTGTGCTAGTTGAGTTATGTACTAATAATTTGCCGATGCGATGCTACATTAATTTAGTCGATTAAATGAATACAATTTAAATAAATGCACCAATGGTAGACTGCGGACGACACTGGAATAATTTAAGTTTTTTTTTAATAGTCTGACAAGGTGGGTGTAAAAAGTTGCCAGCATTAAAAAAGCAAATGATGGTTTGTTTTTTTTTCTGTTGATCGTCTTTTGCTTGGTTAATGCTGGCTTTTAGATGCTGTAGTGGTTGGCAGTCTACCACAGGCCAGAAGAGTAGCCGCCGGGTGGTACGCGGCCGTGGGCGATGATGCTGCTGTTGCCGTTGATGGAGGTCACGGTGTTGATCTGTCCGTTCAGCGACTTGTAGCCTACACCGGTGATCGGGTTGCCTTCTGGAAAAGCCAAACACGAGAGCTTTAAAACCATCACACGACACTTTTGTTTCTGGATCCTTTAGATGATAATGGAAGGGAATTCGAAATATCCTACGGAGGTACTGTGTTTGTAACATGCAGAAGTGTGCATTTGGAATTATATGGTAGGTACCTACTGTTGTTAATGATTGATAAATGTAGACATCTAGATTACTGTTTGATAAACTTAAAACCTAAAATGGAATTACCTACGAAAAGTAAACTACTACCTAACTAATTAGAATACCTACCTAATAGAATAGCTATCTAAAATACTTAGATAGTAATTAAAAAAATAGTTACTACCTAATTAGAAGATAAGAAAGGTAAAGAATATAAAGTAGTAAAATGGCTATAAAAAAAGTGAAAAGAGTTCTAAACTAAATTTTTATATGAACTTTTCAACAACCATTTAAAATTACCCAAGTACAGCAAAATTACGGCTATTAGTGAATATCTATTATCTAAGAACGACAAAATAAATTTAAAAATATTAACCATACCTACCTACAATCAACAACGATAACCAACGGACACGAAGCAAAACCTATGTTGTTGTTTGTAGGTATTTATTTTATTTAAATACAACATACAACGACTACGAGGGCTGCACTGAAAGTTTCGGGAAACTAATATTTAAAAAACATTTTTTATCACGTATTATACCTTTTTACAATCGTCAAAGTTTCTATATCTTAAAAAACTGGCCACATAGAAAAAAAAAACAATGGTTCGGTTTCAATTGTTTTTTGAACTTGATGAGTCGCTGCTCAACATGGAATTGTCACGTGAAAATTTAAGAGCTATGATTTACTACGACTTTAAAAGTGGATTAACACAAAAATAATGTGGAGACCGGATGATTGCTGCTTTTAATAATGAAGCCCCTTCGATGACTACAATATACAGGTGGTTTTCGGAATTTCAACGTGGCCGTGTTTCCCTCATGGACAATGTGCGTGAAGGTCGACCAAAATCGGCAGTCACCCAAGAAAACATCGATGTTGTGCGTCAACTGATTACGGAAGACCGACATGTGACATATCGGGAAATTCAGGAGTCTCTGGGCATTGGAATGAGTCAAATACAAATTATTCTACAGCAAGAGTTAGGCGTGCAAAAATTGTTTTCCCGGTGGATACCTCATCAGTTGTTCGACGAACGGAAAACGACTTGTGTCGATTAGTGCCCCAAAACTTTAAATAAAATCAACAGAGGAAGCTCAAATGCAGTTTTTAGTATTGTATTGGGTAATGAGTAATGGATATACGCCTATGAGGCTGAAACTAAAAACCAATTTCGAGTATGGGTCTATGAAGGCGAGATTAAGCCGACAAAAGTGGTTCGCTCTCGCAGCACGGCCAAAAAGAAAGTGGCTAGTTTTGTCTCCAAATCGGGTCACGTGGCTACAATTCCTCTTGATGATCGTAGAACAGTCAATGCCGATTGGTATGCAACCATTTGTTTGCCGAGTGTGTTTGGTGAACTGAGAAAAAAAAACCTCAATCGTCGCATCATCCTTCACCATGACAATGTCAGCTCCCATACGGCTCGGTTAACAAAGGACTATCTAGACGGTGAAAAAGTCGAATTACTGAACCATCCTCCATACAGCCCTGACTTAAGCCCCAATGACTTTTTCACATTCCCCAAAATCAAAGATAAGTTACGTGGTAAGCAGTTTCAGGCGCCAGAAGATGCCGTGGAGGCGTACAAAACGGCCATTTTGTCGACCCCACCTTCAGCGTTCAATGAATGCTTCAAAAACTGGTTTGAACGTATGTAAAAGTACATTTAATATAAGAGAGAATACTTTCAAAAGCAATAAAATTACTTTTGATCATTTTAACTGGATATTTTTTTCTATTCCCGAAACTTTCAGTTTGACCCTCGTAATCTTAAGTATTTACAACCATCAAATAGCAAATACAGACCCGATCAAAAAGCATAGAAAATTGAAAGAGGAAGATAGTAAATTTGTTATTTCTTGCCATGTGGTGACACTGTAGTTCATCGAGAGACACATAGAAATAGTCCCATCGTTTATATTAAAAGGTCTAGTGACATGAAGGCACCTTAGTTACGACAAAAATGTCACCCTCTTGCATAGTGGACGGACCCACTAGAGAAACAACGTTGGCCACCCAGGCCTGCAAACAGTTAGTGGTTTGTCACTTACTAACGTCACCGTCACTGTCACAGAAACTGTTCAGAGCCAATAACCATAGAGAAAAAAGGCACTAGCGTTACGCGCGTTCTTGGGTCGGCCAATAAGAGCACAGCGATCGCCTCGATGGTTTGGCGGAATCGTCCCCGAACAACCAAAATGACATTAGTACTCTAGTGAGTCTGTCCTCTATGCCCCCTAGTGACTTTTTAATCGGGCGTAAGCAGATAAGTATTATTACAAATTCAACAAGAAAAAGTATGCGTGCAAAGATACAGGCGAAGAATTTACCTATCTACATAGGTAGTTACAAAGAACCTATTACGACAGCGTAACACTATTCATACATCGAATTGCAAAATAACTATCTAATAGAGAGGTACACGATTATAGATACGTCGCAGACTCAGAAAGCAATTATTTTTTTATCTAACACCATTTAAAATCATTAAATCAATTACATAACGAGTAAACATCAACACTAAAGCTATGTAAGAATGTAAGACAATATAAATGGCATGACCAAATGCAAACTAGTTCTTACAGAAGATCAACGAAGAAGCAAAGAACAAAATGGATTGAGTGTTTAATAAGAGACTTGAAGGAATCCTGCCTGTTTGCTTATGTCATTTCGGAAACTAAATTTCTGATCGACTGCAGTCTCTGTTTAAAATCGTGTCTAAAAATACAAATAAGCTGAACCGATGCACAAAAATACAGCAAATAATTACCGTACATTTACCATATTTGCAATTAACAAAAGCTTGCCTGACAATCAATCCTGAATGAGTGTATTCATCAGGTGAATGGTGCAAAATTATGGCATTCCTTCAGTCTAAGATGAATTAAACACCCACCCATCTCTCTGCGGCGAACATAGTCTACATAGTACGTCTTAGGTCTGAAGTCCTCAGCATGCCGAGTGAGGTCGAACAGGTATCCGGGGACGTGTTTGTGGAAGATGGGAGGGAAACCTGTGAGGGTGTAGGGACCAGGCGGGGTGGGGGTATCGAGGGGAGCCAGGTCGGGGATGGGACCATCGCGTTCATATCTAAACAGAGTCGGCGGTGGGTTCGCTTGTGCGTGAATGTAGGGGTCTATAAGCCCACCCAGGGTTGGGACGGGATTATATTTGTAATCGGGCTGCGGCCTCTCACCGAGAGCGGATGTCATACCGACGAAAGCGTAAGGCGGCAGAGGATGGTACGGAGTTTTTTTCTCCTTCGGCTCCAAATAATGTTGAGCCGGAAACGGCGGCCAATGCCTGTCGAGCACGAGCTGGGGCGACAATGAATCCGGATTAATGATCGGATGCTCTATATCGGGATCGTCGGATTCCAGTCCGAGCAAAGTGTAGGGGGTCTGACGGTGGTTGAGGCTGGGTTTGGTGGTGGAGTTGACGTAATAGTCAGCTGGTTTCGGGGGCCACTGGGTGGTGTAGTAGCGATGCGTGGGTTGTGGTTCTAGGAGGTAGGGGTCGTAGGGGTCGGCACCTCGCATGCCGGCGGCCGGGTGGCGCCGGCGCGGCGGCTGCACGGCCACTCCGTCGCCGGTCACCGGGTTCCTCTTCGGCGGGGAGAACGTCGCTGACCATTCACAGAACAAACGGTTTTCATTCGAACTAACAACTATATGCTAAGTTAGGAACTGTGTACCTATACGTAAACTGCACGGGGTATTTGTACCTAACTAACCTAAGACGCCTTCTGTACCTAAATTAACAACCATCACCCATTACATAATGACACTCTTAAACTGTCACCAAATTAGCCAATACCCGGTTGGTGCGTTGTTAGAGTGAAATGTTACGTTTGAGTGCACTCCCATAATTATTGTGTAAGCGTTAAGTGTTATTCTTACGAACAAGTATAATATATTATTGATTACATAATGCACACAGTGCAATCATGCTCTCATTCAAAGCCAAGCGTCTTCATACACTTCATTGTAAAAAGGTTGCTCTTCAAATCTTTGTGTCTGTCAAAATAGATTAGCTTTCGTTTCAAATATATTACAGTTATTTAGTAATATTATATAATCAAGTGAAGGGATATGAAGCGTGGTGAGTTCCTAGCGTGCTCTGCCAATGTGATAGCTTGAGCTTGGAGTTTCCGTTGACCATATACTCAAAGAACAATGTTGGGTGCTCACAATTCTTGTTAGTTGTTCTTTAGTATGGTATCAGATGGGATAAATGTGGAATGGATACCGTTGGTGCCGACAAACGGTTTCTCGGAATTGAGCTGCGGTGAATCGTTGCAAGATCTAATCGAGCTCTTACCGGCAATAAGATGAAATCGATTCATAGAACATAGCGAATCAAAATCATTTTGTTTATTTTAAGGAACACACAAGCTAGTTTAGATTTCATACAGTTTATAGTGAGGACAACTGGCTTTTTTTCAAATGTGTCCATTTCCTTCAGTTAGTATTTTTCACGCAAAAAAAACATTACATTTAAAATTCAGTTGTGCCATAGAAAAAATCACCATTTTTTACTAGTAAACAGTACTTCCTTCACCGATAACTCATTCCACATCGTCCCTCCAAGCTCGCCAACCCTAGCGCAGCCGTGCCAGCATGCTAACATATGATTGGACTTACAGTGTTCCCCGGCGTCCGTCTCACCTCGGCTGGGCGTCGAGGAGGCGCTCCCATTGGCCAGCGGCTTCGGCGAGTGCGCAGGGCTGCCACCGTTCATGGTCGGCTCGCCGAACTTGATGTTGCTGCGGATGGTGTCGGTGACCATGGGCGTCACATGGGCTGATGCGGTCTGGAACAGTTTTAGGGGCACGTTTACTTTGGAGTGTCCAAAAAAGCTTTAAACATGTTCAATGTTAGTAGGTAGGTATTATCATTGTTTCTTTTTTTAGGGTCATTTCAATCTATTTTCTAAGATCTAGGTAGAATTGTGTCAAATACAACATGCTTTTATTCGGTAGCCTTATCAATGTGTAAATAATGGAGTAATGTGTATCCAATTATATTGGGAGCGATATTGACAGATTTCCGTTCAGATACAGATATCTTATCGCATCTGCTTAGGCGCTGCGCAGACGACAGACTTTTTGTGCGATCGAGTCTGCGGCGCACAAAAATTCTGCGTGGATTATATGCATTGTGCGTTACCTAGGATCTATTTTCACAGACTAAAAAGTCCGTCGCGGATAGTCGTCTGCACAGAGCCTTAGTCTACCGACCTGTCCGAACAGGCGCGAGTGCGTGTCGCGCGGGCGCGTGGGCGTGTCGCGCACGGTGCGCGGGCGCAGGCTGCCGTGCTTTAGGTTAGGTTAGGTTATGCACGTGGCAGTCTTGTTGAAAGCTTCCTTTAAGGCTGATGTCACAAGGGCGCGCGCGCAGGGGGACTGTCTCACGTTTTGATAGTTTCCCATGGTTTTGTGCAGTGTTGTAGTGATAGTGAACAACAAGTGACTCTAGTAGTTTTAAGAGAGTTTATTGTATAGAGCAGTAGATAATTAAACCTGTATAGTGACTATATTGTTGATTATCTATGTCAATATGACAGATTAAGGTCATCCTAACCCATCCTGACACGACACTGTCCGAACAGGCGCGAGTGCGTGTCGCGCGGGCGCGTGGCGCACGGTGCGCGGGCGCAGGCTGTCGTGCTTTAGGTTAGGTTAGGTTAGGTTGAGTGCGTGTCGCGCGGGCGCGTGGGCGTGTCGCGCACGGTGCGCGGGCGCAGGCTGCCGTGCTTTAGGTTAGGTTAGGTTAGGTTGAGTGCGTGTCGCGCGG
>BHDV01003734.1:496385-508099 GCA_005406045.1 Adoxophyes honmai | reverse complement strand
TTGAAAAATGTACTAAAAACATTACCTGTGCCAATAAAATTTGAGGGTTGCCCTCGATTTCCCTCATATTCCATCACCAGATCAAAAATTTTTCCAAATCGGTCCAGGCGTCTTCGAGTAATCAGCGAACACACATAAAAAAAATAATGATGATAAAAAAAATAATAATAATTAAAAAAAAATATCCCGACGAATTGAGAACCTCCTCCTTTTTTTGAAGTCGGTTAAAAATAACTACAACTTAAATATTAGCGACGCGCGTTTGCGTTTCTTCTAGATTCTAAGTGTTCTCAGCCAATAATTGTAGTAGAAAGATAATATGTAGGTATGTATGTAGGAGGTCTTCTTAGCTACTAGCCCGGTAAAATAATTCTTGAACTTAGTCATAAATTTTATGACCAGACCTTAGTTTGCAAAGAGAGGAAAAAGAGCTAAGAAGCCTGCATGCATGCAAAAGTTCAAGTTTATGGTAATAAATGAATGTGACATCGATGGACGTAACGTCATTGAATATGTAGTTGTAAGTCTGTATACGATTGTTAGTGGTCACCAATGTGCAGAAAAACTCCAAGAGAGAGATCTCTCTCCAAGCAGATGTTACGCCTGGGGACTGAAGTCCCACTGTATGTATAGTTAGTTATCGTTTGCGCCGTAACTGTTAGTCTTTAACAACTACAATACAAGTGAAGACTATAAGAAGTACAAGATCGTATAGCATCTTCATTCTTACGTTGCTAACTTTCCATTTGCAGAAATTGTCATTTCTTATTATCCTGCTTCGCTATACGGATGGCAGCGTTTGAACCGACCTATTTCCACAAACCAAAACTTTCCCTGTTATTACTCTTTTGTGGTTTCAACCATGGCTATTGATTTGTGGTATTCCGTGCGTGAGGGGAGCCAGCGGAAGTGCCCCTCCCGTGTATCTGCATACCGTCATTATTGAGAATATGTATGTATGTGTGTCATTAATGAATGACGGACACGCGTGTCCAGCTCCAAGGGTTTAATGCACATCAGAGGGGAGGGCAATAATATCAGACCTGTTTGATTTATACTCTGTGGCCAGTTTGAATTGTTAATTCGTATTTAGAATGCCGGGTTTCTTTTTCAGGGCGTTTTCCAGCCTGTATCGTATTAGAGTGAGTTTCAAAAAAATTGTACATAGTTAAGGGCTTTAATAAAAACAAAAGTTAATTGATTCTTTTGTGTAACGATAATTACCCATACATTTTGTATAGGTAATTTTCGTTACACAAAAGACGCGATCGTGATTTTGTTTTTATTAACCCTTAATTTATGTACAATTTTTTTGAAACTCACTCATTACCTAGTAATTAAAATCGAAGGCGGTAAATGGCAATAGAAATGAGACAAAATACCTACCGATGTAAAGAGAAATCTGTATATATTATTCACCATCCTGACTCTTCTTTGGTCTAAAATAAATTAATTACACTGATAAAGACTAACGATCATTTCCATGAGTTCAAGAACTGACAACATCCTAATCCTAAGTGGGTAATTACACATTACCACGGTCCGTTTCGCCTCGAGGGGAAAGCATAAACCACCTCGGTGGAATTCAGAGTGGGACCGTTAATAAATTACCTTGCAAATTGTGTTGGCAATGCAACGCTGCAAGATCGCCGGATAGCGTTGCCGAAGCGCTAATGTGCGGTTTTATAAGTGGAGGCACTTGTGCCGTGCTCCTACGGGTAGGTACTGCCGGTCGTTAAACCTTTAACTTTGTAATGAAGACGAGAAGTTCTGCTAATGTCGGGATTAGAATAACACCTCTCTGGTTTTTATATCGTTAGAGGCGACTAAGGAAACAGGTTTAGGTAAGCCTGCCACTATTATCCTCTTTGTTATTTTTATTCCTATCTTATTTATTTATATATATATTTAAACCTTATCTATATCTATTTTTAAGCCCCGTGTGGTGCCGGGTTAGAATAGCACCTCCCCCTTTCTTCCCGTGGGTGTCGTAAGAGTCGACTCTGGGAAAGGGTTAGTGTATTGTGGGCGATGGGCTAGCAACCTGTCACTGCAATATCACGTTTGACTATCTGGTTACCCTGAAATTGCTAAACGTGGCACTGGATTTTCGAATTCACGTGCTCTGCCTACCCCTCTTGGGAATACAGGCGTGAGTATATGTATGTGTATATATTTTTAAACCTAAAATTGTGTTAAAAGTGGTTGCGCAAAGTGAGAAAGCCGTGGCTTTGTCTGTGTATCATTTCGTTTGGTTTAGGACTTTCTTTTCTCTCTATCTAAGTATATCATCGATCATCGATCTACAGTTGACATCAAGTAAGTATAGTACGCATGTATCATACGCGGAGAGTGCTCATTATATTTATACACAAACTTACAACGAAGCTACAAAATAATTACTCATAGAAATACGACAGCTAATTTCATATATCTGAGCTGATACGGCCGCGATCGCGAAAACGGTCGAGATTAGCTCGGCATGTTTCAGGGCTTATCCGTGACGAATCATCAGGAGCAACGCACCACAGCGGTTGCGTATAAACGCGCACTGCGCGCCACTGCTCTTTCCGACTAATCTCAATGTAAAGACGTGAGTGTATCCCGTTTCATTCAGCATTGAGTGAGTTTCTCGGTAGATTTATTCTTAGAATTAAATAGTCGTACCTACACATATTAGGTATCAGTGTTTGCGTAGGTTTACGTCACAAACTTTCTCACGTAGGTAGGTAAATGGGTATCAAAAGCGACACATTATGTGCCATGAGACGATACATGCTTGTGCTGTGCTACATCGGTAGGCCTGAACAAATGGGTATTGTTCTCGACATCACATGGCAACCCCACAGCCTCCGCAGCGGAGCGAGAATCAATATTACCCCAATGCGGTAGCGACCCACATCAACTTAGTGTAAAGTGTAATACTGAAGCCCATCCGAGAAGAGAATCAAAGCGAATTCATGACTAGGTCAGATTGAGTCATTGAGTTAAGTCATTCTATCGTTTTGTTAAAAAAAAACTTTAAAAAGTTAATTTAGCCAAAGATTTTTTTTTAATCAGGACGCAAGCTTGCGAATCAACATGTTTTTGTAAATATCGTTTTCTAGTCGACCAGCGCTTCGGAAAAATCATGATTGCCAAAAATAATGCGCCAACAAGAAATTGGCACAATATTGTTTCCTTAAAATATGGATTAGCTATAATTTTCCTTGCACATGATTCATGCACGTAAAGAAAAACTATCAATTGTACCAAAAGACAGGCAAGGGTAAATATATAACATCAATTCCTGTGATTGCACCTAAACATCGCGTAGGGCACACTTCGACACGCAAGTCATATAACTGATTGAAGCTGTGAGTAACGGAGTACGGATAGGGTTACCTGTTAACAATTTTCTGAAGCGCTGAGCCAAATAAAATGCCAAGAGAACTTTTAAACTTAGCAATACCATCAAACTTATTGTCATCAAGTCAACATCAACAATATGTAATCAAAATTAATCAATCATCGAATATATTAGGGGTCGATTACCTGAAGATACTCCACTCCGTTTTGTCTTTATCTATATGTTGGTTTTTCAGATAAGATTTCTTTAATTATTAAGGCTTTACTCGTTACTGAAAACTCTTGAATATTGTGTCATCCGTGCCTACCAGCTGTATAAGGTTCAGAACGTTTTGATCCAGTCTCATTTCAGCATTTAAGTATATGATCCACTAAGTCACATAATGGTCCACTGTTCTGGTTCACATATATTCCTATATCATCACTCTTCTATCTTTTCCCGCATGGACCATAACGCTCGTAAAGGAATGCGGACAGAATGGGATATCGACGATATAAGAAAATGGACTAGTTAGGAATTAAAATCGTATGACACCATGGCATTGTGGACCATTGTAAGGTGATGAAATGACACTGAAATCAGCTCTTCTTTAACCCATAGAAATTAAGTGACTCGGAGAAATCCCTTGGCATCGGAGTAAATTTCAAATCTCGAGCAGCCCTGCGCAGCTGCGGCCTGGCGCGTGCGGCGCCGCGGCCCGCGGGAATTATCCGGCAATTCCCGCGCCCGCCAATCTCCACCGCGGAAATGATAACACGATTCGATTGAAAACGCTGTTTGTTTACGCGCCCGGCGTGCAACAAAGTGCAGCTATCCTTCCACGATGATCACAAGCCGCGGCTCACACGAACCGCTAATTATAAATCTTGTAAACAAACCGTACGCCTGCTCTCCTATAATTAGTTACGGGAAGAAAGCGTGTGAGAGCAAATTGCTTAATAGTAATATACATACGAGACGCGTGCGCCACACGCAACTAAAAGAAACAAAGCAGACGGGGTACTGCTCCGAAAATAAACAGCTGTCAAAAGACAGGGCACGGGAAACGCCGGAAGACAATAATAAATCCCGAGTTTTAAATTAAACGCTATGATTATGAAGGTTTATTTTTCCATAAAGCGTCGGACGCTCACGTTCCCTTTGAACGGACCGAACCATATGCGTACTGTACATGATGGCTTGTACAAACAGTGACTGAGAAATCTAAGGGCTTGTTACTTAAATTACCGTGCTTGGTTGAGTCAACATGCACTTCTATGCAGGATACGTAACTATTTCTAGTAATTAATAAAATTGACGTGGATGATAGCAGGGAGTGGAGATCGCAGCCGCGATTATGTCGCTAGTTGGCGGCGCGTGCGCCGGTCGCAGCGTTCGATATCGCGGCGCCGGCGATCGCTCGGTTAATGGCTTTACGCCTCTACGGCATGCGGTTTTGCTCTAAAAATGTAGAAGCAATGAGACCGCGGTAATGATATCCACCGTAATGAGAGCCCGCGTAACTCTATCATACGGGGACGACAGGAGAAACGCTTCGTTTGCAAATGAAAGGCAATACTTTACGGCCCCGCTGGACGATTGTGCACTTTCCCAGTAATTTTGATTTAATGACGTCAGCGACA
This sequence comes from Adoxophyes honmai, assembly GCA_005406045.1. Lineage (NCBI taxonomy): Eukaryota > Metazoa > Arthropoda > Insecta > Lepidoptera > Tortricidae > Adoxophyes > Adoxophyes honmai. Next base: position 503,128 of record BHDV01003734.1, on the reverse strand, counting down.
AACCGTTATTTACGATGTTATCTTTTATTGCAATGATATTCGATCTACTTTCTAAGCGTTTAGTGATCAATTAATTTTACAACCCGTATCGCTAATTAATTGGGATGTTGATATCTATGTGGGTGTCTAGCACATCCGACCTTCGAACGTTCTCATAGAAAAAAGCTTTCTACGAGAGCCATTAATAAGAAATAACTCGATTAGCATAGTTTATTTGTGAAGCTCATGGTCAGATAACGCTTGAGTTACGTGGAGACCGCTCGCCGTATTGATTCAATCACGTATACATTATGTGCTAGGTACGTTATCTAGAGGGTTGAGTATTGTCGTAGTGATAAGATCTGGTGGAAACACGCAAACCTAAGATTTACACCAGCAACGTTATCGGCTGAGGCTTGTAGCTCGGATGTTGCACGACATCTCCTACGCAATTGAAGTTGTTGTTCGCATTGCCAAACAATCCAATAAATAGTTTGTAGCTACCCCTAGCTCCACCTATCGTCCATTAGTAGAGCTTCTTCCACAAACGTCATTTGAAGAATATCGTGAAAAGTCTACGCTCAAACCTGTGTGGTGTCGGGATATAATAGCAACTCTCGGTTTCTTCCGTGGGTGTCGTAGGAGGCGACTATGAAAATGGGCTTGGGTATGCTTTAGGCGACAGGCTAGCAACCTGTCACTTTTGTACCTCTTCCATCTGTTCTTAAACCTAAGATTATGCTAGAAGTGGCTGCTAGGCGTTAAATAGCCATAGTTTCGTCCATGTAACATTTTACGTGCTTCGCCTACCCCGTTTGGAAATAAAAGCGTGATTGTATGTATGTATGTAAAGTTGAAGGATAGCAGCTTTTGCCAGCCTATCCAATAAAAAATGCAATATCTAGCTCAGACGATCGTAATTGGAAAATATATGCGTTCCGTATGATAGCGCGGCGCCTCGCACGGCCGGCTGCGCCCGCGCCGGCGTCGCAGCAACGTTCCATTATCAGCGTGCAAAAACCAGTCAAGTGTGAATCCAGGGGCGATTAGCACTTTATTACACAGTAATACGCAGGTATATGACACAGGTACGTGCATATTTAATTTAATGATACCGCTATAATGAAGCGGTTCTCAATTCTTAACAGTTTGAGAGACCGATCGTAAATTTAGCGATGACAGGCTGTGTTTGAGATTTATGTGGTTGCTGCAAAAAGTAGTAAACTGCTGCGGAGCGTAGCGAAATCTCGCTTTAATAACAGATAACAGATAAATTGTATTTCAGTGAATGATGATTTAATTAGCGTCTTGTACATTGTACAAATATGTACTTTTATAATACCATATCCGACGCACGACTGAAAGGGTTAATTAACAAACGGTTAAGCGACACTTTTTAGGATATTGAATTAAGTACATGGCACAAATCAGCAATTTTTGTGGATAAGGCTTAATGCGAGAACGTTGTTGCTATTCCACGTACCTATCCCATTTCGTCTTTCAAGCATCGATACGCAAAATGTACTTAGAAAAGTAGAGATAGGTTGGCATCTATTGTAACATCTCCATTGCAGCTATACATTAAAGAGTTATCGTCTGATTTTCCCAAGCTAGTGTCTTGTACAATCCCAGCAACAGTCATAAAAGGCGTGGACCATAAACTTATTTTCCTTTTTTATCTTGTAGCAACCTCATTGCTACAATAATTATTACTGGCCACTTAGATTTTGCCGGCCGCTGCGCGGTCGAAAACTAAAGCGGCGCGACCGCCTTTTGTTTTTTTCCGCGGCGCGCGCTGTAAAGCCTAATGACGAGCGCCTACGATTTTTAATAAATTAAAATAAATTCTACAAGATATCTAGTTAGACTACAGTGAATCTATACAAATTAAAGTGTACACCAGAACCCCGATTAGGGTGAGTGTTGTAAATATTGTAAAAAGCTGTAAGTAATAGTGTAGATTTAGTATTAAGTTTGTACATAGTTTTTCTCTCTCGTCTACTAACTATTGCCTGCTACTTATTCCATCACTGTGTAAATATGTACATGTGTATAGTGTAAATATGTACAGCCTGGTCATGCTAGAGCGTAACGGCATTTATAATTAATTAATGCTAAAGCCGCTCCGCCTAAGCATGGCCAGCGCTGCATAGCCGGTCTGAGCCGTGACTGATGCAGCCCGTATTCTACAGGGTTCAAGTACCTACCTACTCTCACCGCTGCATCCTTCCTACCACTACCGATTCCTGTCCTTCTGCCCGACCTAACCCGCTGTCTACCTTCTTACTGCCCGGCCTGAACCCTGCTGCCTGCGGACCAGACTGACGGCTCTACCGGCGGTCTGCGGCGTGCAAGGGGAGTGGCATAATATTTCTATTCTATCTATTCGTTATCTACATAGCCCAAAACTGAACCTACGACCTCTACCTATCTTCTGTAAATACTTGTTTCTACCTTTCTAATACTGTAAATATTTTCTCTACATTTTTATTGTTAGTTGTTAGGTTTTTTATACTTTTTATTATACACTGTACAGTCTAACTTTTGTTTTATTTGTATTATAGTTGTAAATATAACTTGTACCGGCTAAACCGTTACAATCTAAATCCGCTAGCGCGTGAAAGCTGCATTATTCCACGTCACTCCGCGACCCGCCGGCTTGAAACTTCCCGGCACTGCTTCGGAAAACGAAACCCGAGCCGTGAACAAGAGTAGGTAACATAGTAATTTCATAATTGACCAATCTCTTCACAGTCTCACCTTTCAATTGTGTACGCAATCCGAATAGCTGCACGCTCCGTCCAAGAGCGAACGAAAAAAACGAATTGGATGAAATTACACATTCTCTGTCCAGCGCGGATCAAATTACGCGGCTTCCTATGTTCTTTCACCGGTATTTCCATTTCAACTAATCATATAATAAAGACAATGTAACCTCGTTGTTCGGGATCATAACAGTGACCTGGATAAAACTCGCGTTATTATATCTCGGTCGCGAAACACCTTCGTTTTGTTAGCAACTGCAAGTCATCACCGTTGCGCTTCGCTTTTGTTTCGTGACAATAACAAAATAAATCATTAAATTATCGTGCTGTTCCAATTTGTTGCCGTTTTTATGCATCCTGTCGTTAAAGGAAACTTTCACTTCTCGTCACGTAGATGCGAGGCAATTTGAAAAGTACGTGGTCATACGGTAAGAAGAAATTGCTGGTGACATTTAAAGGTCAATTTAGAGTGCACTGAAACGGCATCTTTCACCAGCTAACATTGTTTCAAACGAGTGTCTCTAAACTATAGAGTCTATAGGACCAACTGACTCAACATACTCTACTACATCTTTGACTACCTCAGACCTGTGTGCCTTGTATATTAGCATATTCCCAAGCATACGTGTGTAAGCTATAAAATGGGAAACCCTTCCAACCCTCACTTAGCACCTGTTTTTACACGTTAGCGTCTGAAGCCAGAAAGACCTTTCCTTGTACTTACATTTCCAACTTTTCAACTACAATGAAAGACAAAGCTAGCCTTTACACCCTGCGGTGAACAGGTGCTAAATGACTACTCTGTCATTGTTTCGGTTTGAAATGTACTTAGCTAGTCTCTTAATAATTTTTTCATAAGAAACATACTGTAAATTTCATTAAGGATAACGTAGGTCGGACAGAATATAATTTTTTTGATAGGTTAGTATGAATTTTATGATGTATCCATACCCTTCATTGGTACAATATCAAAAAGTTAATAATCTTTGTAGTTATTATAAGTTCTTAACTAATTACCCTCTACTTATAGCGTGATATTAAAAAAAAGTAAGCATAGACCCATTAAAGAATTTCTATTTTTACACTTCGTACGTTTGTTTTTTACAGAAAAACTTTAGTATGTTTTCGAAACATTCTCTGACGCTTCTCACAAAATGCGACAGCGCGAGGTAAAATTCTTCAAAAGAAACTACAAGAAAATGTGTAATAATTTTTAAATAACCGAGTGTGTCGTTAGAGGCTTTCCTCGCCTTGAGATTTCTTTGAGAAAATGCGGGGAAAATTTAAGGCAGCGTGACGGTTTGAAAAGTTTATAGCGACAGCGAGATGACCTGAGGGACTAATGCTCAGCTTTGAGCTTTCGTTTTTAGTTCCTTCAAACAAGTGTGCATAATGTATAGAGACATTTCTCTTCATACATACAGATACATTTATCTAAAGGATTTAAGTACAGCGAAGCCTATAGCGAACGCATTAGATTCAACAGTAGGTTATACTAGATATTATATTAGACTAGCTTTCCGCCCGCGGCTTTGCCCGCGTGGAACTCGATTAAATTGCGGTATAAAGCACAACTATAAGAAAACTTCTCGTTTCAAACGACACACAGCGCCATCGATCTATCATCTATAGATCGGTCATCGATCGATATCGATCTATCATCGATCGATATCGATCTATCAAGCAAACTATATTTTTGTTTTCCCTCGGGAACATCAATTTTTTTTCGGGATAAAAAGTAGCCTATTATTTAATCCGGACTACTATCTTTACGTCTGCAAAATTTCAAAGCAATCGGTTTAGTAGTTACGGCGTGAAAGCGGAACAAACAAACAAACAAACAAACAAACAAACTCACTTTCTGACTTATAATATTAGTAAGGATTAATAAAATAAGTCACTAGACCGTTGGAGCTTACAATGGAGAATTATTGGAAGAGCATTTATATATTGGCAAGATCCAGTAATTGGACGTAATCTTGAGCTATCAAATTATAGTCAAACAAACACCATAAAATATAATCGGTATTCGTAAGGACTCGGAAGTGATGAGCAAGTATGAAGAGGTTGATGAAGGTAAATGAAGCGAAAGAGGTATGTCAGAATCATAGCAAGTGGATTAAAGTAGTATCTGCCTAATACTGTGGGAAAGAGGAGTGCCGGTTTGCATGTATGTATGTATGGTATTTATAAAATAACAAATATTACGGGAGAACGTTAAAATTAACTCTTTATTTGGTGATGAACTGACGGATTGGTTAGGTTACAACTTTGTAGGTACTGCAAAACTTTGTTAAAGTCACATTTCTACCTTTTTAGTACTTAAATCTGACGGCCATTCGTTCTGTCTGCGTTGAAGTGGCGTGTTAGGGATAACTTTCGACAATACTTAGCTCCCATAGGCACGAAACAAGTTCGTTCACCCCACGGCCAAACGTCTGGCGGGAGTCTAGCGAAACACCTTTACTACCACACCCTGGTGAAAAAAGCACCGTCAGTGCGGAACTCGTTCATCGATGGCTGTACATGATCTGTCGAAGTCGAACTTCATTACTGAAGCGTAATGGGTTAGGCAGGTCGACGATCGTGTCGTTTTGTTTCGATCAGATATAATCGTTTGTGTAGCCGGAGGTTATGGGTTTCAATCGATATGTTTACCTTGTTTGCGGTGACTCTACATTTCGATTATTTTTATTTACTTCCTTCATTTTTGATTTAATATTTGGGTGAGGACCAAAAAGTTGCACACCTGCGTTAAATCGTGATTATAATTACATCAAACTTTTCCGTTGTGACACGAAAATTTGCTAATTATATATAAACGTACCTATAGCTAATTTTCGTGTCACAACGGAAAAGTTTGATGTAATTATAATCACGATTTAACGCACTTTAACGCAGGTGCAACTTTTTGGTTCTCACCCATTTACTAGAATTTATTAAGTTTTTTTTTCTTGATAAATAGTCTAATAGTCCAACAACTGGTAAAATGTATAACAGTGGAATACTTTAAGTATCTATTTAGTAATGGTATAATGAACCATAGGTAATGTATTCAAATAACCATTAGAGCTTACACAACGCAACTAGACTTAATCGCAGGATTAATGTTAAGCTTAGTGTTAAGTCACCATTCGCAATAGAATGATACCTACAAGAGATGCCGGTTTTAATATTTAAAACCTACGTGGGTGATTTTCCTTTAAAACGAGATTAAATTAAAAGTACAAAATAAAATTTCACCATTTTGTAAACCATTAAATACTTAACTACGAATAAAATAAAAAAATGTTTTAACAAGTTTAATGTAAATACAAATAATATTAGTAGATGTAATTTGATTTTAGTCATTAATTATTACCGTGGCGTTCTGGTAATCAAGGCATGCTTCAACATATTATATTTGGACTCTTGAAAATTTGCCATGATCAATTCTTTGGCCACAGCAGCTTGATCAGGATCTAAACTAAGGATGGCAAAATTGTATCTGCTCTCATCCGAGTCGATATTTGCCAAAAAGAATCTGGCTTCTAGCTGTGCAAACCAGACTTCCGGCTCGTCAGACCAGAATCGTGGCGGCGGCTCTAGGATCGCCACAGCATTCATAGCTTCCACTTCTATAGGGATAGGCATTGCTTTGTTTAATACTTCTTCACAGGCTAATATTTTAGTCACTGTCTCACTGGCACTCCACAGAATAATAAAAAAAGAAGAAGACCTTTAAGCTCCTTTGCCGCGGAAATGATTCTGAAGAATGATACAAATGTTCGCTCACTAGGAATTAGGAAACCACAACATACATTAAAGATATCCTATCTGAACATGATAGTATATATTTAGATAAAGCAGGAATACCCGGAACATTCAGATTAGTGGATCGAACAAGAAATACCCAAAATTATATACTCATCATTAAAAAATATCCTATACCTTTAAACGAGCAATTCTTGTATATATATTTATAAATATATACCAGCTATCTCGGAAACGGCTCTAACG
>BHDV01003734.1:419879-495368 GCA_005406045.1 Adoxophyes honmai | reverse complement strand
GATATTAGTTTTACAACTTGTATTACCAGTATTTCAATGTATGCAAAAAATAATCCGAGTAAAGCTCGGTCACCCAGCTAGTGTTGCAATAGTAAGACCACAGATTCAAGTTATACTTAATTTATCTAATGGTTTAATAGTGAGATATAGTTGCAAAAGGAGATCGTTGCAAATATTGACATACCTACAATAACTCATTGATTGACAAAAAAAAAAAAAAAGAATGTGAAATAAAAACTTTAATTATTGCACTTTTTTGCTCAAAAAAACTTGTATTGTGTGCTGGCTTTTCCTTTACTATGTTTCGTTATCAATAAAACTTGAGCGACGGTGATCTTGCCGAACATTAGACTTGGCAACTTCAATTAGTCTCATTTTCAACGTCTTATACTTCTGTTTGCTCGGAGGATTTGCCATCACATCCTTCACTAAAGCAATGTGCTTTTCCAAAGCAACAGTGGCGAAGTGAAACTTCTTCTCGTCCGAAGTGACGTTTGCTAAGGCAAAACGTGCCTCCAATTGCGCAAACCACAGTTCTGGTTCATGCATCCAGAAACGTTTTGATGGGTAATTATGTCCGACAGCAACCATCGATTCTAAATCTCTGTCTATATACATTTTCGACTGAGATCAATTAGAATAAATTCACTTTTCACAAATCTTATGAGGGTATCGTTGAGTTTTTAGCACTATAAGATCGGCAAAGTTTTTGGCACAGCTATGTCGATGATTTAATTACTATAAAAAAAAATACAAAAAATGTTCTCGGTGTTTACACACTAGGAAACCGCGATACATTCACCGAATAAACCAAAGTACCTACTCGTATCAGTGATAGGAATGTAATCGGTCGTGAGTATAGATAGTGATCTAATACCCAGAATCGATAGATAAGTAGAACACTTATAGTTTTGTTGACACTGATTATCTATAAGCATTTTATTTCGCAACCGACTCAAAGCTTTCACGCAATGTCATGATAGGACATAAACAACGAGTTGGTATTCTGTAGCCTCATCTATGTAGGTACAATCTACATGTTCATTCAATCAATATTCCGCCATGTAAACTGTTGGCTGACAGCCAGTTACAAGACTGATGTATGCGCTTAGCGTGAGTACGCCAATAAATAGTGCAATGGAACAGTCTGTGCATTGTGCATAATTAAAAAAATTTGTGTAAATTGGATAGATTCCATGAAAAGTTTTTATGCACGTATTTTTTCTATTCAATTCAGACAATTTAAAAAACAGCCTAAGGAAGTACGCTAATAGTTTTATGCTCCTAAAGGCACTTTTAAATTTGATTAAGTGTATAATTACGCTGGGAAGCGCAATAAACTACCGCGCAGAATGTAATCCAATTCCGTCCAGCCAGATGATAGAGCATCGATTTTATTCGATCGAGCCCCGATTGTGACTTTAATTGATAAGGTTGTTTATTTAAACGGTCTTAATTAATTTTAATGCGTGTTCGGACGTCCGTGGGCCATAAAAAGTGACAGGCTCTTGTCGAGTGTCAAAACTAATAATTTAATAGAAAGGCAGCTCTGCTCGCGTCTCGTTTAATTAGGTGATATTTTATCAATGGCTTCCGCTGACAATCTGCGAGTTGCTTGGTGTCGGGGGAATATTTTGATCGTGATAACAACGGTACAAGATTTATGATTAACACTGAGCTCTCGAGTTCGTGTTTGCGGAGTAACGAGGATGATAAACTAAACCAGTACTTCTTTGTGTTTGCTCTGAGCCCAATCAATGTTCATGTTAAGTAATTTATCTGCCGTTTCCTGGCGCGTAAATCCTACGTTATTTAAATTAATGTAACGTCATTTGACGTAGAAAAATGGGCGAGAATTTGTCATTTTCTAATGGCTGCAGAACGAGAATGTGAATAATTTATTTAGGTACTTAATGGACATTAACGGCGCGTAATGACAAGAAAAAATGTAACATTGCCGTCGAATCTCCTTTCGATCATAAATATGTTTATAAAATTGGAAAGTTAAGTGAAGAACTGACTTCTAGTTGTACGTTTAGAGGTAAAACAGCACGCGTAAATTAGCTAAGGACATGTGGGTAAGCAAAACATTGTCGGTCTGACCCGTCGGGCCGTCGTGCTTGTTTTGAGTTGCCCCGAAGTAAAGCAGGCCGCACACCAGGCATACAATTGTCTCTCCACAACTGTAGCGTCGCATTTTAAATGCGACACATTTAACGCCCCCATACATTCCTACGTGAGCACGCACACCGAGGATACATTTGTAGCGGACACACTTTGTGGCGAGACGTCATCCGCACTACAATAATTGAAGATCGAACCTGTTCGTTTTTTGTGTCACACATTGTGGCGACGTAAATGTTCGATACGTGTAGCATGTGGCGCTGGTGTGCGGCCCGCTTAAGAAAGATGAAATGCTTGGCCTGTGTGCGGACCTGGGGTCACGTGGCCCTCCGTGATTAACACGTTGCGAAGTTCCCTCGACACGAGAATTATCTATCATCCGCTGAATAACTCACAAATTGCGCTTTAACTACCTCGCGAATAATGATTGGGCGACGTGAGAGATGTCCGACGAGATTTTACAACCAAAAAGCCACAATGTTATATTGCCCCGACGCCACTTTCAACGTTTCGTTCCAGTGCCATTTTTGACGCGGCTGCGATACTGTCGAAAGTTCCAGCGGATGTCTAGACAGGTGTGAAGTGAACTCACTTTTATGAATAAATAATCTGCTTAATTCATCATGTTAGCAGAAAAAGTGACGGCATTTAATTGCACTGACGCTCGTAATCCTGCCGTGAAATTTCTCTTCGTTAGCGCAACATTGGAAATAATCCTTCCATTTTTATACGTGAATGTCGAGCTTAGTCACAGATTATTTAATTGACCAACAATTATGAGCGGATATTTTTAGCTCGGCAGACGTATCAAATTATTTAATTTACCAACTTTTTCTGTGTAATAATTAGCTAAAATTTCCAATGGCGTGTCGTATTACGTATTACATACTCAGACCTTCACGATAACTAATTACTTTAACAATATTTAGTTTGCCATCATGTTTTACTTTGCCATTTTTGAGGGCACGCAGCTTGACACTAGAATTACAAACATTTTTGGATTCATTCAAGGTCCGTCATGACATTTTCAGCTAATAATTCTCCGAACCGGCCGCTAATGTGTTTAGTAAATTCCCTTTATAAAACGTTTGGTTTTTAGTTCAGGTTTAGAAGAAGATCTCTCCATTTGAACTGTGAATGTCTTAAGAGCCGACTGACCGAAGATTATTCTTTAGACGACAGGTTAGCAACTTGTCACTATTACCTCTTTTATTTATGTATCATAATACCTATGTCTAAAGTTATGTATCATAATACCTATGTCTAAAGTTATGCTAAAAGTTGCTACGAATCGTGGAATAGCCACGGTTATGTTATGACACTTATGACTACGCATCGTTTCGTATGCTCTGCCTCTCCCATTTGGGAATACAGGCATGACGTTTCTATTTATGTAGGTACAAAAAGTTAAAAAATCACAATCTTTCCCTAAAATACTAACTTGTGCTTATCTGAATAATTACCCACCCATGTATACCCTGGTCTCTTGACACACTTACGTTTGGTTACGATTCGTGTGTGGATTTAACCTGTTTCAGTGTTTACCAAAAGGGTTGGGTTTTTGCACTTAAACTTATAATGTTTGCTCTGCCAATTAAACTGCTTTATCAACTCGCTATCAGTCACCGCTTGACCTACTTATTAGGGATTCAAGTACCTCAAAATGTTTTATAGCAATTTCATTTCTAGTGACAAACAAACATACATTTGTCCCTTTTACTTACCCAGATTACAGTCTACCTTATAGTTTAGTGATTACTTAACAGTTAAAAATATAATGTGCTGTATATATGTACTAAATGTGTTGCCAGCCCGGGGCCGAGGGACGCGACCCGTAAGGCTGCGTGGCGTGGGCGATCGGGTCTCGGTAACGCTCTGTTTTCAGAACACGATATGATGGCGTGAAAACCTGCGTTGCTTTAACCGTCGGGTCAGTGATATATGCTTTTAGTTATGTCTTGAATCCACAACTTGTACAATAATGATAAGTTGCTGGCTTGTCGGCTAAAATATGCCTTAACTTTCCTTTACGATATCCACAGAAAAGATGGAGGAAATGAATGGATGGTGTTATTATTAACTCGACAACAAACAAATTCTGTTAAATGAATGCTTATTTTGCATACCTAAATAAAGTTAAAAACTTTGGATTTGGCATTTTCAATTTTGAAAAAATCGTTCACTGCCTTAATATTTCCGATCATAGAACATTTCCTCAATGAATGCAACAAGTTCCTTTAGAATTGAGACAGCCAAATTATGTTCGAAATCTAGTAAGATATACACACATATTCTCACGCCTGTATTCCCAAGAGGGATAGGCAGAGCACATGAATTCAAAAATCCAGTGCCACGTTTAGCAAATTCAGGGTAACCAGATGGTTAAACGTGAAATCGCGGTGACAGGTTGCTAGCCCATCGCCCACAATACACTAACCCTTTCCCATAGTCGACTCTTACGACACCCACGGGAAGAAAGGGGGAGGTGCTATTCTAACCCGGCACCACACGGGAAAGATAAGTAAGATAGTAAGATATAGTAAACATATAATAAGGATTTACTCCTTACCCACTGCACGTGTGGAATGACTAGGATCGCATTAAACATTAATCCACCTGGGGTGGTTCTACACGTAACATATAAAAACAAGCACGATAGACATTCTGATATATGAAAAACGGCACGCAACATTTGCCATCAAAATTCGCAAGCCAGTGATCGCATGACACAAGGAATCATGGTCGTTGTTTTCATGAAAATGTTTCTACCTATCTGATCAAGTATGAACGTTGACCTGCCCAGGATAGTACCAAGCCATGGTCGTGTTGTTGATTGTCACTAATAAAATAATATAAATCGTACATAGCAGGTATATGAGCGAGAAGGGAACCTTTTAAAAATTAAACGCCCCTATTCATACCGATGAAGTCAATTTTCAAAGATAGTGAATTGAAGTTACATATATGCCTGTATTGTCAAATGGGGAAGTTTAAGTACCTACACGAAACATTACATGGACAATGCAAACCGTAACTGAGTAGTTAAGTACATACTTCACGTTTCCTAGCCACATTTAGCTTGTTTTCTGATTTAAAGCTATGAAAGAACATAGTGACATGATGCTAGCTCATCGCCTAAAGTCCTAAACGAACCTTAACCTGTTTCTTTAGCCGCCTCTTACAACATCCACGGGAGGTACGGAGAGACATTACTCTGAACCCGACACCACACGGATTCTGGTGTATTTTGTTTTCGATAACCATAAAACTACAGTTAGACTTTACGAACGACTTGTCTGTTGCATTTATGGCGTCTTAAACTCACAATGTATTTTAATAATTGTCCATATTTCTAGTAACTAATAAGCACCGTGCTAGCAAAAACCCGCCTCAATCGCCTATAAATTTGCTATCACCGGTTATAAGCCACTAAAAGTCACACCATCCCACTTTTAATTATCCGTTTGATTAGAGAAAACAACCGAATCACTTTTCATTACTGTATTTGTAACACTTAGAAAGCTATCTAAGTTTATTTGTGGTCAATACGGGCAATAAATTCGATTGAACCCATTAACTGTCTCTTTCACTCCGATTGTTTTAAACGAAGGCGAGATAAAGACAGCGATTTCACCCGTGGCGCGTTACGATAGGAAGTTGGAGCACGTATACCGGCATATAGGCGTTGTTTTATGACCCCGAGTGAGACCTGCTGCTGTGAAATAGCAAATTAAACGCCAAACGTTAATTTATTACTACGGAACCGCCGCGGGCTACGTGAGAAGCGTTCATTTGGAGCAATATGTGACGGCCCTCGGTACAAACTAATCTACAGACACCCACGCCTCTATACAGATGTATAAAACGGCAGACTTATTGGATCATTAGTCTCTGATAGAGCAATAATGTCCATACTAGGGTTGCGATAAAACTGTAGTTTTAATTTTTTTTTGTTTCCATGGTTTTAAAACGATTTGCAATTCTGTAATTATTGGAAAAAAATGCGCATGGTACAAAACATTCATAAATCGAAAGATAGAGTTTTGAAGAAAAAAACTACCCGTTTGTCTTAATTATCCTTAATTCTCCATACAAGATCTATAAAACAGGTTTGTGATGGTGTAAAAACATATATCAGAAAAGTGACAATTAAAGTGGGGCACTTTTAATTGTCACTTATCTATATAGTGCTTGTGATTCTAAATAAAAATAAGCCAAAATTAGTAAGGTATTGATAATTTCAAAAAAATTAAGGGCTCGGATATAAACTGGCTTTCTGAAGTTCTGTTTAGAGCAAAGTTACGTTGAAACTGCTCAGATTTTCCCACGTTACGTTTGCATCACCAGTCATTGCAGGCATCGATCAGGCCAGAGTAATTGAAGACTATAAATACGTACCAATCGAAGCTCAGACATTAAGTAGGTTGGTAAGTAGTGTTGAATTCTCAAGACGCTTACCTGAAAAGAAAAAAAAAAACATTTGAATAATATGTAATTACATTTCGGGGCTAATTATGTCTCTGTAAAAATAACGGAAAATATTGGTGTATTAATTTAAATTAAAAAATTGACGAGGGCAGTGCCGCTTGAAGATTCGATTTTCACAGACGTTTCTTGGAACATCGAAGGTAGCTTAATTTTATACAAGTCAAATAGACATGGTAATAGCAATGAACCGAAACTAACAACAAACGTTTTTTAAGGGATATAGCAACTTAATATAGCCATAAAAAGGCCCATAATGATGTTTAGATAATATTAGATGACAGGATGATATAAAACAATCCAAAGCAAATCCAAATCAAAGAAACCCATCAACCGGCCATCCTGCAACAGATAATAGCCAAGCAAAGCCTAATTGAAAAATCGCATATAATGAACTCATTAGTTAAGAGTGTTCCGGTCACCTGGCATCGGCCAATCAGCAGGCGAACACGACTGCGCAGCGAGCGGCGCGCGCGCAAGAAACGGTACCGTACCGGTCGCGCTCTGAATCGCGCTGGACAAAGACCCGCGCAAAAAACCGGTAAAGCACGAACTAGAGACGCGATCAGAGGGTTCTTACCAATAAGAATCGAAGGGGACGTTTTTTGGGGTTTATTCGTTGCGATGTTATGACAGTCATACTAAGTAAAATCATTGCAAACTACCTGCGTACACAAAGAAAACAATTTGAAACAAAATTGCAAAATACCCCAACCATATCAATAGATTGTGATATTAATCTAACTAACTATTTAGCTCAGGAACCCAAAGAGGGTCTTGGCCTCCGAAACGAGAGCACGCCATCTGTACCGATCGTGCGCAGCCTCTTGCCAGTCATCACAAGCCAAAATAAATCACAATGCAAAATTTTACTGAAGTGCAGATTGAACTAAAAGCAAGTTCACATACATACTCATCATCCTTCTGAAAACACAAAACTTTCATAACCAGTAATAAAAAACGCCAGTCACATTTAAAAAGCATACGGAACTCCATCAAGTCTCTGAACCTAAATAGACCAAAAAAATGAGTGAAGAGCACTTGTCTCCGAGTAAAAATTGAAAGTCGCCGTCAACAACCGTTCGAGGTGATTCATGAAAACGGACGGACAGACTGTCAAGAGTATATATGCTAATCCTTTCAAATTGATGAATAGATTAAGTTTTGACAGGGACTTATGTGTGAATGTGTTGACATTCAAATTAGTCTATTCCAACATGGTTACGTCTAAGATTAATCAATAAGCAAGGCGTAAAGCTTTGATGTATCAGTCATAAAAATGTCTGAGTACTCACAAGTTTATAAGACAAGTTTTAAAACATACGAATGATAAATTAACATCGGAATTAAAGAAATGCAAGGCTGTTGTGTTGACTACATTTGCATTGGCATCCAATTGGTAGAAAGAATCGCCTATCAGTAGACATGATCAAAACTTACAAAACCTTAAACAAGCCAAACTTGGAACAAAAAAAAACAAACAAAGAACCAATTCTAAGCATCACTTTAACGAATACTATAAAATTGAACCAAAAACAAAAGACGAAACAGTCATATCAGCAGAAACCCGAATTCAATCGCACAAACTGCATCAAAAGCATTACGATGATGTAAAATCCGAATGCATTTCAAATCCACAGCACGCCATCACAACGTTAGATGCAAATGTAATCGCCGATTGTATGATACACTTCCCATTGTTTGGTAACGAGACGGCGCATTGAATTGCTGAACTCTCAAGTCGAGAGACGACTTTGCAAAAACCAAAATCGCAAGTCCAGCGGAACGGATTGCCGCGAACAAAACGAACGAACGGAAGCGAACAAGACAATCATCGATTGTGACGCTCCTATTTTAATGGGAAAGTGTGAAATTAAATGTTGAACAACAACGTGAGCGATACTTCTTTTGCGTAATGATTTAAGGTGCGATAACGCTGACGAAACTACGCGACGAGATGAACTTCCTTGTAATGTTTAGTGGTTGATGAAGGTCCATCAATATGAACCCTTACTTGTAAAAGAACGAAATTGAATCTAAGTATTTTTACTAGCCAAGAATAAGTTGGCATATCATTGTCGTTTATATGTATTTGAATTGGTAAATGATGGCTTAGTAGCTATAAAGTTTACATTGCATCATAAAACTCGGTTTTAAAAGGTTGTGTACAGTTAAACTAATTGATTCTTGACCCACCGCAGAACAGTGATAAATATTTCCTTTGTAGAGCAATGCAATGTCACTATGACGTTCACTGTAATGTAGATTCTATGGCGGGTCAGGAATCAATTGGTCCGGTGGTAGGTACGCATTTCATTCCATCACCCAACCGCCCAATTAAGCGTGCATACGCTAGTATAACTGGAGCTCAAACAAACCTGTCACCAGCCGGTGTCAATAGACTATTAGGCGCACAGACTTATATCGAAATAGATACCGCGAGTTCCTGCATTTGTATGAAAACCAAGCGTGCCACTTTTTCTCTACCTACTGTAACGTCACATGAGCGCTTTAATGATGGGAAATAACAAACCAAACCAAGTGAAACCGATTCAAAGGTGACGCCGCTGTATTTAAGTTGTCGTGCCTCTAGGCAGATAAACCTAATCTAAGTGGTATTTACATAACTAAATAAAATCGCGTCAAAGGAAGAGCATTGCTCTCCCTTTTGGCTACCTTTTGGCAAGCGAAGTACTTACTTGAGTCATCTATTTCGATATAAGTCTTTGGTGTCAATAGACTATTAGGCAGAAAAAACCGGGGCGAATTACGAGCCAGCACATCAAAGGATGCCGCGTCCGTGTCGCGTATGTGTGCCGAGCAGCGCGTGCTGGGATATATCCAATTACGTGTATAATTACAACAGGAAGATGCTCTCAGATGTTGGCTAGGCATTCGTCGTTCCAGTTTACGAGTGGCCTGGACTTCTAGACTCGGTAACCCATTATAACGATCATTGCTATCTTTGTACTTACGTCGTTAGCTTTTGAAACGGTGGGTAGAGGTGGGTAGAAAATTATGTATTGTAAAGAAAACTTTAGAGCACAATTTCATTCTCCTTAGCAATTCCTTTAAAGATTTGCATTGTCTCTCATTTCTGTGAGCGTCTACTGTTAAGAGATCTTCTGCCAATGCTTATTATAATAAATCTTGAGATTCAGAATATTTATCGATGGAAGCTTCCTTTCAACAACTTTTCAAGTACATCATTATCTTCGTAATTGATTTAAAACTCGTTCCGTTGTTTAAATTTATCAATACTTATCCACTGACATTTATGAAGCACCGCGCTACGTATTTGATGGATGCGTTCGACTTTGGTAGTATCCTACCAACTTATAACCACAAACATTGTAGGTCGCACTGACGGATCGCTTGCAACGTCTAGAACTCTACCTACATCTGATTTAACATCGTTCCACTAACCATGACGGATTAAGCACTCGAGCATTCGCTATTAGTTTTTAATTACCACCGAGTTGCCATCTTGAAACCCTTATGGTGAAGCGATGGTTATTAATGATGATAGAAATAAGGACAGTCGGCGGGGAAAAGTTTCAAATTGATGACAGCACCATAAGTAAAGAACTTAATTAATAAACCTGCCACAAGCACAAGGAACTTTTATTTATAAAGCTGTTCAATAAGAAGAAGTAGGTAAATTTCGTCATGTTTGTAATGCAGTTACGACAAACGTGTTTGAAACAGATGTACGAATAAATAAGAGTAAATAAGAGACA
Organism: Adoxophyes honmai; assembly: GCA_005406045.1. NCBI lineage: Eukaryota > Metazoa > Arthropoda > Insecta > Lepidoptera > Tortricidae > Adoxophyes > Adoxophyes honmai. The sequence goes on along the minus strand of BHDV01003734.1, from coordinate 485,019 downwards.
AAGGACGATGTTGAAAGAAATAATGAGGCCGTGCGGTCTGGTATTACCAGAATTAATTATGAGGCAGTGGCTCTTAGAGGGCCACTTACAGCCGAGCCGATTGTAGGTTATTCGACTCCTGTATACTAAAATAGTCTCGTAGTCGTGCGTAACATGAAATACGGAAGCCCAAACGAACTAGGTACGGAAAAAAATATGAGGTACCTATAACAATTTCGTTCCCGAATGGGTGGAGATAAATGTTATGTCGAGACTTCACGAGAGTCCTAATCTTGTTTAGAATTTAATGATCCTTTGATATTCTTGCTTGCTTATTAATATTAGGTAGGTATAAATGCAAAAATAACGACTTGTCAGTCCTTCTGTTTTTTTGTTTATTTACAGTTGTTTTGACAGTTACTAGGAAAACGGAATGCGAAACCGGGAAAAAATTAAATTATTAGAACAAAAATTAACACACCCAATAACAGTGAACCATTAAAATAAAGTCATAACAATAACAATAACAAAAATATGTTAGCGACGCGTAGTAAACGAGTAAACTTATTGAAAAAATAAAGTTCTTCACCTTTGTCATTATAATTAGAATAATTTTAAAGACAATGTGCCAATATTAAATAAAACAGCTGTCTCGACAAGACAGCCGTGACTAAATCTCTACCAATTATGTCCATCAAAATATGACGAAAACGGAAACTTGATTTGCGTCGAATATTATTTTGCGTATTCTGGTATATTTGCATTACATTAAACCGTACAAAAAAAATAGATAACCATAAAGAAAGTTACTATTAACTACGCAACTCTCGTATTACTTATTTTTATTATCATTATTCATCAGAACGAGTTGACAGGTTTCGTGATTTTTACAGAATTTTTCAGTTGGCGCTCGTGGAGGCAGGCACGGCGCAGTTGGCGACAAACGTTTTGTCGATACTCGGGCCTATCAAATTTTATGGTAGCTTATTTGAGTATCACTTATACTGTAGCGAGCTGTATCGCAATGTGGGTAGTAAATTTCGCGACTGCAATCGAATGTATATAAATAATCGCTACGGTGAGGTTTGAAAGTTTCCGTTGTTACAAAATTAAATTGTTATCAAAAACAAATGAGCATTGAACCATTTGCCCATTGTGTCAGGCAAAAACAAAGGTAAACAAAGAAAATTGAGGCATTATGTTTAAGAATAAGAATAATCCATTCGACGAAAATGGCTATTACATAAATGCAACTATTGTAACATCATTTGACTGTGACGAACGGCTTCAGCGGTACAAAAGAAATGAAAACACGTCCAAATTGTAACAATAATTTTCCGGGCGACTCTTGCTTTCGTTCCAAACGACGCTGTAACACTTTTTGCCGTTCCTTACATAACGTATTATGTTTATCATAGAAAGTGCCCCGAATGGTAAAAAAATAAAAATGAAACGAAATCACTTTTTAGGCGGTGAGTGATTGCAAAAAATGGACACGATTCGTTTTATTACTTTTGAATGATGAAAACGAATGCTCACGACTGTGCGTTTTTTCTCCGATCAATCATAGACGGAAATAATTTACACAGAAATGAATGAGATAAAATTTGTATAGATAGATTTAATGTTCACCCAAATTGAAGTGGTTACGCTAAAGTTCTTCATTATTATGAAATGTTCATTTGAAATAAAAAGCTAAGTAGTTTAAAACATTATTTCAATAAGAGAGGACAAATTCATTAAACTCATCGCCTGAGAGGTTTCAAGATTGAAAATAAATAGTTTTTTTTAATTCAATACAAAATAATAATACGGGAATTCGGTTTGAAATAGCAGGTTTTTTTTGGCAATTTCATATAATAAAAAATGTATAGGTATATTTGCAATTCTTATCTAATCCACATCCATCCCCAATTCTGTTATGAAACGTTTAGTAAATCTTCTTCCATCCATCCTCTCTGAATGACCAAAGCAACAATATACTTTTCTTCTATTCCAGTCACTAAGTATCCATATTTTCCCTTTTACCTAAACTATTTCCATGTGATCACCGACGTAAGCTGAGTCACGATATGTCTTTCACGCCGAAAAGGTTAGAGTCACGAACCTTCTCTCTATTCGCCAAAAATAAAACAATAAAGAAACTTTATACGGCAATCGGTAAACAAACATGACACAGTTTGCCATCATATGGCTATAACTAACTTTTATTGCAATTTAATTATAGACCATTTAGGCCGTGCAACAAAGGGTCCATCAAGTAACGACAAATCAGGAATACGTCATTTTATTTTATGAGAAACAGTCTAAAATGCCATCTCTACTTACTTTAAGTCTCCGGCACTTAACCCGGCAATGTTTTAGGCAGTGACTACTACTAGGTACTACTGGAAACCTGACCATCTAAGACTCAGTCTACAACGCTTTCTTACCAACAGCGGCCTTCATATAATTTTCTGAAATAGAACAGACGCTCAAGCTGTTGCCAGGCATCGATATTCCAGAGGTTGTAAACACATTAGATGCGTTAAGCAGTGGCACTGCAGTCGTACGTGTCGTCACTATAAAATTAGAAGCTTATAGCACCGCGTCTAGTTCTATTTCTGAACGTGTTGACGATCGCTGCGCAGGCGCAGGGTGCCCAGATCTTTCGTTAATCTTTTATATCGGTACTTACGAATACCATTTACGGATGATAACATAACTCTGGGGCTTTAGAATACTAGAGTTTATCTTCGGTTTAGACATAAGAAGCCTTGTCTTCTCATTCTTTCGCACTTGTTAAACAACTCGTGTCCTGAGTTTATACAGTTTTTTTTTCTGATTCGGCTGAATTCTAGCGATACAAGGAGTTCTGTCAGGTATAATGTTTTAAACTTTCGCGATTCTCACTCATAATTATAATGTACGCGGGACTTAATCGCGATTTTATTTATTTACCTTCTCGACGTTTCGGCCGCGTTACAGCGACCGTGGTCACGAGTTGACTGAAGCAGAGCGCGACGTTTGTTTCGCAGCCCGGGTTCTTCGAACTACCCGCACTTGATTTTCATCCGTAACGGCTTCTCGAACTACCCGCGTTTCATCAATATTGTCCACCATTCCACTATTACACCGACACACAACACTAACAATGTCAGACGCTCGCACCGAATGTTCGTCTCTAGGCTGACACTTATTAATAACCGGATTCCATGAAGACGAAAGCTTAAAACCATCCCCTCGGTTAAAATTTTTATACTTTTTAATTTCAACCGCTTCACGAACTATTCGCGAGTAATAATGTCGTTCTGTAGAGTGCTTCAGTCAACTCGTGACCACGGTCGCTGTAACGCGGCCGAAACGTCGAGAAGGTAAATAAATAAAATCGCGATTAAGTCCCGCGTACATTATAATTATTCTGTCAGGTAGTCATGAAAGCAAAGCCGTGGGCGCAAGTAAGCGTAAGATTAAATAAAAATTGAGACTCTATATTACGTGCATTTCAATATCACCACTGAAATATGTGAATACAGAATTGCATTGTTATAAAACTTTTAAACTAAAGTATAATAAAGCAAACAGCGAATTATTGTTCTGAATGATCCCGTTTTCAAAGCAGATCTAAACAAAAACGAGATACCAATCGAACAGCTATTTAAAACGTCATTAAGCTTTGAAACTTCAAAACTTTCTACAACACCGCTAATCCGAACAAAACGTCGATTCATCAACCGGCAGAAAAAAAAACAGAAGACGGAAATAAACCGCAAAGTAAAAACGCCAAGTGTTACTGACAGGTAACCCGCAGACCTCAAGGTTACTTTCACATCATTTGACGGACTCACAATAGTAAACCGAATTAGGCTTTTCACTGGAACCATATAACACTAGCTCGTGAGTGGATGCCGTGCGGCGTTATGAATATTCTAGTTAGGGCGTGTTCACATTATCGCATGCGGAAATTTGCGCGCTGCCGTGCCTCGCGAGCAGCGGACGTGTGAAGGGTTCACAAGGCTTCCTGGCTGTTACTAAATCAAAAGCACTGGCTGAAAAACATAAAGCAGTTTAACTGTCATCAGACCATTTCAAAAGCAGAACGTCCTTCTTACTTCTAAAACCTAGACGCACATAATCAACTTCGGAACGCGGTTATTGGTACTCTAAGTACTCGCGCACATTAACCGTACAGAAATTCGCTCGTGATCGGGTCTTCGTGTTTTGCACTCATGAATACGGTTAACTGTAAAAGCTAAATCACGTCTCAATCATTTGATTCCATAATGCAATTCATCCATTAAGATCTGTCGCCCGTCACATTGAGTCGTGGACAGCAAAGATGGGCCACTTCGACCGATTAAGGCTTAATTCGAGAGGAATTATCACGGAATTGACTTTTGACCGGCCGTCACGATGGTAGCGACGTGAAAGAATTTTAACTGCGTTTTTCAACATAACATTATCATAAGGTTAAGCCGAAATGCCATACAGCGTTGAAAACTGTCTTAACACGTTTTTACGTTTTACTTTCTTTGAAGTGTTTGTTTATTTTAACGTGATTTCACTTTCGCTCACGCTTTTCTATATGGAAAAGCTACTGAAAAAGAATTCGCCACGTCTTAAAGACATAGAGAATTCACTAAAACTAAATAAAGTATGGTTAATATGTGATATAAACAAATAGTCCAGTCAGTCAAGACAATCAATTCACTATAATTCCAAAAGTTTTCAAACTTCGGTCTAGTGAATGGTACATTGAGACAACAATAAATCTCATTTTGCAACCTTGTCCGCAGTCCGGAACATTGTTAAAATTGCAATTTAATTAATTTTTGCTGTATGGTCATGAAAAAAATTCCAAAAGTTCTGCAAAGTTGGAGTTGTCATAAATATACTATTTTACATCACGTGTCAAATTTGCAACCAATTCAAGTGTACGGAACATTTTTTGTTATTAAAAATTAATGTTTTTCTTTATTAAATTGAAGGAAAACGTTCCAAAAGTTCTGCAAACTTGACACATACATCGGAAAAATATACCGAACGGTTGTATAAATTTGCAACCTTTTTGGTCGACCGAAACATGTTTATTTATAATTCGTTTTAAATTCGTGGTCATTTTTTGAGCAAGGCTGTCTCGGAAAAATTACAAAAGTTTTGAAACTTGGTTGCAAACTTCGAAAACATCTATTCTGATGCATTTACAAATTTGCAAAAATTTTTTATTATACCAGTATTGCATCAGAATAGATGTTTTCGAAATTTGCAACCAAGTTTCAAAACTTTTGTAATTTTTCCGAGACAGCCTTGCTCAAAAAATGACCACGAATTTAAAACGAATTATAAATAAACATGTTCCGGTCGACCAAAAAGGTTGCAAATTTATACAACCGTTCGGTATATTTTTCCGATGTATGTGTCAAGTTTGCAGAACTTTTGGAACGTTTTCCTTCAATTTAATAAAGAAAAACGTTAATTTTTAATAACAAAAAATGTTCCGTACACTTGAATTGGTTGCAAATTTGACACGTGATGTAAAATAGTATATTTAACACAACTCCAACTTTGCAGAACTTTTGGAATTTTTTTCACGACCATACAGCAAAAATTAATTAAATTGCAATTTTAACAATGTTCCGGACTGCGGACAAGGTTGCAAAATGAGATTTATTGTTGTCTCAATGTACCATTCACTAGACCGAAGTTTGAAAACTTTTGGAATTATTGTTAAATTTTCGATTTCGGATGTCAATTATGACTGGACTAAAAGCGTTTATTGAATGTCAATTGGAATTAGAACAAACAATGCTTAAATTTTATTGTAAGAAAGTAAATTTCATATGTATAAATATATTAAGCATATATAAATGGGCGTGTTGTGAAATTTAGATTTAAATCAAAATTTGTGGTTGACTACCTACTGTATCATAGGGGAATCAATTAAGTTATGTTTAAATTAGAACCCTTATGTAGCTCCGTACATGTTTTTTGAAAACGAGCACGATAAGGACCACAATCGATTTCAATTCAAATTCCCGTTCAATCCGCTCTTTACCAAAACCAAACCGGTGCAAGCCTGCGAAAAGCAATTAATTATAGAAACAGATTGATCAGAGATAATAAATGGATCCGTATTTAATCGCAGTCGCTGGAGGCTGCGGAATCTTCACACTCTATTACATGCCCGTTTCTATCACTATAAGTACGGGAAACATGTACGGAATTCGTGTAATGCGTTAATACTATGATAGCCCGAGAATTTCTGCCGATCAATCGGCACACGCGACTGGCTTCGATTTACCAGGCTCGTAGATACTTTGTAGTTAGTCCAATGTAGTGTCGGGTTTAGAATAACACCTCTCCGATTCTTCCGTAGACGGTGTCAGAGGCGACAAAGGCAATAGATTAAGGTGTAAGGTGCCAGACAAGCAACTTGTCACTTAACTTAAAACCTAAAAATATGTTAGTAGCGGCTATGATATATAAAATAGTCATGTTTATTGTTTATGTCTATGTAGTATTTTGTGTGCACTGCCTACCCCATTTGGGAATACAGGCATGATGTACATATGTATTTACTTTGTTCCGAGTCAGTTCACTGTACAAATCAAATATGACATCATCTCTAACAAATATGAAACATTTTTCGCTTCTAACAACATTGAGTTAGTCCAATTGTTAAATTGACCACAAATCCTAATCATCAACGCACTCATTGACATATCTCATTAACATATAAAACACGTTCCAATACCATTATTAATTGAAACTAAGTTAACTAACACATCTATTAATTTCAGATTAAAAAAAATTAGGAGTAGAATCCTTGTTTATTTTCAAAATGCATCCTTTCATATACCGATATATCTATAGACAAAGCTGTTAAATAGACAGCCACTATCTCTATAGGCAAAACCACCCGCGTCCACCGTCGCTACAAGTTTTCGTCATAAATCTGACGGAATCTCACTAATGGCCGCTGTCCGCACTCAGCTCCATCACTCATACGCTGTCGGCGATAATCTATCAGTTCTCGTACTTGGCTTACTGTCTCTCTGGCGTTGAAAATTGAAAATTTGTTGAAAAATGAAGCGTTTGTGTGTTGTTTGCCGTTTATAAAAGTGTGTGCCGTATGCGCTCATACACAAATGCCAGTTAGCGTCTCTTCTGTAGACAGGACAAAAGTTAAGGTTAGGAAAGATCAAATGTTAATCCCCAGCTAACAAATCATAAGATTGGTCTCTCTAAGCCAATAAATTTACGTCCACAGGAGAGACCTCTTCTTAAGCCCAATCATATGATTTGTTTTAACGGGGTAGTAGCTGGGAAGGCGTCGTAAATAAAGATCTTCTGCTACAATTGTTGGCTATAAACCCTTAACATTTGTCATATCAACAGAAGAGATGTGAAATTGCATTTATGACCCGTGTATAGTTAAATTGAAAATTAAAAACAAGGCTTCAATGTGGAAGTAAATTTTATTGATCTCACTGTCTACGGAGTCGTATTTAGCCTAGGTTTTGAAATGGATATGGCCATCTAATCGTTTGGCACTAGTAGTAAATCGCGGGCAGCCATAACCCTAAGTATCGTAGTCAATTAAATTAGAAACCCGGTACCTAATGGGTTACGGTCGGTGGGAAGGGCAGTAAAATCAGTATGAATAAGAAAGTTTCATAAATATTAAAGTTTAGCTCGACCTGGGGTCGCGTGGCTCTCGCGACGACTAACGGCTTGTGCAGTGACTTTTTTCTGCCCATCCAGCGGCAAATATATTCAGCTTCAAGCAACTGGTGCTAAAAAAAACAAGTTATACAATTTTTTTCTCAAATTAAAAGCTTTACGCTGACTGAACTTGCATTAAAGTCAATCAGACCAATGAATGTAAAAGTATAAAAAGGAGCATTTAAACGCAACTGCCACCGATTAAAAAAAACTTGTGTGGAAAAAGAATATAAAAACATACGTACACAAACATCGCACCTCTTTTCTCAAATGGTGCAGGCAGAGCACACACAACGTATATAACGTTATATCAAAGCTCCGACTATTCCACGCTGTATAGAAACTTAGAAACCACTAGCATTTTTCTGACTAACATTGATAAAGGAGGTAAAACAGTGGCAGTTTTCTAGCCTGTCGGGTCAAGCATACCTAAACCTATTTCTTTAGTCGCCTCATCTATCCCGGCGCTATTCTAAACCCGAACACAACTTTCGAGTCACTTGGAAGCAGCAAACAAACCTACCGACACAAATCCCAATGTTTATATTTTCTAATCAACGCAGCGCCCATCAAAGCTTGAAACCAAACCGGCAGTCACGAAGGACTATTCCCAACACAGTCTTTCCTAATCCTGAAAAGCCTCGGTCTTGTGAAAACACAGAGAGGCTAACGATCCGGCGCGGTTGCGATACGAGCTCACGCTCCCACAACTGCATTAATCAGCGTTACGATTGTGCAAACCCCTTGCCCCTTTCACCTCTGCGATGGGTGATGTAAATATTCTTTCATGCGATGCCTATTAAAGGGAAAGTGTATTGATACTTCCCTGGCTATTCATCGGAATCGTCATAATCATTGTGGTGTTCCGTAACTGTTGAAGCGTCGAACTTGTCATTGTTTATTTCGGACTAGCTCGCGTTTGCTACTTCGGCCCGTTGCGGTTTCTGTAAATTTTATTTGATAAGTGCCCACAAACTTTTTCTGTTGTTTTTTTAACCGTTCTGAAGTTATCCGTCACATGTATTTGTTATTTTCTTGCTGACAGAATATTATAATCTGCTAATAGAAAAAATCAGTATTCTGAAAATTCGAAATGCTGTTCTGCTTTCATTTACAACTTAACTTTGGACACAAATTACATCAGTATATTAAGGCATTTAGATACTGCGTGTTCAACAGCCTGCAAATCTCTGACAGCGCCAAAGCGAGGAACGTTATGAAAACGCATATATGCGTCTACGGCTGTAAATGCGTTAATGTAATGCTATCATCATCTGAAAATTCGGTCACACTTGTCACAATAATCGCGCCACACACGCCGGCCCCGTGAGAATGGCCTGCGCGCGCGCACCGCTCGCCTCGGCCACGTCACGCCGTAACGGAAGAGCGTGACAGTTATTGTGCTAATGCATTTCCACATACATACATAGCATCTATGGGACCGGCGAGATAAAATTCACACAAAAAAAAGAACTTCTCGAGAGGAGTCCGTGAAATCGATACACCAACAATGTAAGATTGTAACATGATTCTTTTCATGCCAGAGAGAGTTGTAAAAAACTTAAAACTTACAGACTCATGTTCAGGTGGATTGCTTAAACACAACACTCGAGCCCAACGTGTTGTATTTAACGAATCGATAGTCACCGTCGCTTTATCCATCAACGTCATAACAGCGATGTCTTAGTTAGCCGATTCCTTGGCTTTCCCCAATAAATCATTCAATTTATAAAATAAGCAGCGAGCGGCCCAGATCGCGGCCGTGTCGCGGAAGATAAGCGGTTTTAATTAACTTTTCGTAATTTATATCTTTATTAGATGCCCGACTAATGGTAGAGCGTGATTGCCAATAAACAGAGCGGCCGACCGATCACGATAGCGGCGGCACCGGAGACATCGCAGCCGCTCTCTGCAACATAGGGGACTATTGTCCAGACCGGTGCACTGCGCTTGCAAACCGCATTCAAGTTCTTGAAAGCAATACAATAGTAGGTCTTTTATATGTTTCAAAACATCAGAAACGACTCTCACTTGAATGTAAATGCGATTCAAACGCAACGCAGCAAGCGCAACAAAACAGAAAATGAACTACCAAGTTGTCTGCCACTGCCATACATCAAAAAGGTTCTAGTACAGTTAACACAGTCTTAATAATGAAGATATCTGGTTGGTACCCGAACTTCACAACATTATAGAGCATTCCATTTTAAACATACCGCAAATGAATAACGCTTGTCTTGTTATTACGATCCAAGTATATATCGCCGCTTGCCGTTTGAAAATTCTTGTTAGCACCGTGTGTTTCCCAACTCGTAGCTGTATCTGACTCGGAACGTCACGTTTGTTGTCAGCGGATTGCATCGACGGTAATGTACTGGTCTTTTCACGACACCGGCTTTATTTATCATCGTTGGAGAACGTGCAATCGGAACGAGCCGGGTAATAGGTTGTGACTGCGGCGGCAGATGAGCTAGATTGCGTGGTTCCTCTAATTGGACACCGAGTGAAATTTCTATGTGACATGTTGGATAATCACAATCCAGTAAGCTATACTGGTTTATACTGGAGGTATATCATCGGTAGTTCGCGAAAAGGCTAGCTGAATAACCGCGAAAGTGTTTGCATTATTTGAAGCTAGGCTATTTCCTCTCTTCTCAAACTGCAAAATATAACCTTAATGACAAACCACAATATTTATTCAAAAATTTTGGGTCCGTCGTTTTATATTTTTATTTAACACAGCGATGCTTGTCTAAATATTCAGAAGAAATACGATTAGATTCCTTCTCAATTGCATTAAAACCATAGGGCTTGACAGAGACACGGAAACGTCATAAATAGACGTTCACTATTCCGGGAGCGTCTTGCGGGCACGTGTGCCGAAGCGTGTAATTATACAATGTGATATAATAATATCTCACAGCCGTCCACTAATTACTTCTGACAGCCAAAATGGTTGCGGTTATAGTCTTCAATTCTACGATCCAAGATAAAAGATGACTTGCTCGCCTCGACGTTGCACTGCAGATTAATGTAACAATGTTTGATACAAATCTGTTGCAAGCGCCAGGAACTGACACGAGATAAATGCAAGAGCGAAAGGTACAAGAAACAGTAATCAGTATTTCGTTGATAAAGCAAGAAGATGATTAAGTTTGTGTTTCGGTATGGAATTGTCTGTCAATGTGATGCGACTGCTTCTTGTGTATCTGTAATTATGATCTCATTTATTGCCTTTCTTCTTGTTAAATAATGTCAGTTTTATTTCCGATCTGTTAGTAATTATTTCACTTTCATGAATGGGCACCTTTGTGTAAAAATTGATGAATATTCTGAAACAGTCGTTTAGTTATTTATTAGAGAAATAGAAACTTTAACAAATAGACAAAAATAAAATCAATCATTACAGCAGATTCGTATAAAACGTAGTCAGATGAATGAGACGGTTGAAACGCTTGAACGATCGCCCTATTACAAAACCTATGGGGACATAAAAATCAAATCGGAAAAAAACATCAATACAGTTTGGTACGTCTAAGTAACATCTCTCGTTAAGCTCAAAGAAAACAAGAACAGAGTAACCAACGTAACAAGTAAAGCGCAATCGACTTACGAAATTACTATTGATAACCATTTCTCAATAAAATCAATTCCCATAATAACGAGCCGGGCTCTGAGGATAATCGTCGGAAGTCGTCGCATTAAGTACACGATGTTGCCTGTAATTACAGCGATCGAATCGAATCGTGAGATCGAATTTATGTATCGACGTCGGGAGGCGCCTGCGTATGCGTACGCGCATGTTCGCTTGTACGGAATACTTATGGGGCTGGTCCAACGTTGTAATTGATGATAATTTCGTAATCGCGAAATCCGATTAGATGGGAAAATTTTAATTCTACTGCCAGGAAAATTGCATCTGGGAGGACGACTAATTAAAAATTAAATAACGTAACAGACACAATAACAATAATTTCCAAGAGTTTATACAATCTAAAGACGCTAGTATCGAAGATCACACACATACATACATAAAAATCACAAGATTTCCCAGTGGGGTAGGCATAGACAACATAGCGTCACTCACTATATTCTGACATATTTCTGTCACTTCATATAAATTCATCCCTCTTCTTCATCAGGCAAAAAAAAAATCCGAAATGACAAAAATGACAGAGGAAATCGCGAAAACAATGTTATAATTTAGTCCCCTAATCAAAATCAATAATGCAACTATGGCGGCCTTCTCGATGCAACCGTTTTGCAATGTGCAACAGTTTTAATAAAACAGATAAAACACTATCGCTAAGCCCCGGCACCGGGCGATAAGGATATAATCAACTGACAGGAAGGGTTAGGTACCACAAACCGGTCATCTGCTAAAGTACAGCGTATTTCCAACAGGAAATTAACTGACGCAAACTTTCAGGAACACGAGATATCCTGCATTTTGACGACCGCATAGCCGAGTGGGAAAAGAATCTGACTACGAAACTTGACGTCGTTGGTTGGAATCCGATCGTTGCAGAAGTTCGTATGGCGAATGAAATAATTTGTTTTTAATGTCTTGCGTGTTCAATAAAATGTGTGAATATACACACATACATACACATATTCTCACGCCTGTATTGAGGGGTAGGCAGAACACATGAATTCAAAAATCCAGTGCCACGTTTAGCAATTTCAGCAGGGTAACCAGATGGTTAAATTGCAGTGACAGGTTGCTAGCCCATCGCCCATAATACACTAACCCCTTTCCCAGAGTCGACTCTTACGACATCTATGGGAAGAAAGGGGGAGGTGCTATTCTAACCCGGCACCACACGGGGAAAATACACTAATGGTTTATTCGTTCATTCGTCACAGTGTCTTGTCTTAGTATAAATTTTTTGACGAAAAAATGGAACTTTACCTATTTTGAAAAATGATGGAAAATTTGGATTTTGACTAACACACTAGCTTAATATTTTTATTTAGTTAACTAAGTTCTGAAAAAACCTTAATGTAGTTAGTTTCTCAAAAGTCAATCCTTAGATAAACAAGGGTGGTGCCTCAGCACTACAACATGAAACCATGCAGGCTTGGTTTTTGTTGGATTTTGTAACATTTTTCTGTTATACTGTCAAGTCAATGAATTAGGACGAAAACTGATAAGTATTTATTATACGTAAAGTATTTATTTTAGGTAAATGTAGGATACACATTCCACATCCGTGTAACTCCCCGTGCTGGCTATTAGCGGGTATAAACGGACGCGTACGACAGGAAAGCGTCTGGCAGATGGTTCGGGTTTATTTTAACTACTCCTGTCAGTAAATTTCATAAACACGAACGGAACTGGCATCGAAATATGGAATGACATTCGCGGTTCATTGACACGGGCAAGCCGTATTAATATAAATATAACTGAAATAGAAGCTAATTAGGAAGCTATTTCGTATATGATTTATGTCATACCAACGCTATATCAGCATGTCGTTATATTGTAACTAAAGCAGCTTAAATGGAAGGTGGTGTTTGTTAAGATACATAACCAATTAAATCACACAAAAGTTATCTTAATTATCTATGTAATAGACATGTATCACATGGTCCATGCGCAAGTAAAAATGTTATCAGATGGTGGCATCAACAAATGTTTCAGAGACGTTGTTTTAGAAAGAACGGAACTCAAAAGATAGGCAATAGTTACCTGGCTTAGCTTTTATTTTGCGCTACAAATCTGCACGAAGAGTCGAAGATACAGTGCTTTTGCTTTTTACATACATACATACATATTCTCACGCCCGTATTCCCAAGAGGGGTAGGCAGAGCACATGGATTCAAAAATCCAGTGCCACATTTAGCAATTTCAGCAGGGTAACCAGATGGTTAAACGTGATATTGCAGTGACAGGTTGCTAGCCCATCGCCCACAATACACTAACCCCTTTCCCAGAGTCGACTCTTACGACACCCACGGGAAGATAGGGGGAGGTGCTATTCTAACCCGGCACCACACAGGGGTTTTGCTTTTTATAAACAGAGGAAATGACGCGGACGTAATTTAAAGGTGATTTTTTTTAATGTTTTCATTTGTAAGGAATTCAAAGACTGATGCAATACAAAACGTGAAAAAGACTACACTGGCAAGCCAGACTATCCGTCCGTTAAACAACGAACGCGTTATTCTAAATTTCAATGGGAAACCATTAAGCGCGCAATGCAGTTAAAAGCATCTCTTTTTGTCCCCGCATTCCACAACCAAACAAAAAATAAAGCTGTCAACACACGATTACGAAACAGGGAATTCGGTAGAAAGGACAAGGGTGCCAACAATAGCCGGCGATCAATGACGGCCACAGGTTAACGCACCCACGTGTGGACCCGCTTTACATCATTCATCGAATATGTAATGTCAATGTCAATAATGAAAGTGGATTAAATATGGACTCACTATTGGCGCGTAATGCAAACGGTTGAGGACGAGGTTATTGTATTATTGTTCTATTAACAGTGTAGTTTACTAACTCAATGTGATATACTTTTCGTGAAAAATGATTGCGTGGAGCGAATGTTGCACGAAACAGTGATTAAACAGCCAATAGGGAGCAGTAAGCACGGTCGCAAATAAGAGTCTTTTTTTCAGCTTATTAGGTAGGTACGGTTGAGATGCTGCGTCTTTAGTCCACGATGTGTTTTTTTTCCGCTGGAACCGTGACCTTTACTTGAAATGTATCTTACCTGCATTTCGATGCTCAAAAAATCATCGGGCTTGGAATCAGTTTTACAAATCAGGCTGCATGGGCTTTCTTCCCTTTGCCTTCAATTAAAAAAAGAGAATTTAATTATGTACATGTGTACCGTACCGTGGAGTAAACGCGGCACGAGCACGGTACAGACGACGTACGTGTGGGCCTTTTTTATTGAATCGTCATTATCTCGCTTCACAATTATGACAAATTTAGTACCTTGTCAAATGTGCTAATGAGAGTCACGCACACTTGCATATCTTTCAAATGTTTCAATTCGAAACTTAGATAATGTAATTACAATTATTCATTACTATTAAATGAATCCCCCTTTCTTCCCGTGGGTGTCGTAAGAGTCGACTCTGGGAAAGGGTTAGTGTATTGTGGGCGATGGGCTAGCAACCTGTCACCGCAATATCACGTTTAACCATCGGTTACCCTGAATTTGCTAGACGTGGCATTGGATTTTTGAATCCATGTGCTCTGCCTACCCCTCATGGGAATACAGGCGTGAGAATATGTATGTGTATGTATGTATTAAATGAATAATGAACGAAACAGATCTATGCTGGAAGTGTGAATGGATGTGTTGGGAGGGGAAGACCTAGACGGACGTTCCGTGACCAAATCGCGGACGTTTAGAAACAGGTCAGGTCAAGAGTACCCGAAATCGACGAGCATGTATGAAGAAACTAATGAACGTGGATGAAGCAAAAGAGGTGTCAGGATCGTAGCAAGTGGAACAAAGTAGTCTCTGCCTACCCCTGTGGGAAAGAGGTGTGACGGTATGTATGTTTGTATGTATTAAATGAATACTGCGAAAGCGAAGGAGTGTGACATTTGGAATGACTACGCGTCATGAAGAATTGTAAATACTACACACGTTACAGAGATTAATACTAGGTAGACAATAATACAAAAAAATATGAGTGAGAATTACAATGGTAGGTATAGTAACCTAACCACCTGTTATGATGATGCACGGAAAAAAAAATCTAAGATATATATGTAAGTACTTGGACATTTTCCCTTCAAAAACATTAGTGTCAGCTGATGACATGCAATCAACGCTAACATAATACTCGCTTACTACAAGAAGCTTCCGCGAAATCCTCGAGTAAATGATATAAGATTGCCAATGTGTACACCGACCTAAGCCATCCAATCTGGCACACTTAGCCGAACAATAAGTGAAAAGGTGGCCAAATATCGACCCGAATGTTCCGGGCTCCATCATCGACCTAATAAACATGCCGTTAGTTCTTATAAAGGACGCTATTAATACGTGAGGGAACTCACGAACAGAATACGTATTAATATTGAAAAGGTACTTTAGTATGCGTTTAGCAATTCCCAATAGCACTTTATTATTTAACCGTTGGAAAGTGCATTCGTTCGGAACGGTGCAGAGGACGCGGATTGGATAGGTAATGCCTATGTTATTGGCATAAACAAGGCGTGGCTTGGGAACCATGGTAAGTGTTAATACGAATGTCTATTTCTCCGAATTTGGACACAAATATGCTCAATAAATTAACGAGCATAACCCCAAATTCCTCCGAACCGTTGGTTTCTCCACAAACAGACTTTATAAATCTGTGGTTAATATTTTCAACTAACACAGTCTCGGCATAGCAAGCCGTGTTAGATTTGTCAATTTTAGAATTAACCCTCGACGTTGCGTTGAGTTTTATAACAAGACTATTCACAGATACCGAAACAGTTTGGATGTCTATTTTTAATGTGAACCAGGCGAGTTGCCTACCACTAACATCAAACGTAGTCGAATGCTCCATGCACAGAAAGGGGGTACAAAATGCATTCAAACGTGCTAGCGCTGTAGCGGCGTGATGCTAAATTACGACACTTCCTTTTATACAATTGAGGCATTCTGGGAGCCAGGCTGCCCTGCAGGGGGGCAATCGTTCGTGATAACAAAGTGGCTCTATTTTGTCAACTTTGTCTACCCAGGAAGAGATAAACCCGAGATTATTATTTAGCCATTTGCATGATTTACACATTTCCAAATGGAGCAGGCAAAGTACCTACGCGAAATGTCAAAAAGTAACCATGACTATTTAGCATGAGTTTTCAGCACATTTTTAGGTTTAAAAATATCAACAATGACAGAGGTTACTAGCTTTTCGCCTAAACCATAACTGAAACTACTTCACATCATTTAACAGCAGTAAATTCAGCGACGTGGCTCTTAAAATAAATGTATTGTAGGAGTGGAAAAATGCGGGAAGGTACCATCGAACCAATTGATTACTGACCCACCATAGAACCTTTTCACAGTGAACGTCATAGTGACATTGCATTGATTGACAAAGGAAATGTTTATGACGTTTATTGTGACAACGTTCTGCGATGGGTCAGGAATCAGTTGGTTCGATAGTACACAAACTACAGAGCAATTTATAATACGCATATATACGTTGCGATGACATCCAGACGACATCTTTACTGTGCAATTAATGGTTGAGCCAAGCCATATAAAACATATAACTGCGAAAAAGCCACCGGTGGGATCGTTTATCATTTTATGTTCCATAATAAATAAACAAATTCAATCGAAACAAGATTATAAGCGCTTGAAACTGAACCAAATTGACACCAATCAAACAGCTTGCAGAGCCAGCCTACTGCTCCGTGCCGATGTTCGCCATTTATAACCTATACTAATAGGTTCATTCGTTTAATTGTATACGACATAAATATTAATCGTCAGTCGTCGCACATCGAGAAACGCAGCGGGCGCCGGGAATATGTTTATGTATGTGCTCGCGCCGCCCGAGAAAACTTGACAAACTGATTTAAATGCTGTTTAGCTTTAGTAGGTGGTTTCTTGTTAGTGAAATAAATGATCATTGGGCGGTGAGAGCCTCCTATGTTTTATTATGTGGTTAGGACGCGGCAAGTCTCGCCAGTTTACGTTTCTTGGACTCAAATCGATCGTTGAGTCGATTTAGCAATTTATTTCAGACCCTAAACGACTGTCGAGATACGGATATAAATAAAACATTTGTAGCTTCCTTATAAGTACAAAGACGGAAAAATAGCGATCAAGGGAGCGTTTCCATGGAAATGACGCGGAGAAGAAAGACTCGACACAGTCAAATTTAAATTAAGAACGAAGGCAATTTACTCTACATCATGTTCCAATCTGCCATCATTTATTTTCTTCTTTACGCATCTTTCTTTATACTCGTAGTGTTTTTAAGAACGTGTTTATTGAGAAGTGCGATTTTAAAAACAAAAACACGATTTAATAAAATATACCCCCTAGTTTAGATCTTAATCTGCAGGATCTACCTATCTGTAGCTCCAACCTACCCTCAGAAGGTTCTCTGAGACACTCAATTTTAGAATTTCTGATTCCGCTTAATTCCGGTAAGTAAGGTACACATGGCCTTCTTACCCCCCTATTAAAATTAAATAATCACATTGACATTATAAATGCGAGTTTCTAAACATTTGTGTGCGTGTGTAGATTTGATACCTTTTCACGCTAAAACAGCGTGATAAATTTTGATGAACTTTGGTATGAAGGAAGCTGACACTGGCAAAATCCCGTGGGATTGTGATAAAACAACTACACAGACGGAGTTGTGGGATACTAATCTAAGTTTTATACATCCACTTTGTCAGTTGGCATGACAGACAAGCAATAACTATGCGTTAACTACAGCAAATAGACACCTACCAAGCTAGGAAATGCTTTAAAACGTCGAGTACGTTTACAGACTTCCTCGTCGCAAGTTAGAATTAAAACTATAAACACCCTATTACTCCTTCGCGGTGTAATATCCCCACACTGTCGTATCAGATCGGACGTCAGTCAGACGCAGCTAAGGCCGGCTTAAGGCGAACGACACGCGTAGGAATATCCTCAGATAGCATCAGCGTGTGGACCCGATTGAACGATAGCGACATACGCCCCGGTGAAACGTATAGAAATATTTTGAATGTGTCCCGTCATGTTTGTAAATGTATGCTCAATGCCGTGTGGTGTCGGGTTTAGGATAGCACCTTTACATGTTCCTTGGGTGTTGTAAGAGGCGACTAGAGGGTTGAGGTATATTTTAGACGACAGGCTAACAACCTGTCACTATTGTACCTCGTCACTTAAAACCGAAAAATATGCTGTAGCTGTAGGCACTGCTACGAAGCGAGAAACAGTCGTGGTCTTGTCTCTGTAGTAGCATAGAAGCGTTACGTGTGCTCTGTCTTCCCCATTTGGTAATGTATGTGTGATGTATGTATGATGTTTGTACTTACTAAGCCTTTCGATTCATCGTAGTTTGTTTTAAAGATCCAAATGTACATGAGCATCAGCTTACCTGTAACAAAATAACATAAATTATTAGATATTCACATGTAAAGTTACACAAAAGGTAGATACGTTTTGTAACGTTTCTATGGCTAATGGACATGAATGTCACGACCCGTAACACGGCTGCGTGATTTTTGGGAAAGGTCAGTAAAAGTCGTATCTTAGCCCTACCTACTACATAATGTATGCAATTATATAATGTATTCACGCGTACGTGCGCATGCGTAGATAAGCAAAGGCATTGTATAAATATTTAGGAGAAATGCCTTTAAAGAAAGTGGGTTGAGTCTGACATCTCACGAATTCTGGAGAAATCTGCCGAAGAATAAAGTTACATTTTGTAAGCACTATTTGCTGATTAATGTCTTGTTTTATAAACATTATGTGGATCGAGCACTTCCGCCCAAAGACGCATAAAGAAGTCATAATAAACGAGCCTAGACAATGGCCGCGGGCAGTTAAACAACGGGAATTAAAAAAATAAACGGCCTATAAAATGGGCTAATTCAAAAATGGAACAGATACATTCAATTAACGTCAAAGTCAGGCGCGTCCAGAGACAATGGCGCGGTCGCATTACCCCCAAACAATGAACGGAAGAAGCCGCGTACTTTCATTGATTAATGCTAGATCTGGTTGTGATTTAAAACGATATTTGCTAAAGGTAATAGCCGACTTCCGTCAAGATGTGTATCGCCGGAGAATTGTTTGACGGACGCCTGTCTGTCCGTGCCCTAACAACGCTCTGATGGATGTAATTTTAGCCTTTCTAGTGCGGGCGGCGGAGCGTGCGTTTCGGATGTATTTCGGCTTATAAACACAAATTGCCTATTTTAGAAAGGAATGGAAATTAACAATAGCACCGCACGGATACAAATTTGATGATGACTCAGCGTTATCATATCACGAGCTATTCGATTCTCGGCTCATTCTTTCCGCTGCAGCAATATTTGGGTGGAAAAAACAACCTTTTTGGAACGAGTTTGAAAAAGTTGGTTGCACAGTTCGATCGAACAATTAGCCGTCAGTTAATGCGGCATAATTTCCGATCTCGACCCAAATTTTTGTAAAGAAAGAACTGAACATTCAGGTCAATAGTTTGTATAGAAGCTACTAGAAGCTGAATGATGAGAAACTTGCTCGTTAAATGTTCATCAATCAGCAGTGAATGCATCTGAATGCCTTTTAATTATATGTTTATGCGTTCTCCTTAGCGACAGGTACGAGTTGAATGACGTTGCAAACTGGTTAATCTATAGTTAATTGAATGGGATTACTTAATGAACTTTGTTTGATGAATGGAACGATACCTAGTTTTCATTAATTTCTCATCTACAATAGAAGCATGCGCGCAATTGTTTGAAGTACCTTATAAATGGGTAAAATGATCTCCCCTGCTTTAATAATCAAATGAGAGCTGTCGACTGATGTTGGCGACTAAGCACGATGACAAAGGGGAAAAGCTCCCCAATTAGTGCAACCCTTTGCACGCCCAAATATGACGTTCCCCAAAATCTTTGGACCTTCAAAAAATTAAACTGAGCCTTGCACTTTAAACCACTTAGTTCGAGTTTGATGAATTCGGGGATCGAGTATTAATTCAAACGGTGTTCGCATTCAATTAGGTTTTGTTGCGCGCTACGAGTATCCCCACTGAGCACGGACAATACACTTTTATGTATGACAAATCCCCGTGCAACGATCGACAAGATAGATATAAAAATTCAAAAATGACAAACATACTTTACGCCTGTATTCCCAAATGGGGTAGGCAGAGCACATGAAAGTCTACATAAATAAAACCATAGCTATTTCACGTTTCTTTGCTACTTCTAGCATTATCTTTTTAGTAGTGTCCGACCGAAATTTCGGTTTCGGTTTCGGTTTCGGCCAGTTTCGGCCAAAAAATCAAGTTTCGGCCGGAGTTTCGGTTTCGGCCAAAAACGGCCGAACCTTTCGGCCGCGCCGAAACTTACAACATCATACATTCGGGTCGCGCTCGGCTAACGTCGGGCGCGCTCGGCACAGCTGGCAATACGTGTTGTGTTTGTTTAATAAGTTTGTCAAAAACACTGTTTTTATTTTTAATTAGATAATTAGTTATAAAAAAGAAAAAGTATAAGTATAGATTTGTTACTATATTATACTCGTTGATTTGTTATCATGACCTATGCTATGCACCTTACATAATAAAAAAAAGGTTCGCTAAAATGATTATCAAAGATGATCGATTTGTTGAAAATTTTCGGATAACTCACGTTTAATACATCTACTTTAGCTCGGCATGTTTCGGGGTAATTCGTAGCCCTTCATCATCTTCATCTTCATAATATGGAGGTAATCGAGTTGTGTCTGAAAAGTGGATATTTGGTTTGGCGCGGTGAATATTATTTGCAAATTGATGGAGTGGCCATGGGTTCACCGATAGCTCCTGTCACTGCCAATATTTTTATGGAGTAGTTGAAGGATAAAGCCTTAAACAACGCTCCTGTGGTTCCTAGATATTGGTGGCTATACGTGGATGACATTTTTGCCATTGTGTCAAGAGATAGTTTGTCACAATTTACCAACTGTCTTAACACGGTGCACGATAAGGTTAAGTTCACAGTGGAGATGGAAAGAGACGGGCATCGGCCATTTCTGGATGTTTTGGTTATGCGTAGACCTTGGGGAGGCTGGAAATCACGGTATATCGTAAGCCAAATCATACTGATCGTTACTTGAGCCCAGATTCTCACCACCATCCGTGTCATTTATCTTCTTTGCCCAGAACGTTGATAAATCACGCCTAGATGAAGCCGCGGCTCCTAGATGAAGGGCTACGAATTAGCCCGAAACATTTCGAGCTAAACTCGATTTATTAAACGTGAGTTATCCGAAAATTTTCAACATGAGTGATTCTCACGGTAGTTTAATGTTCAATGCTAAGTTGCTAACGCTAACTTCTAAAATAAGGGTATGATAAAACTAAAAAAAAATGTGAAGGGAAAAAAAATAACTAGGTCTAGTATTCGCTTTAAACTCAATTCGCTTTTAATTTACCTACCTACTACCTAGTCAATGGTGCGGAACCATTCGTGCGTGATTACGACTCGCACTTGACCTTTTTTTCTTTTTTTTATAAATAATTGTCCCAATTTCGTGCCCTAATTAATACAGGATAAAATACACGAAATTTCAGTATTTTATGGAACTTTATATTTGACCACGTGAGTTTCGGTTTCGGTTTCGGTTTCGGCCGAAACTGAAGCCACTGCCGAACATTCGGTTTCGGTTTCGGTTTCGGCCGCAAAACCAGTTTCGGTCGGACACTACTTTTTAGGTTTTGAATTGGCAGGTAGGTATCATCATCATCATCAGCCTATATACGTCCCACTGCAAGGCACAGGCCTCCTCTCAGTATGAAAGGGCTTGGGCTATAGTTCCCACGCGGGCCCAATACGGATTGGGAACTTCACACAGGTATAACAGTGATTTATTTATTATTCAAAAATGAACATTATGTAATTACGTCATGTCTTATTTGAGTCTGTATTTTTATGATATCAACATGTTCGAAGCTCGCTTTCAATCAAACTAAACCACTCGCTAATGGCCCCAGGTGGAAGAGTTCCCATGTCTAATTTAATTAAACCAATATTGCCTCAAAGCTCCAATCAAGCTCTTATTTAGTGAAATTACAGGCAGTTAACAAATTTTCCCACACTCGCGCAAATTATGTAACGTGGGCGGAAAAATATGCATTGCGCCTATGCGTTTTCGCCACAGACTTATATCAAAATAGACGACTCAAGTGTATATACTTCGCGCGCCAAAAGGGAAAGCAATGCTCTTCCTTTGACGCGATTTAATTCATTTTCTACCACTGGTTTAACTGCCTAAAGACAGGACAACATGAATAAGGCGGCGTCACCTTTGAATCGGTTTCACTCGGACTGTCAACTCCCATCACTAAAGCGCTCATGGGACGTTACGTCGAGAAAAAGTGGCACGCTTGGTTTTCATACAGTAGGAACTCGCGGTATCTGTTTCGATATAAGTCTGTGGTTTTCGCTTCATGTGCGTTAGAGGGTGAGTGCGGGGTAGGGTGGAGTAGGAGGCGGGGAGGGGACTCTCCATTCATGGTCTCCGATGAATGGGGCCATAAACGCAAATTGCAGGGCTGCACGCCGCCTGCAGAGCTTTGTTAGCACGCGCGTATCCAGAAATAGAAGACTGCCGCGAAACAAAACACGCTCGCATCATGTTTGACGCTCGAGCAATAGCGTCAAAATAAGTTGAAAAATCTCTATGTACATATTTGCAGATAAAAACCTATTCCAAATTGATGCACAAATTTAATCTATCTTGGGAGTGTTTCGACTAACCAGAATAACCAGATAAGAATTGAATAAAACTCATGGCAATAAATAGTACCTAGCTAAATAAGTTACTGTGCTGATAATTCTATTTGTAGACAATTCTAATACCTACTTAAATATTTCAGGGCGGACTGTAACCGACAAAACTAGCACACCTGTATTTAAAACGATGTAATACGAGCCCCAGCTACTCGTGTTTATTTTCAGCGTAATTTCAGTTCATCAAATATGGGTAACGGTACGTTCATCGCGGAAGGGAAATTACTTTCAATTGCACACCATAAACTGGTCTAGGATCATCCTCATTCGACCACAGAATTGCGGCCAATAAACCTGGCAGGCATGCTGGCCCCGCCGCAGCCTAGCCCGCTGATTGGTGGAATTACCAGGATTGCCATATCTGGGATAGGGTTGCCAGCAAAAAAAACTTTACCACTTATGTAGCAAATTACGTAAGGCAACTTGAGGATTTAGTCAGTTATTAAGGGACCTAGCGTCAATATTCGATGCTATTGTGATGATCTGATGATCCATCGTGTCGATATACTCGTAAAAATTTCAAGGCATGTAAACGAAACTCAAAAAGAGGAAACCAAAGAAACCGGGTCATCAAACTACATATGTAGCATACAGAGAACACTAGCCACAGTTAAACCAATTGATTTCTGGCCCACCGTAAAACGTCATGATAAACAAAACAAAGATTTCCTTTGAAAAGCAATGCAATGTCACTACCTATGACGTTCACTGTAAATTAGTTCTATGGCGGGTCAGGAATCAATTAGTTCGAAAGCACACCAAATAAATCACTACAATTCCCATTCATGCCGTCACTAACATAAACCATCGCATGATCATGGGAACCATGCAGCGATAAAACTCATCCACCTTTATTATGCATAGATAATTTAATCGCCTGTGTAGGTGTCCAAGTTTCAGTACTATGAGTACACCTGGCAACCCAATATGAAAGTCTTATACCTCTGCCGCTAAAGTTCTTAAGCTCCATCGTTGCGTTATCGGTTGTACGTAATGTAAAACACAATTATGACCGCGATCATTTTCTGGTCAGTTATTATTTAAACGCTGCATTAAATGCTATGAAAGCAATTTGTCTCGCTGCATAAGATATAAACGTAACTTTTAAATTAATCAAATATTTTAATGCATAGTAATCACTCGAGTCTATAAAGTTATTGTCTTCGCTATAGCTTTCTATAATAACATGGCCTCTTTTGATTTTATAGGTTAATAAAAACTTTGTATTCATTATCACACTCTGTCAATATTTAATTTTATCAAGTGTTAGTTTTACTTCGCTTTCTGTTTGATGAGTGAGCCCGTAAAACACGGCTGGGCGCTAAACGAATAATCGTTTGCTATAAATATGTACTTTAGTGTTTATGGGAATATTGAATTAACACGTGTTTTTTTATTAGCACATGAATAAATATGTAATTAGAACACGTGTAGGTATTTCTGTCGCCTCAATAGCAGTGCTTTTATAATTATTATTGGCCTATGCAAAGCGTTTAAGAATGTCTATATAATTTACACTAGTATGCACGTTACAAATGCATACTACCACATACAGTGTAGCTTTCTAAGTCTTTACCAATGATACATTAGTTTCGAAAATATCTAATAACGCGTTATTTAATTTAATAAGCAACGTTTCACTTTTTTTTCGACTCACGAAACTGAACAATGAAGAATATTTTTTACTATACTCTTTCCTTCACCTTTACAAAACTTACTTTCACTTATAATAATATCATTAGGTACCTGTAACAGAGACGAACTCGCAAATGTAAATGATATTAGACATAGTAAATAATAACTGACTGAATGCGGTTCTTCTGTCTGCGATATTTGAGAAAGCGTAATGTAAAATTGTTGGTACTTACATCTCAATTGCCAATCAATGACATAGCGAAAACGAACCGTCTCGACATATACAATTTTCATATAATAACGCTCTAGATAATTATACGTCATGATAGACATATTTTCCAAAGAACACCACTGAGAACTAACGTCAGTTTGTAATCTTACGGAAAGAGTTAGGCACGACAACTGTTTTTAGTGTTGTTAAAATTAATGTCACCTTTACCACCGATAAGCTACTGACCAGTAGGAAGAACCAAACTTTGCATTTCCATTCATAAATTTTGCTGACTTTTACGCGTATTTAAAAGAACTCTCTACGCCTGCCAGTTGTAAACTTTACGCTTTTTCGCTTTTATGGATCAGACTACACCGCCGCTATTTATCATTTTTAATTTATCCATTCCGCTTATGTAAATTAGCTTTAGATATTTTCTAAGCATTCGTGTCGTTCCGGATTCCGCGTTGATTTTCACAAACATTTCAATCAACAGGCATGCAAGAATGCAACGGACTTCCACATATTTTTTTATAAAGAAATAGAGAAATGCCGAGACTTTGTATCTCCTGACTAATGTGTTAATCTCTGTTAGTAGAACTTGAATAAGTACATTTTTAATTCTAACGGACTAGTAAAAGTATACCTAAGTCATATCATAACAAAAAGGCACAGACTTATCGTAAAGTAAAGCTAAATCGAAAATTAAACCATGTTTACTCTTTTAGTAAATATTATGGTTTTCACTAACACGTGCTTCCACTAGAATTATGATATTGACAAACCATTTTGGTAAGTGGTGGTGTCGATTCTAAGTCAACACTAAGGCGGTACACAGCCATCAGCAGCAAAATGAGAGAAAACATGGAATTAACCGTAAAATTCGTCTCGACAGTCAACAGCCGCGGTGTCTAATGACACCGGATCAAGTTGCCAGCGCCGGTATTTGGATCATGTATCAATGAAAACGAAATTACATTGTGTACTCAACGGGAGTTTTACCGTACAACGCATAATCCAGAGATATGGCCTATAAAGTCTTTCGCGATAAAGTTAACTAGCACTGAATGACAGTATTTTAATTTATCTAGATCTTTACGACAGTTTTACTAAAAGGCAACGAGAAATAATGAACAGTAAAGGGTATAGCGGATGTTTAATTGGTAATTGGCTTTTAAATGTTAACAAAGCTACAAATGTAGGCCGTAATAGTAATAACTAAGTCTTTGATCAGGAGAATTGAGACAACAATGGCTTAAGGCGAGGCGCTGCCTTCAGCTATTCATTTAAATGGCAATCAAATTGTCAACTACTAGTTATATAATCTATAAACCAACTACCGGTGCTTTGTAGCTACAACGTGTATTACGTTTATGTGGCTATAAATTTAACCCTAATTTATACGCAAGGAAAGCTATTACCAATATTTTTACAATAAAATGTAATTGACAGCCATTTTGCGACGCTTTGAATGTAATGTAAAGGGTTTTTGACAACTAATATTTCAATTACATATGTCTTATGTGCAATTTACTTTCCAACAGTTGACTGATTAAGATTATGGCTTCTCTAGCTCACGGACAGAATGTTTTTGAGCGAAACTAATTTGATACTGACACATTTCTGAACAGAGTTGGTACTTAGGTAAGTTAATCTTCTGTGTAACTATAGAAAAAACAGTCTGTAAAATCAGACACAATACGAGCTATGTAGTACAGTCACCAGTACTAATATCTACCACAGCGGAGCGTGCAAAAATATCTGATACGTCCTACTTACCCTTACGCATTTAGTAATAGAGTTCTACCAGATATTTAGGCAGCCTTATTGTGTCAGATATTGGTGCTGGTGACTGTACCAAGGTACCTATGTAACCCAGATCGGCGGGGCATGGCAAACATTGTCATCAGCGACTGAGATGATTCGCATACCATGTTGTCATATCCGTTACGGGACTGGTGGAGCGGAACTAAAGAAGTCTTCATTGTGAGGGCCAGCCCGGCCAAGACGAGGCGCTTGTCAACATCAATTATAATGAGCATTGTATGTTTAAATGTGTATACGAATCTAAGAATACTGATCGCGAAAGAGTATACTTTTGTATCGAGATTGGCTCATGTTTCGGGCTAATTCGTGTCCCATCATCGAGACCAACGCGCTACGGCGGCTGCGGAAAGACGTGGTGAATGTATCCGTTTCAATCCTAACGGGTGATAACAAAAAAATGAGAATACTTTTGGGCAGCTCTAAAATGAATACTGTCTACATTAAAAAAATAGTTTGTTCTATAAGATGTTGTTGTTTCTTTTATGAATCATATAATGTGCAATTTTTTTTTTTAAATCAGTTTTGTTTGTCGAAGATGGCGTCAAAACAAGGAGCTTTGAGACTACGCGTTGTAAACTTTTACAATTCTAACATTTGTCTCGGTAAAAAGTTCACAGTGGACTTTTTTATCGAGGAAAACGTGCCAATTTCTACCATTTATAGAATTTTAGCATCCTTGACAGTAGCTCAAAAAAGTAGCAGCGGTCGACTAGCGAAGATTATGACCAAGAGGGCGTTAAAGTTACTCCACAATTTTTTTAACGATAACGATGCCATAAGCCAAAGCGATGCCGCTAAAAAATTCAATTGTACTCAACAGTACATTTTTAAATCGTTAAAAAAGATCGGCCTGAAATGCAGAAAGAAGGTGAGGGCACCGGAATACACAGACGAGCAAATATCGACGGTTATGTCGCAATGTCGTTGGATGACGCGAAATTACAACGAGAAATCGTTTATTTTTGATGATGAAAGTTATTTTCCTTTGAGTAAAACCCATATTCCTGGAAATGACCGGTACTATACCAGCGATGTTTCTACTACACCAGAGCACATAAAGCATAAGTACAAGCACGAATTTGAGCAAAAAATTATGCTGTATGTAGCCATTTCTGAAAAGGGTATATCAAAACTGTGGTTTAAACCAAGCGGTCTGGCGGTCAATCAAAAAGTGTACGAAAACGAGTGTCTGAAAAAAATACTGGTGCCTTTTATTCGTAAATATCATGCAAATTGAGAATATGTTTTCTGGCGTGACAAAGCATCTTCGCACTATGCAAAAAAACGCTACAATTCCTAGAGGCAAATAACATCCCATTTTTACCAAAAACGCGTAACCCAACAAATCTTCCCCAATGTCGTCCGATAGAAGATTTCTTCGGTAATTTGAGCAGTTTGGTGTATAAAAACAATTGGAGAGCAGAGAACTGTGCCCAATTAGTAAAAAAAATAAGGACATGTGTGCGGAAGATGAACAAAGACGCTGTCCAGCGGTCTTGTACTAACATATTGTCCAGGCTCCGACGTACAGCTGACCACGGACCCTATGCCAATGTCCATTAACGTTATTGTACACTTATACCTGTAAATATTCTACAATTATAACTATTTTTTAAAAACATCGCAAGAGTTTCTTTTAAATACCTTAAAAACATATTCTCATTTTTTTGTTATCACCCGTTATACGATAGTTTTATACTTAAAGAGTACAACGCATAATTAATTTTGCACTTTACTTTTTAATGCAACAGCACCGAAACTGAATGAGATGTTTTCTGGGAATGATCACTTCAATAAACAAATGATACCTACTCTTATGATAGTGATAGCTTAAGCGTCGTAGCCAGTTTAAAATGTGACTAGCGTTTTTGTACAACAATTTTTCTCTCAACAGTAAGCTGACGGTCATTATCTCCGTTAACAGTTACCCATGACACATTTAGGAGTTTTTCTGCAAATCAAGAGTCATTGTTGAGCCAGCACCGGGTTACTCACGGTGATTCTAAGAAAACAAACGTTTTGTATTGCTGGAAATTGGGCAATTTAGCAATTGTCGGCGATTAAACAATTTGTCGTAAACTACCGACACCCGGGTGGTTTTGTCGGCCTCGATTTCGGTAATAACTGTTGGATTACATTTAAAGACACGTCGAGTGTGTTTTGATATTGGAGACTATTACACGTACGCACACACGATCGTATGTTTTAGACAAGAAACAGGATCCGTCCATTCGTTTTAAGTCGTGTTTAATACACATCACATGAATTGAATATGCACGTTAATCAGATACGGATGGATATTTTGAGTATCGATTATTTGTGTCGTTGTTTAAATCACATATCGTCGTTGTGAATGCCAAATCCCATATGTGCATTTTTTAATTTTTTTGTTTTTATGCTCTAATCAAATCTCCATTAAATAGAGATTTGTTTGAACAAAAAAATGCACATATGGGATTTGGCATTCACAAATCCTGAAAATACCTGCATCTAATTTCGTACTGTCACTACATAGTATTTAAAAAAAGTATGTAGCTTCAAAACTCCGCAGTGGATTTTCTTAAATAGATAGTGATTCAAGAGAAAGATTCTCGGATTGTAATAAAGACCACAAAATTAGATAGTCCTGATTCCATCATCAAAGCGTTCGGCACTGCATTAAACACTAGCATTCACTTTCCGCATGATTCTGTCCAGTATAGTATAACAGAAAACTATAACAAGTACAAGTGAATCCGACCTACGAACTACATTATACAATACTCAAGCTCACTGACTCCTACCGAGTCTCATGTTAACAAATGGCAAAGCTGCTCAGTTCCCGGTTTCTCACGCCTCAAAGAATTTTCCTGTACCACCAGCTCACGTTCATGCACAACATTTCATGTTCGATCACGATTCGACGTGTGAACAGGCCCTTAGCTGCATCAATCCTGGGCCGATGGACGTGACAGATATGACCGTAACTCAGCGTTGTAATAAAGGGGGGTATCTGCGCGCAGATCATCGTTTTCGTGCGCGAGCGCAGGGCACCTGTAAATCTGGGGCCAAAGAGGCGACATGGTAGAACGGTCGCCGCCGTGTAAACAATTTTGATCAGTTTTTTAAATTTTGGATAATTAAAAAAAACGCACGGCGTATTGAGCCGTTTCAAAACATGTGTAGATGAATTAAGGGTAAAACTAAATTACGACCGCTGCATCCCTATGACGAAAATTGTCTCTACAAAATGTATGGGTATCGACTATCGTGACATAGAGGAATCAATTAAGTTTTGTTTTAAATTAAGTCCATGACTAGGAAAAAAAATTCTGAAAACGACTCTGTTTTTAGCTTTTTTTGAAAGAAATATTGCGGATTTAACAAGAACTTAATACAGGTCCTTCCAATTGAGAGCCTTTCGGTGTCAGCGTTAAGAAAATTGAGATTGCTATTCCGGAATTGATCAACACAACCGTAAATAAATATCTCAGTACCAATGTTTGAGACTCATACTGAAAAAGCGTGACCTAAAACACTATACAAAAATAGTCACGTCTACCTACCATCGAATCAATCAATTCCTGACCCCCATAGAACCTATTTTCAGTAAACGTCACAGTGACATTACATTGCCCGACGAGGGGATCTTTATCACGTTCATAGTGACATCGTTCCGTGATGGACCAGGAATCAAACTCGACCGTACAAAGATACCATACCAAACTTGAGCACAACCTATCGCGCATCACAACAAAATGATTTACAGCACCTATAAATCAGATAACTCGTTGTTCGCGGCTGCGCCCGAGTTGCCCTTCTGTTTATTATTTCCGTTGCACCTGTAAATTTAGACGTTGCACGCGGCGCGCACGCGCCGTCACGACCACACCGTTAGGTCTCATTTACACGGGCACGACCACTCGGGAGGCAATAAAGTGCAAAGCGGCTTTCGGGTATCGGCCGGGACTTTAAATTGAAAATTTATGACGGCCGATGAGATCTGTTGGTGGGAAGTGGTCTTAAGAATTGCGTTTAGTGTTCGATCGGTCGTCCGAAAAGAAGATTGGGTTGAGAAATGGCAATGTCCTAGAATAACACACTACTTACAAATAATCATATGCCTGTTATGTATATATTTTCGTTGATATCGTAAGGTCTAGTCTTGGATATTCACCTACATACATATATCACGCCCTTATCCGAATGGATCTATTCCGAATCACGAAAGGTTAGGTCTGTAGTCAAAACCATGGACTATTTCACGCCTTGTAGCCACTTTCAGCGTAATTTTCAGGTTCAAAGTTAGATAAAAGAGGTATAATACTGACAAGTTACTAGCCTGTCGCTCAAGGCATACTAAAACCTACAACTTCACGACATCCGCGGAAGAAACGAAGATGTGTCATTCTAAACCCGACACCAGCAAATTAACGGCCCGCGATCAATATGAACAAGCGCAGGCATTCTTTGCAGAGGAAAATAATCTCCCATGTCCCTAGTCAATGTAGAAGGGAGGTAACAAACGACTAGTGCAAGTCCCCGGGACCCCGCTCACCTCAGCAAATACCAGCACCTGATATTTAATACCACGACGTCTTTATTGTTAGGCATAAATCAAAGAGAAAAGCACTGATTGCCCGATAAAATGCATCTGTTGCTATTGAAGGTGGGCGTGATTAATCTGCTTTAATTAGAGATGGTTCTTTAAGAAGAAACGGATCGCATTATGTTATGCTCGAACGAATTAATCTTCGACGGTTGATGGATGATTTCAAAAGTTTTGTACGAGTCCATTAAGTTAATCAGATTACGTAAAGACGGGGCGATAACAAGGATTACATAATTTTGTGAGAATCTTGGCAGAGATTTGTTCAGCCTTTCAATTGTTTCTGAAGCTAGAGTTTACTAAAGATCACCGTGGAGTCGAACCACTTGGTTTCTGACTCACTGAAGAACGTTGTCACAGTAAACGTAATGAACATTTCCTTTGTCGAGCAATGCTATGTCACTATGGCCTTTACTGAAAATAGGTTCTGTGATGGGTTGGGAATCGATTGCTCTGATAGTACCTACTATGACCGTAGTACTTTTTTTTACCACTGATCACAAAATAAGTGGAAATGATAAGCCAACGGTGAGTGGTTTGAGGTGACAATGTTGATGAAACTCGCCATTCCAGTCGCGTTGTAGCGGTCTTGGTCACGAGTAGACCATGTACCCATAGTCTTGACAAACATTAGCGAGAATCACGAAAATTTAAAACATTGTATGCCATTTCCCCTCCATAATACTTCCGTGGTTGATCCTAAAGTAATTTACTAGACATCATGACAATACATGTTCCTCAGAATGCTCTAAAAGCAGTGCTCATAGTCTAAGCCCAGATCAACGAGCAATCCACATTGAAAAAGCACGTATCCCGGCAATCTCAGACTCATGCATAACTTGGCTCCCACAAAAAGCCACCAATATAAGATCTCGGCTTTCCCTCAACAATTCAAAACAGTTTACTACCGTGCTGCAACCGACTTGTACAAACAGTTTGCCCGAGCATCAAGATAAACGCCATAATCTGAGTCATGCCGGGACACTCGCTACATTTCGTTCACAATGGCTCATTAAGCTGAAATGCTTCTGCGTCCGGCGCGACGAATTTAACTTTACCTGCGAGCCGCGTTACACGTTTATTAGGGTTGTTTCCTTAACACAAAAAGTTTATTGTACGATAATTTGTAGATCTTTATTGGCATCCAAGCTCCGTATCCACTAGAGAAACTAACACCAGGGGCATTTTTTCGCTTGCCACTCAGTGCTTACTTCTCAGACTCAATCTCAAACGTCGCAGTGACTGACAGTCCAAAAAATGGTGCGCATGGTAGACGTTTGCTCGGATCAGCAAGGCACGAGTACCTAGAGATATGCGTCACTGTCTAACTAGAGACGTCAGAAAATGACAAGTACCTAGACTACCTCGCGCGCGTGTCGTATCGCGCGTGTTGTGTTCAGCTTACAGATATCTAAGGCAAAGAATCACAAACTTTTGTAAGTTCTTCCTGGAGCGGCCCCAAAGGTGATCACTTAGGAGAGATATACGGTCCAAACGTTAAAGCTATCTGAATACTAAGTAATCCTACAGCCTGTTAAAGAAACAAACACTAATAATCAAGAAAACCGAGTAAAATATAGATAGATTCATAGGAGGATTACAAATACATAATGTCTATGGATTACGAGCTACAAAGGCAAAACACGTATGTCACGAAACAGAGATCTACTAATTGAATTTGTTTAAGTTAACAAAGTTGTAGAATATCGTAATATAAAGAATGATAATTGAAACGCTTCGCGGCCTGATCCTTAAACAATCAGGTATCATACAAATGCCTACAAAATAGGGCAGTAAAACCTAGGCTACTTATGCATCAAAAGAGTTATCAAGAATGTAAAAGCTAAAAGGCTTTCCTGACTCTCGAAAGATAATAAACTAGTTCGCTAAGATAGGTAAAACGGTAAAGGGAAGTTGTATAATTTAAGCACGACCGACTAATGAAATCATTAGAATGAAGTAAGTAATTACTAATTACTATCTAACTCACAAATGAATGGCAAGGGAAGTAGACTAAAATTTTAATTGAAATTTTAGTGTTTTCGATAGCAACAAGACCATGTACCAATACTTCCAGAGGTGGGCAATTTTGCGCTTCGGTCATATTTTTGTACAATGGAATACACAATGGCTTAACTAGAGACCCATGTCATACACATATTATATCATATCAAACAGCCGGCCAACTCATTTCTCAGACTCGGCTAGTTTCTTAATTTTGACATTATTACTTGTTGTTTCTGCGAATGGCGCTCTGTTGTCTCTGCCATCCACGCAGAAAATAGAGCATGATTTTTGTACATCTATGCATGTTCTTGTTATTTTAATATCACTGCAATGCAATCCACACAGAGAAAAAAATGGAGAGTATGCATTTTATATGTTTTTCTACTGTATGATACCTAGAGGCTAAGTTCCGGTAGTACTTATCAGATGCGGAATCAGAGACTATAAAAAGTAAGATTGAAATGCTTTCGTAATATAATTAATCTCAAGCTAATAATCGTAAAAGATGTAAATAAAAGACATGTTTGCAGGAAGTCTTATGGAATAACTGACACCACCGTCTACTTAATATCAATCAAGATGGTCGTAACTCGCAAGAGTCGCGGACCGGTCCACAGATAGACTTTTTAAATTACTTATGAGTACTAAGGAAGGAGATATGCATACTTTCACATGAATTGCAATAAATTCACACTTGTAAAGCAATTATACATTTATATTGTAGTTTATGGCGTTTAATTGAATGCATCATCGCCACCGACGGTAAATTCAATTAGAAATATCTTAGTAGGGTTGAATAATATAAAAATAAAACTATGCCTTCGATTTTCCTTTGTGTGGTGACTTCTCATACTCGTACTTAGGTTTGGCGTAGTGATCTTTAGATGAAGACAGAAAAAAATCATAAACAAAACCACGTCTTTTTTTTTATAAATCCATAAAGGGCTTGAAAAAACCCGTACTTTTTATTACTTAACCATTCAGATTTCTAAAACGTTTTAATTAAAACCTAACATAACACTAACACCATAAGCTCACGCATTTCCTTACGACCTCAGACTGCAGCGCCACTGCAGATGGCAACGAGACGCGCGCGCCGCACACAAATTGTGCGCGTGCGTCTAACGGACCGGCGATAATCGACGCGCGATAAAAAAGCCGCGCGAGCGCGTAACGACCCTACCACGACACCGGGCCAAACCCGACCTTAGACCAAGTTCCTCGTACATTGCGCGCTCGAAACAATCAAAGCATATGCCATCAGAGCGGCTTGGTATAAAAATATGGTTTGTACACGTAGCTTTGCTTTTCGCCTAACGCCCAAAATCAAATTGATAATGATTCAGTTTACATTCATAAATATCACAGCATTATTCCATGTGGGGTAGACAGAGACAACAGTGCGCCATTCGCTTCCATCCTGGCATACTTCTGTCGCTTCATTCACATTCATCCCGCGCGTCATATAGGTACCCGATGGTTTCGAGCACTTTTAATTTTACATAGTGACATTGCGTGGTATGGCAAACAAAATCGTTTTTAAGCACATCCATTGTGACAACGTTCTGCGTTCAAGAATCAATGGCTCGACTGTAAGTTGTTATTGTATATGTGAAAAGTCGCAATGTAGGAAACAACGCAGGAAACCGACTGGACCGAGACGGACCGCGCGATGCGCTCCGCCCGTCAGCGCTAGCGCCCGCGCCGCTGACTTCAAAGTTCAACGGGAGGATGCATTTGTCAAATTGAATATTGCTTGTCAGTCTTACAACGATAAAGTCGATATTATTAAATCGTAAAATGCGATTCTGTACAAACGTGTCTTTGTTTTTAGTCGACTGTAAGAAAGACGAGGTTTGTTTGAAGAATGATTGACATTTTAATAAAATAATATTAATTGTTGGCAGTGATTGGGTACTATAACAAGCTGAAGTAGGGACAAAGTTGACATAGATATCACGAAAAAATCGCTTGTAATTTTAAGATTTGTTTGTTTATTTACTATAAATAGTTCCATTTCATAAAAAAGAAAAACATCTCAATCCGTAGTTAAGATGAATTGGATTTTATACACGACTGAGGTTGTGCGATTTTATATTGTTGGATTTATACTTTTGGTTACAGTTGTAAAAAGAATATCAGGATATTATTTAGGGAGTAGTATCCCTACCCTACTTACCTCATTTTAAGGAAGGTAGGTACTATAAAATTTTGATAAACGTCTCTACATATTATTTAAAACAAATAAAAGAACCACAAGAAAATCTAAACAATTAATTAAACGAAGAGCAGGTAGTTATGTAGGCTTGGCAGTACATGACATTTTATTTATGTAGGCAATGGCAACTGGCAAATTATTAATAGCCACATGCCCGTATTTTTATCAAATCTAGGCTATCGGGTCAGGCGACACATGTTAGCATGCTAAACAGCCTGATACATAATTAGCAGAATTATCACCCACATTCGCTAACCGTAGTTTAATGGGAAATCAGGTATTAAAACCGATACCAGTAATATATTCATGGTCGGAACAGCGCTAATGGCTAGCAAATTGAGGAAGCCGATAAAAGCATATAAAAGCTTATAAAAGCTACTGTATAAATATCGCTTCGGCGCCCATAGATCCTACGCCATAAAAACATCGTTAATATACCAATACGGAAAATGGACTATTATCCTACGCACGGAAGCTCTATCCGATACCCATTTAAATAATGTATGGGATACTGAACCAGAATAACCCATCCTTAAGCTAAAACACAAAAAAAGAACTCTGTAACGACTACAAAATAACAAAAACCTAAGTAGGTACCTCTAAGAGAGTACAATCTCAATTTTTATTTTAGTTGAATCATCAAGCTAAATGCCTGTATTCCCAAACGGGGTAGGCAGAGGACATGAAACGCTACAAAGACAAAACCATGATAATTATTTCACGTTTCGTTGCCAATTCTAACATATTATTTTAGCTTTAAAATTGGCACGTAGAATAGTGATAGGTTGCTAGCCGGTCGCCTAAAATGTAACTTGCACTAGTTATGTCCTTAGTTTTTTCTTACGACATCCACGAAAGAAACGGAGAGATGTTATTCTAAACCCGAAACCGCGCGGAAAATAAGATAAATTAAATGTATATTTTGAGAACAAGGCAAGCAGGTATTTTTACCCCAGAAGACGGGGGTGGCGACTTTCCGATGGGGTGGCAGCCTATAAATAGAAGTATCCGGATTATTAAATTCTAATTCATTTGCTAAAATTAGAAAGATTATCTTTGACGGAAAAAGAACGCCCATTATAAGGTTGAAACCCTTATCGCTTTGTCGAAAACCTTAATTAACGTTAGTAATTAACTATTCTGTTACTATTTCTGGAGAAACGCACCTACAGTTTTAAAGGGCAATTCAATTATGTGAATTCCTAGTTTATTATGACAAGATAAGTTTGTATTTTCTATAAAATTTGCGATTGTTTCAACAATTTTGATTTCATACCTACTTCCAATTATTTATTTAGAAATTCATGATCTGATCACTATTTAGGCATTTTCTCTTTCTTTAAGAAAGAGAAATGCAGGCTCCACCTGCTACAGCTGTGTTCTCTTCTTCATCTGTATGCCTTTTGCTTGCATGGCTGAGATCGTCCTGTGTCGGCCAACCATCGACACGTTGACGTCTTTTCCACTCAAACTGCGTTGACTTCAAAAAGCTATTTCTTATCGGCATTAGTCGATAAGTGTGGGGAGATTTAAAATGTTAATGACAACACTTTGAATGCAAATGATCCATTAAGTTGTAAAAAAGTTTTTATTAAAAACCGAGGCATTATCGTAGAACCTTTTAATATGATCTAATTTTAAATTGAGTAGATCGTATTTTAACGATAACCATAAACCCGAGGCTAATAAATGTGTTAACCGTAAACGGTTTAACCTCCGCACTAACTATCGGATTAGATAACCTTTTAGAGACCTAATACTAAGTTACAACCAAGTAAATGTTGATATTAACCTCAGCTGGGTTAAAAAGTTGTGATGGGTATGATATATTGTATTGTATTGTATGACTCTTTATTGTACACAAAAACACTTACAAAAAAAAAACAATTATAACGATAACAGCCTTATGCACAAAGGCGAACTTATCCCCGAGGGGATCTCTTCCAGTTAACCTTCGGGTGATTGACAGGAAATCTTGATAGAGTAGACATACATACAAAAAAAAAGAGAAGAAAACGAGATAAACCTAAAACTACTGAATCCAAACAAACATATATAAATAAATATATCCAATACATAAACATTACATCCTAATACACATAAATAATTATCGCTATTATAAACTAATATATAACATTCAATATTATAAATAAAATATTATAACATACAATAGACAGACAGGACACATAACAACCAACATTTACGACGATTTGTCAAGCCAGTACTCCTCCAAACGTCTCCTCAAAGTTGCCACAGTTTGCGACTGTCGGATATCAACTGGCACCTGATTCCAAAGTTTGACAGCAAGGAAGGAAAAGGAATTGGAATATGATTTGGATGTGGAGATCGGGAAAGCGAGGGAAAGATTGCTACTCGACCGAAGTCGGTTCCCAGAACCGGAGGCCAAGTAGCTAAATCTTTCGGAGAGGTAGGAAGGGGATTGAGGCTTAAATAGAACATTAAAAAGCAACGACAGGACATGAACACTACGACGGTGACGAATTGGTAGCCATTTGAGCTGAGAGCGAAAAGCGGACACATGGTCATACTTGCGCAATCCAAATATGTAGCGAATGCAGACATTCTGGAGTCGCTCAAGCTTATCGAGTAGCTGCTCGGATAGGTCGATAAAGGCAATATCCCCATAGTCCAGAAGGGGTAGAAGGAGAGATTGTGCAAGGACTACCTTGGTGTGGAAAGGGAGGAAGTTTTGCAGGCGTCTGAGTGAATGGATTGAAGCAAAAAGCTTTCGGCTGACCTCAGAGACATGAGCCGACCAGGAAAGTGTCTGATCCATAATGATGCCCAAATTTCTGACTGTGGTAGAAAAAGGAATACACGAGTCGTCAAAAACTAATTCGGGCACCACCAGGTCAGGCAGCTTTGAGATGAAATATGAGCTTCCAATTACTATCGCCTGCGACTTCTTGGCATTCACCTTTAACCCAAAATTCGCCGCCCAATCTCTAATGGACTCCAAGTCAGTGTTAACGCGATTAATCAAGTCAGGAAAATCATCAATGCCCGCTGACGCGTATATCTGCAGATCGTCAGCGTAGAGATGATAGGAGGAGTGCAATGACGCCGTTATACCGTTAATAAAAATGGAAAAAAGGAGAGGGGAGAGCACAGCTCCCTGAGGGACACCAGCGGTAAGGTCGTTCCAATTAGAACATGTGTTCTCCAATTTTACCCGCTGGCGCTTACCAGTGAGGTAAGATCGAAACCACGACACGGCGGGACTGGAGATATTTAAAGTGTTAAGGATACCCAAAAGGATATCAAAGTCCACAGTATTGAAGGCGCCTATATATTGTGTTGCCTGTGTGGTGTCGTTTATAATAACACCTCGCCATTTCTTCCGTGGCAGTCGTAAGAAGCGATTGATGAAATAGGTTTGTTAGGTATACTTCGGACGACAGCCTAGAAATTTGTCACCATTAGGTACGCCTCCTCTTCTTTTCAAACCTAAAATTATGCTAAAACTGGCTGCGAAGCGTGAAATAGTCATTGCCATGGTTTTATCGGTCACGTTACGTGTGCTCTGCCTACTCTATTTGGGAACACAGGCGTGATTGTTTGTATGTATGTATGTGTATGATCGAAACTTCGGCATAACTTTTTCTGGCCGGTGCAAATTCGATTAGCGTGCATGACAAAGTACAAGCGCAAAGTAAAAACAAATCTTCCATTCAACATAACACATTTTCATCTTCCACATCCATTCCACACAAACTTAAAAAATAAAACAGACCTTTTATGTGAAACCATTAACCTCAAGTTTTCCGTGGTCGAAAACCGCAGCGTTTTAGAGCATGGCGTTATTAAAATTAGATGTGGACGGCCGTAATGGCATAAAAGCCCTTTGTGGGATGCTGTCTCTCTTTGATTGATGCAGGGGAAAGTCCCGATCCCATTAGGGACTTTAGAGTCCCATGGACGCGTTCGAAATTTGAAACAAACAAGCAACGAGCTTATAGTCACGGCACTAGTTGGGCAAAGCTGTTCTTCAAAAAATTAAAGCAGCAACAAAACAAACAACATACCCTCACGCATATGTTCCCAAATGAGGCAGAGCAAACGAAACGTGACATAGACAAAACCATGATTATGACTATTTCACACTACGCAGCCACTTCTAGCATCATTTTAGGTTCGAAAGATGGAAGAGGTAAAATAGTGGCAGGTAGCTAGCCTGTCACCTAAAACATACATAGCCTCGCCTCTTACGACACCCACGGAGGAAATGGAGAGGTGTTATTCTATCCCGACACCACACATTAAAGTGTAAAAAATTAAAGTGACACATATAGGACATACCTAGACATTAGACAAGCATGGTCAAGGCATCAGCAGTAACTGTATCTGGAGCTGTAGCTCATAGCTATCAATCAACTGTCAAATTTATTGTCACGCCAGGACAACCACCGCTTTTTGTGACAACGCTAAACACGGACTATTCAAAATAAACCGAATTTACCCCGCTCTAGATTTTATTGCGTTTTGAAACGGGTTTTCACACTCCAAATGTCCAATTTGTAATGAGACTATCTCGAACTGAAAAGAACATACTGCGGTCTACATTTTATGGCTTTTTAAAGCGTCGTTCACACTCTCACGTCTGTTTTATAATGGGGTCACATTTGACCATTTCCTTTTAGTGTTTTGATACGCTGACCGCGACGAAGTGGTATCGTTTTGGAATCACGAAGCGCGATGAAGAACCGGTGGAGCTTTATGGCCGGAATCACTATATTGCTTATATTGTATTTGCTTCCACAAAAAATTACTTTTTTCTCTTTTTGTTTCAACTTTACCTGTGTGGTGTCGGGACAAAATAGGACTTCTCCATTTCTTCCATGGATGTCGTAAGAGGCGACTAAGGACATAGGTTTAGGTATGCTTTAGGCGACAAGCTAGCAACCTGTCACTATTATACTTCTTCCTGTTCTTAAACCTAAAATAATGCTAGAAGTGGCAGCGAGGCGGGAAATAATCATGGTTTTGTCTATGTCACATACTCTGCCTAACCCATTTGGAAACACAGGCGTGATTGTATGTTATTGTACCTATGTTTTGTTTCAACTCTTCCGTAATACCCTTGTCTCGTACGAATCAGTGGAACAGTTAACGCTTCGCTTGTACTTAAGCCGCGTTCAAATCCCATTCGCAAATCTAGGTTAGGGGAGTGAATAAAATCCGCCAACTGTTACGTTAACCGAGGTTCCCGCTCGTAAACGGGCAGTTTATCATGTCGTGACATTTTTTCGGCAGAATCAGGCAATGCGGCAGTAATATCTGTTTATTTGCGTATTAAATTCGCGATGACACGCAACGTATAACCTTGGGTTAAACATGGCTGGTTAAACTGAAGGAATCAATTACAGTTCCTAATTATTTTCCGTTTACTGTACTCTGATTGACTTTAGCGTATCCTTACGTTATCGAATAAATCTACAAATTAGATACCTAGTTATTAAATGAAGCAACAATCGTATTGAAATCACGATGGAATTGAGGGCGCATAAAGAAATGTTACAAATTCAAGAACATTAACAATGCGGACAATAGGGATTCTCATATCGGCGAAATAAAACTAACGAAAGCAAATTAACGATCAAATGCATGAGAATACACTACTTTCCTTCGATTGAACAGAAGACACATTTACAGTAACAGCAATACTGTAACACGATAGCTTTTACCCGTTGTTTATATTTAACCACGTCTAATACGAATCCTTGAACTCGTATTGGAGCCTTAATAACGGTCGTTTAAATAATCATATCGGTTCAATGGACGCTTACAGGGTAACTACAAACGTCGAGGAAAAATAACTCGTGACTCATTTGGGGAACAATAAAGTTGGAATTAAAACTAAGCTACAGAGATGAAATACCAACATTGTTGCACAAAAACTCGCAACAAAATGTGTCGACGCGCGATAGAAGGCCGTGTACCGACTTTTTCCGATGTGATTATCGATATAATGCGGCCGTACAGCTCAATCGAGTTTTTGCATCGATTACGTCGCGCACTAAACGCAGCCGTTGATGGTGATGTCGTGTTTTGGCAAAAAATGGTCCGTTTATCCGCTGTAGGACACACAATGTGTTGACACAGAAACAGATAAGAATTTATCGATAAAAAATGCAGCGCGAGTTCTACTCTTGTTGGGATCTCTAGTCTAAAGAGCAAGTGTTTCATACGTAAACATTCACATCTCACATGAGTATAAAAACGGGGTAGACAAAACACATTAAACTTTACTTTGTCAACATCATTTAACGTTCAGTAGCCAAGTTTTTTGGGATAATGGCGTTTTATTTAGAAGGTTTATATCTGCAAACTAGTTGGAAAGTGAGGTACCTAGCTGAATGAGTTAAGTCGGTGTTTATTAACTTAGTTTTGTGAAAAACTAGAAATCTCTTTTAAACAAAAGCAGTATTATTAACAAAACAAAGTAAACGACGTCACTTTTAATTTAATAAGCTGTAAAGGGTGGCAAATATAAAACGAATTAACAGAACGTATTCATATTTCACAAATTACAGCAGTATTATAAAAGCCTTAACGATATTAAGTGTTATGCTAACAAGCGGCGTTTATGGTTTTACAATCATTAAAATCTAATATTGTTCGACGACCTGTTTACTCAAAAACTAGTAAAATTAAACTATTAGCGGCACTTAGGAGCGTAAGTGTACACTTAGCGGCCTTAGGACGCGAGGTGTGAAAGTTGTTTA
The DNA here is from genome assembly GCA_005406045.1 of Adoxophyes honmai. Classification (NCBI taxonomy): domain Eukaryota; kingdom Metazoa; phylum Arthropoda; class Insecta; order Lepidoptera; family Tortricidae; genus Adoxophyes; species Adoxophyes honmai. The sequence continues at coordinate 442,638 of BHDV01003734.1, read as the reverse complement.
ACATTTTTGAACTTCGATAAGTACAATAGTTTTTACTCACATGGTTCCAAGTAGGCCCAAACACGTGTTGTTGATTGTGTTGAATTCTTCTAAGGTTTTAATCAACTGTAGACATTCACTTAGGCATCAAGTGCCAATAAAATTAATGAATTAACGTGCGATGCTATAATAAATACCAATCAAATTGAAATTCAATCAGCAACCGCGGAAGTTCAATATCTATTTGTTGCGATCGTGTTCTCGAAAATTCGAAAGTCAGTACTTAGATAACAACGTTTTTATAAATTTAATTTTCCACATATAGGTACTCAGAGAAAACATTGTCACAAAGTTCTGGAAAAGTTCCTAAAATACGCAACCAAACTCAGCACGGCAATTTGTTAAGCAAATATAACAAAGTCGCGAAACCGCGTGATTGTTCCTTAACAAACCGAGTACTTGGAAAGACTTTCCCGCTTATCGTCGTGGTAATTATAATAAATTAAATACCTAATCGAAGTTAGATTAACAACAGAACGTGCAACAACAGCTTAGTGAGTAATAGGCAGCCTTTGGAAGCTATTACCGCGGACAACGCTATAGTGTTGCCATAAAGTAGTTCATAAATTACGGTTTCCAACCCCTCGTACTTTCTTTACAATGTAACTTATTTTTCTTACTTTTGAAAGACCTCGCTAATAATTAGTTTTGATTTACCCAAGTTTTTTTTTCATTTCTTTAATGGATGTCATAGGAGGCAACTAAGGATTATAGGTTACGGTATGCTTTAGGTGACAGGCTAGCAAACTATTGTACATCTTTCATCAATGTTTCACACTAAAATCATGCCATTTTATGTAGCCTGAAATGATCATGGTTTTGACTATATAACGTTTTACATGCTCTGCCAACCCTAAGGCGGCCAACCGTCCCGTATTCTGCGGGACCGTCCCGTAATGCTAGACGAAATCCCGCTTTGAAATTATTAGTAAAATAGTCCCGTAAAACGTTGTATGCGTCCCGCATGTCCCGCATCCCTATTTTTCTACCACACTTCTACACAACACCCACACGCGCGCACGGTCAACAGGCTCAGGAACACAAATTACTTATAATATATGGTATCGCGCACTACTACTTCTAACTAACTTCTACCTAAGTTTTGTGTCTTTATTATGTAAATGTTTCTGCTAATTATATACTTTTATATAATAATAAACTTTTTAGTAATTATATCGACTAATGGCTAACACCCCCCCCCTACCCCCCACCCCCGAAAGCTTAAGTCCCGCATTCAGTTTTCGGAAAGTTGGCCGCCTTAGCCAACCCCATTTGAGAATACAGGCGTGATGTATGTATGCAAGCAGCACATAAATATTACTTCAACCACACAGCAACATGCAGAAATTCCGTTACAATACGTTAATCACACAACAACTTACTTCAGGAATTCCACACACATTTACAATTAAATAGTGCGTTTACGTAACATATTATACCACTATCGCACAATCTACATGCATGCAACGGGCCACGAGCCTTATTAAAACTTAGGAGGGCGAACGGCGTTAATAGATTTTCTGCTCCGTTTTTTCCCCGTTGATCGACGGGCAATGAAAGTTGTTCGGGGTCAGTAGGTTATCAAGGTCAGGACTAGTTTTATTATAGTGATAGAAGAAAGGACGCCGAGGCGTCGGGTCGTGCGTCTGTCTGTCCGAGTAATCGCCGACTTCCTATGGTATGCTAATGCGTGGAGCCGGCACGCGAGCCCTACGTCCCGCCTGGACTGTGGCCTTGTGATAATTTTAGATTGGTTACAAAAAGGCTTTTTAAGGGTGTACTTTTGATACATGCCCCAAAAATACCATGAGTATGTAAAATTTATTATAGTGCAAACATACAAAACGCATAGCAATTTCCCGACTGTTTGAAATTTTAATATTAATAATATAGTACCTACTGATCACATCTCATTCAAACCTATGAAACTTAGATAAGAACTACTCGCAAGGAAACTAAGTTTAATTTAGAAATAAACGGTAAGTCGAAACCATTACACCTGTTCAAAAGCTACGATGCCACAGGCATCAAACTTATAACACCGATCTTTTGGCATCAGCGGTTAATTACATCTCTCTGTTATCTACTTTTACCTAATACTTACCTAATGGCTGCAAAATGTGAAATACTTAGTCACAAACTTTTCGTGTGCTCTGCCTACCCCGTTAGGAAATCCGCACGTGCTGTTTATATTTTTATGGTCATTCTAATGTCGCTTTTCTCTTCACTTTCAGTTAGATTTCGCAACCGATTGAAACTAACTGAACGCTTTGTTCTTACAGTTTCCGTTGACCGCTAATGCCCCCTTTAATAGCAATTAACGGTCACAAAACTCATTCATCATATCAAAAAGCCGTTACATTTCGCCATTTTAGTGTTTTTCATGCTAAAATAATAATGAACAAAGTTTACTTTAAAAAGATTTTAAGTAATTATTTTTTACATAAATAACTAATGCCTCACCACCGCTCTCAAATTTAAACTCACGTGTGATGCCATTCTTTTTTTTAAACTCGAACAAAACCATACGGCGCCAACAAAAATCCTTTCTAATCATAATTTACGACTTTTGCGCAGGCAATTATCTTTTACAACTCTAAGCACTCTCTTTGTACGAGAATTTTATTCGAAAGCACTTCGTACAGCCTTTCATTACCCAGCGAGTGCATGATTCGCAAATTTCACTTCATGCATACGTTATTCGCGGCTTGAATAATTAAATTCTTCAGGCTGAACGAGCCTAAAGCATTAGCCTCCCTGTTTATAAAAAAGTACGCAGTTTTCCGTCATGGCTACGCATTATTTATTATTTTCTTACGTCAGTGCGTTGCGTGGATCTTGTGCAGGCTGCGTTTATCGCTACCCATCTTACTCGCTAATTTTGCTTCACTGAAGCAGTGCTCTCACTGTTGAGTTTAGACGTAGATGGCAGAACAGTCGCTAGTCGGTGAAACTACTGTCACATGAAAATCCAACCCACCGCTCAGGACGCTTGTCTGGAATCCGTGTATAGTATTTCGAATCCAACTCAAACCTTCAATAGTATGAAATCCGTCTTTTGGAACGTAGAATTTAACTATTTCCATCCACAGGAGATTTATATTTCTTAGGCATAAGAGTAGCGTGTCAGGGATGTCGTAGTTTTTCTGGTAGTGACATAAATTAAAAAATTCTTTCACACTTAGAATTCACTTAGGTAATTCTATCCCGCTGAAATTTATTGCATTTTCCCGGAGGAAAAGTACCTGGTTATGTAGTGAAAATACTTTTAGGAGATTTTAAAATAACACCTCCTCATTTCTTACGTGGTTGTCGTAAGAGGCGACTAAGGAAATACGTTAAGGTATATTTTAGGCAACAGGCTAGCAACCTGTCGCTATTATACCTGCCAACTCAAACAAAAAAAAATATGCTCGAAATGGCCAGGAAACGTGAAATATTCATGGTTTTCTCTATGTATGCCATTTAGAAATACAAGCGTAATATGTGTATGTATGAATACACGAATTTAAGTCAGTTCAAATGGTGGTAACGAATCGAAAAAGTCTCTTTACCAGTCCTACCAACGGCAATAGTTTGTCTTTAGGCCAAAACTCAAGCAAGAAAAGGGTCAAGTTCTCATTGAAACCACCCCCGCTAGGGGAGAACTACGTCTGAACGTAGCCTCGGTATAATTTGAGAAATGAGGTCGACAGTTCGGAAATGAATGGTAATAAATTCTATACAAAATGCTAAGTTGTGCCGCTTGGCATTATGTTAAAATATTTATTGCCTTTTAAGTAGGAACACCGTGATTTTGATAGTTGTCTTTTAATTCGTGTAAACTTAATTGTGTAGCTAGTATTGTCTTGTTCTTAAGGCGGGTTACATGACAATTATAGATCGTTTACAAAATAAAACCTATAAATATTTTTCAAACATACTACCTAAAGGTAATCCTTTTTTTGTGATAAATCTCATAGCATTTTTACGTTTTCTTATTATACCTAGATTAATATTTTCAGAATTGCCTAAGAATTAAACACACATTAACAATTTTTATTTGTTACTTTGACAAAGACCACGACAATTAGGTACATCGCCTGAAAATCCTTAACCTCATCAAGACTTATTTCAGTTCAATGAAAATTCGTAGTATCAATATGGAAAGTTTCTATGAGATCGTTATAACCCTTTCAGGCGTAGTACATTTCTTGGCTTGATTGCCCGAAATCACTGAAAGCTCTCAAAATGTAAGCTCGTGACCGCATTACATCGCCTGAAAGTTCAACGCACTGCTACGTTAGTTTTTTTTTTCACGAAAACCAGACGTTTCAGGTTCATAGATCCTTTGTGGGTTAATGAGTTCAAAAAACGTGGACACTTATTTGCATGAATAATGAACAGAACGTAGATTAAGTTGATTAAGAATGCTTTTTTAACGTAACATTTTAGTTTTAATGTAATTAATGTTTTGCTAAAATTATAGTAAAATAACATTTTAACTATATTTTAGCTTTTTACTAAAAAAAACTAAAAATATTTTAATACAGTTTCCCTAACGAATAAGGGTGGACTTTATTTTTGAATATACTTTTTTTTCTCCCGCAAAGTGCAAAACTTACTACTAATTCAGCCAAACCATTAAACTCAAATTAGTTAAAATTTCTCAAATTACCGACACACCGTAAATAATTAAAAACAAAGCCGCAACTCGTCCCGGGACCTAAACACACATCATAACCCCAAATCCCCGCAACCCTTGACCTTTCCCAAAACCCCCAAAAAAAAATCCCTCCAAACGCTCACCTGTTCTTTCCATGGCCGATCTTGTACAGCTCGACGTGCTTGAACTGGGCGTAGGTGGCCATCGTAGGGGTTAACACGGAGAGGGTTTAAGCACGAGAGTTAACACTGAGCACCGGCGGGGGATCGCGAGCGTGCGTTGGCTGCGGAGGTCGTCAGCTGACTGAACGCGCGCGGGCAGTACCCTTGCTTAAGTCGATGCTGCACCCTCCGCGCGCGCGTGAAAACCGACGCATGCGCTTCCGCGCCGGGCTTAGGGATCCGTACACGCGCACGCGGATACTAGCAGGTTACCGGACACCTGGTGTCTTTAACCTGACTGAAAATACCTAATTTGGGGCCTCATACCCAGACAAAAGTCTTGAAATTTTGAATTTTACGTGCCCTAAATTTTTTTTTCCTGTAAATAATTAGTACTTAATAAAGTACATCTGGCTGTTATATTTACTAGTAGTTTGTATGTTATTAAGTACGCGGGGACAAGAGGATAGTCCTCGACATCAAACTTAGCATATTTTTTTGAAGTGGAGGTAAGTTTGGGAATCGTTTTTAACTGGAAATATGCGATACAAAACAAAAATCTTGCTAAGTTATATACAGGGTGTCCCAAAGTTATGGGACATGAAGGGGAAGTACCTTAAATATCGTAGTTAGTGTATTTTGCTCAAAGAAGACTTTATCTTATTTTTAAAAGTTAGTAATTCTTCATTCATAGATTTTCTAAAAATTACTTGCTTCGTTTGGGAATCGAACCGACTAAAATGACAAAAAAAAATCATCCTGTTTTTATGATGCCAATCGAAAGAATAGCTGAAAAATTATAACTCTGCTTAAGTAACATAGTATTTTAAAAGAAAGAAAAAACGTGAAATTAATCAGTTTAATCAAATTAAAAACATACATGAAATTGTCGTAGTCAATTAAGTGAGTATTTTTGTGTAAATGAAATTAATTAAATGCGCAAAATGTGATCCCTCTTGTTTTACACAAATCGCCAATCTTTTAATGAGTCTGCTGCCTGTTGATCCTCGGACCTTACCCCATTAGATTTTTTCTTTTGGGGATACGTAAAAGATATGCTATACAAAAAGAGATATGAGAACGTGGGCCAGTTACAAACAGAATTGTGCCATATCACATTGAGTGTTCACTATAAAATTATTTCAAAATCAACAGGCAGCGGACTCATTAAAAGATTGGCGATTTGCATCAGACAAGAGGGATCACATTTTGAGCATTTCATTAATTAATTTACACAAAAATATCCACTTAATTGACTACGACAGTTACATGTATGTTTTTAACTTGATTAATCTTATTAATTTCACGTTGTTCCTTCTTTAAAATACTATGTTACTTAAGCAGAGTTATTATTTTTTAGCTATTCTTTCGACTGGCATCATAAAAACAGGATGATTCTTTTTTTGACATTTTAGTCGGTTTGATTCCCAGACGAAGCAAGTAATTTTTAGAAAATCTATGAATGCAGAATTACTAACTTTTAAAAATAAGATAAAGTCTTCTTTGAGCAAAATACACTATCTACGATATTTAAGGTACTTCCCCTTCATGTCCCATAACTTTGGGACACCCTGTATACCGGTAACTATACATGGCTCTATACGGCCAGCAATAATAATCGGGTCTACACTGACCGAGCCGTGCGAGGCAAGAGATATAACAAATGGTACGTAACAGGTTGTCAGCCTATCGCCTAAAGCATGCCTAAACCTATTTCCTGACAGTTACGACATCCACGGAAAATGCAGAGCTGTTAAAAAACAATACGGAGACAAAATACTAAAACCTGAATAATTTTATCGGAATTCGTAGCACTTCCTTGGGCGTTAATTAGTACGGAACCCTCAATCCTATGTCGCGGCGAATCCGGCAGCCATTGATGCCGCCACCTGGTCCTACGGCGAAGCCATACGCCTCGCACCGCGGCCAGCCGGCTTAGCACGGTAGAGCGAGTAGAGATGGGCGCGAGATAGACTATACCTGTCACTGTCTAACTAGAGACGTCAGAAAGTGAGAGGTAGTCTATCCCACTCGCGAGAGAAGTCGCACGTGTTGCTGTGCTAAGATTAAGAGTAACAGATGAGGCGCCGATTGATACGCTGCGGCGGGACGCGGGCGCAACGCATGATCTATGACAGCTCAACGACAGCTCGTAATGGGGGGGGAGTACTTGGAGTCCTGTTATTTTTACAGACATACATGAGACATAACTTATATAAACGCGTCTAATCTCGAATGTAGGCAGAGCACACGAAAAATTACACAGAGAATGACGACCTAACTACGCCTAGGGAAGAAATGGAGATGTGTTTCAAGCACGACACCACACTTCTTCGGTGGATTTCGTAAATGGTGACTAAGATAAGTAGGTTACGGTACGTTATAGATGACAAGCTAGCAACCTGTCACAATCATACCTCTTTTATTTATCTAACTTAAAACCTAAAAAAAAAATATATAAATGGCAACGAAACGTAATACAGACACCTTTCGTGTGTTCTATTCTATCTAACCCGTTTGGGAATACTTATAATAAAAAAGAATGGTTGTCCGTTAGGATTGCTATAAGTTTGGAACGGCTGGTTTTTTTTATATATTTATCACATAAACATAAGCATAACACATGGGTGCTTCAGAAAATAAATTAAGGAAACTATAACTCGTAATACTACCACAGTAAACAAAGAAAAGATCAACAAACCAAAACAGATCAATCATTGAAAGACGTGAAATTGTATCAAGGCAACAATATTAAATTAATTTCAATCTGCTCAGTCACTCCTGCTTCGAAGGTAACACCGCCGTAACTTTACTAATTAATTGCCAGTTAAGTATGTACAGCGCAATCATTGGAGCAAGCGTGATCCCACCAATTTTCACATTAGCAGCGTCCCTTTTGGCTGCATGGAAACCTGCTAGTGTTGAGGGGGATTAATTAGGGTTCAGGGGATGAAAGAGTTTGTGGTATTCTGACTCACAAATATCATCACTGACTTTGACTAAAAAAATTATAATTTTATTTATAAATGCTAAGGTAGTGTACCGAACGGTACCTACTGGTGGTGATTAATCGGATTAGCACCTATCTAGATATGTCGTTTCATACTAACTAATACTCATATAGGTAATTAGGTGTCAAGTGTAGTTAAATGTATCAATTTCTCTTTTGAACGCGTCAACGTAGTCTTTTTCAGCAAACATTTGCATTTAAACGTAATAGAAAGACGTACAATAGTGACAGGTTTCTGGCCTTAGGCTGTTGAGATCCCAACTGTAATCAATCATTCCCATACCAGCATACAAACGCGATCTTTTCTATTTACTTGCACTAAAGCGTCCACTTAAACAGTAAATCGTAAACAAGCACTAGCGCCAGCGCCGTCCATCCATCTTGCGCATGCGCAGTCAAACAATCGAGCATCGCCCGCTTTCCTGTTTCAACACTGCACCATTACAACGCCGCGCATTCAAAACATCATTATACAACCAAAAAGCAAGTTTTCACTCGACAGCGAACCTTAAACGAATCTAATTAGGGACCAACCGCCGTCACTCCACAACAAAATGGGATAGTAGAGTGGTTAACTCGGAAGTTGGCGACGTAAGTGATGGCACTTCACTTTGGAAATAGGTTTGGACAAATAATTTGGAAACGAGACTTTGGACGGTTTCATACTCGTTTACTAATAACCTCTTAAGTATTCTTGTTTGTTTGAGGCTCTGTGAGAAAACATGCTGATCACTTTCTCAGATTAATCCAATAGTTTTGAAGTAGCTGAAAATTTTAACCGCGCGGAATAATGGAGACGCTTGTATGTAACAGAAATATAAATCTTAAAAAATCGCCTTCACCAGGGGTGCTATTTATTTATTTGCTATCTTAGATTATTCGTCAACTGTTTTAACGACAAAATAAGAAAGTAGCAGTTGATAAAGTATCATTTTTTACAACTGAAACCTGGAATTTCCGTGAACAGTAGCACGGTATCGTGTCAGACTGAAGAGACTTTAATTAAAACAACATTTCTCAAACTATGCGTCGCGACCTACTGGTGGAGTGGGTCGCTAGTAAATAATTGAGAAACAAACGAATCCTAGCGTCTCATTTACTAACGTAAATAGAATTGGCCTGACAGTCAAAAGGTAAATTAATCCCAAATCTGCCAATTGTATTTAAGAAGATCGAAGTAAACTAACCTACGTATAGTAAACTTTAGGAACAAGTGTCACAGACTACATGCCAAAGACTTTTCGACATTATAAGCACAAAGAAATCCAAGAAAGAGGACATTTTACATGAACGCGTAATCCTCAAGCGGATCTAGCTGAGATTGAGAACTTTCAACAAAACGGCAGCGGCTTCTTGCGTAATGCAAACTGAACTATGTTACTTTAAAAGTTCAAGTAGTTTCCATCTCTTAGCCTTTGCCGCGTGCTATCGCGGCACGCCCTCGGAGCGCCATAAACGCGCACTCGTATGTGCTGTATTTCCCACGCACTTCAGAACCGAGACGGTATCTCTAACGCGTGCTCACGAAGCCTCTCGAGTGTTAATAGTTTAAAATAGAAGGATAGTGTGTGGTAAATGGTTTATTATCGGCTTGTAAGCGAACTCGAGTTCGAAATTTTGACTATGTGGCTACATTACGTATTATGACTTCAGGGTAAATCACGTCTTCGGGTTTCCAGTGGGTTATCATTTTGAAGCAGAAATACCGTCTTTTGTCTTTGTGTTTTTCAATTGTTTTTTTTTGCTCGAAAAAAGTATATTATTGAATTGTACCGTTTTGCAAAGAGAGAGTCTGAAATCACGTACGTTGTCAAAAGTTATTGTTAACAAAGTAAAAGAAAATCAGATATTCATGAAATCGTGCATTTACACTGCGGTTTTTATGGGAAATCCAAGATAGGGAAAACAAAGTTAGGCTCAATTTCAAATATAAATATACTTACAGTGAACTATTTTATCGTATACGCATTGAGCAATTTTGATGAATCACAGAACAAGGAAGGAAGGAAGACAAAAATGGATATTAATAACTAATGTCATGTGACAATACTATCAGAGTATTGTTATTTTCACGTTTACTTTATGTTTTGACACTCGGCCTCTGAAATTTAGAGTTCAGACTGAGACCTGAACATCACTTATTAAAATGTATAGGTTCGTTTTCGACAATACGTGACTATAAGTAACTACAATTACACAGTAACTAAATTTAAAATGTTTAGATACCTTGATTGCTCAAGAAAAAAAGATGTCTCAAAAATCTCAAAATTTTCAATGGGGACGAAAATGCTGAAGAAGTCAATTAATTACAAACAGTAAATGCTCTCTCTCTAAACTTAGAGTTTCGAAAGTTTCGTGTATTTTGGAAGACGAAAATCCAAGTCAGTTGATGCATTACAATAACAGCCGTGAAAAAGGCATTCTATCTTGTCTTTACATAGGGTTAGCTACGTATCTCATTTGCAGTACATTTACTATAGCGTAGATCATGGGCAATGTTTTTAGTATCCTATAACTCGTTTGCTTTCTTTGTAACATAAAAAATCACTTTATTCTAATAATTAACCTGATTCAACCTAGTCGTTACGTATTCATGACGTATTCGTTAGAGCTGATTCGCACGAGCGTTTTTTCAACGGGCGTTAAAAAAACGTTTGAATAAAACAAATTAGAAATCATGTATTTATTCACACCAAGGCGGTTTTAAAGCGCGGCGTTTTTTTATCGAGCACTGTTCGATTTTCGACGTTGGGTGTTGGACGTTAAATCCAATTTAACACACGGAACTTCGTAATACCGCCAACGCCGAGTTTTAACGCGACGCTTTTTAAACGCTCGTGCGAACTAGGCCTAAGTCGATCACTATTCCTCCTTTCTTTAGTTCTTTCGTATCGTGCTTTCCATCATCAATTCATTACACACGATGGTGTTTGTCTATCATACACACAATCACGCCTATGTTCCCAAATAGAGTAGGCAGAGCATACGAAACGTGAAATAGACAAAACCATGATTCAGACCACCCTTCAGAGCTGCTTCTACCATAATTTTAAATTTGAAGAGGTAGAACAATAGTGACAGGTTGCTAGCCTGTCGTCTAAAGCATAGCTAAACCTGTTCCCTTAGTCGCCTCTTATGACATCCACGGAAGAAATGCAGAAGTATCATTCTGTCCCGACACCACCCAGGAACAGATAGAGTCTTATAGACAGATTTATCTATCAGATACTTGTATTTATTTGACGGTGGACAAACAGGCATTTAGTGATTCGTATTTATTTATTACAATAAAAACAAATTAAAATTATACATTCCTTGCCTTTTTATTGAATAAATGCATTGCTCACGATCCATAGGTCCTCCGCTGAAGCGTATCGTGGTCGATCTTGAATATAAATATGAATATGAATGCGTCATATTCATATTTGAAGAGAAATTTAGAAAGCTAAATAATCCTGATTCAATGAGGCAAGAGCGTATCTGAAACATGGCATTTACTCTCTGTACCTATTGTTCCAATTTATCTAATTCTGCCAACTAAATTAAATTACAGAAATTTGCCGACTATTTAGATAACGTTGACTTTCAACCAGCAGGAACTGCTGAATATTAAATCATTTGAAGTGGCTTTATATTAAGTACACTAAGGTGATGCTGATTGGTAATTGGAATAGGTAATTACCAACTCATTTGCGAGCCTTCGGTGTTATAAGTTAGTATAGATATAGCTTATAAGCGGATTTGATTCGGTGTTTGTTTTTGATATTTTGCTGTCAAGAAAGTATTCTGAGAAAGTAAGAATCGTGAAATCTTAAATAGTATCCATATTCATATCTCACATAGGATGACCGATACCATTCATTGATACATGCTCGGATTAGTAGGTAAAACATACAATTTCCACTAAATTTCAAGCATAAAATCCTAAAGAAACAACAAAGAAAAGTACCTTTTATCATAATCTGGGTATTCTCAGTTCGACGTAAAAAAAAGTCTACGGCCGGCGCCGGCATTTGTCAAGGGGAATTTTAACGCAAAGTCTGAAGTATCCCCGGATATTATAATTTAGCGCAATGCGGAAAACTCGCACGAGGATACACGTATTAATACCTAATAAAACCGTTTTGTGTTTAAAAAAAACCCCGCATATCGAAATAATTGTTACATAATGGCTATGTAACATCAATATCAATAAATTAATCCTGCACTTCCAGACACAAGTCTCCGCATAAAATATGAGAAGATAACTGTGGCATTGCGTATATGTTTCATAGCGATATTTTCCTCCACCAAAATGTAATGGTAAACTTCAAATATAGTTTCATGCGTTAATTCTGCGACTCGTGTCGTGTTTTTGTCTATGTAAAGTTTACAGTATGTAATGCTTACAAGAACTTAAAAAATAATGTAATTTATCATGACATACCTATGTGCTTACGAGCTTAGGAAACTGGTGAAGTTTCCATTGTGTTAATTTTCAATTTGCTTTTACTACCAGGGATGGAAAACAATGTTAGCAAACCTGATTACGCCTCTCTGGGCACGTTTCGTGTCAGGACTAGACTAACACAATTTGAGCTAATGTTTCGTAAAAGTTAGGTACGTAGTTTAAAAACTTTACATAAAATATGCAAACTTAGGCCGGCCACATACATTCGGAATTTTTCCGTTCGGAATCCCGAATCGGAAAATCGAACGCAGTCAATCCATACAAAATCTATGGACCGCCACACACATTCGCAAGCTTTCCGTTCGGAATTCCGCACGGAATTTTTCCGAATGTGTGTGGCGGTCCATTGATTTTGTATGGATTGACTGCGTTCGGAAAGTCCGATTCGGGATTCCGAACGGAAAAATTTCGAATGTATGTGGCCGGCCTTAGCGCGAAGCCGTATCTCATGAAAAGGAGACCGATTGATTTCTTGTTCTGCGCGTATTCGTCCACCGTTGGGCATACGCATATCCATTTTTTCTCTTTCCAGAATGATTTGATGGTTCTAGTTAGCTGTTGAATGTATGTGCCAAAACTGTCTATATAATGTTGCTACAATAAATCAAGCCATCTACCTTATATTTTGCGACACAGATAACCCATCTATTCTCATTTCTGTAAACAAGCGACTGCAGCCTTAGTCATCATATCGTGTCAGTAAACAAGACACAATCGCTCTCGCCACACCCGACAACCGTCACTCTCTGTCATCACGACAATCCTCGACAGCGGTTCCCAGCGGTGTCGACACGTCGTCTATGACGTCTTGAAAGGGGTTCCATTTTTAAACGCGGCTAAAACAATGGACGTGTATGAATAGGACCCTCGGATTAATCCACAATGGGTTCGGCGCTTTGCGCCTGTGTGTTGTGTGCCGCACTGAGACTAAGTAATGTCTCATCTCATCTCTTGAGCGAAGCGGTCATTAAAATTAGGTTATATTCAAAAGGATTTCATTGGTGTTTTTCCATGACTTTCGTCACTTCGACATTTAAAACAGGTTAATTTCACTATTCAACAGTGTATTAATCTGTAGATACCTTCCACCTTCCAGCCTATTCTCTAAATTATAATTGCATGCTTACGGCCAGTCCCAATATTCAATCCATCGACGCTTTGTCTTACTAAACATGAGAAAATGACAGACAATGTAAGTACACATCATCTTCCTATCTCTAGTGAGTTAAACCACAGTTAAACCTTCGACAAATAAAATATCAGGACGTGCCATCAAACGTCTAAAGCCTGAAAGTGCAGATTAATATATAATTAAGTTAAAAAAGTAAGAAGAAAAGTTTTTTAAAAGTAGGTAGCAGTTTGTCAGGTAAAGTGGCTCGGACAGATATTTTAACTATAGTAATAAAGTGACATTTAATCTCAAAGTAAAATGTCGTTACTCGGGCCTTTCTCTACAGTCAATAATCGGTTGTAATAAATATAAAATACAACGGCTCTTTAAAATAAAACTGGACATTGCTGTTGACAGCAGAATAAAAACAAAAATCGTAATTTAAAATGAGAGTAGGCCCGTACAGAAATCTTTTTTTAGTGGCCGATTTACAAAACGGTATTAGAAACTGCCGCGCTATTTCATAATTAAAATAATTATCAATATACAAAAGGATTACTTTGTGTTGACAGTTATTATTATTACAACAGAACAGTGCAATTAGTTAACGTTCAAGAAACAATATATAATTTACTTAAATCGAAGCCAGTAACCTAGAGATTTGTAGGTAGAGCTCGCAATTGCTTAACTTTGAGACCACTAAAGAAAAGGGTTAGTGTATTGTGGGCGATGGGCTAGCAACCTGTCGCTGCAATATCACGTTTAGCCATCTGATTTCCCTGAAATTGTTAAAAGTGGCACTGGATTTTTGGATTCATGTGCTCTGCCGCCTCTGCCTACCCCTCTTAGCAATTTAGGCGTGAGAATATGTAAATGTATGTGAGACCACTAAATATTGGGAAATCTAAAACAGATAGACATGCATACTTTTTTTTCCACCCCCAATGCGAAAAGGGGATGTTGTAAGTTTGACTTCAATAGCCTATGTGTAGGTATGTGTTATGTATGTCTGTGCAAGACTGATACATCAATTAAAGTCATTTTCTAGATAGGTTTGAACGTAATGTAAGTACAGTCACGAACCGGGATTGTTGAGCCACTTGCCACTGTTCGCAATTTAGACGTATTATCATTATCAATGACCGATGTGACCGAATAGATGTCAGCTATTGAATTAGTATTACACGACCAAGTTACAAATATAGGTAAGTGGCTCAACAATCCCTGTTCGCGATGGTACCTAATTACTTTTCTAAAAAGTCGGCGTCTCAAACTGAAAGTTTGAGGGTAAGTATTTCAACTTTTCAAAATGGTTTAGCTATTTTGTAAGTCAAAAAACTTAATTACTAATTCACAGCATGTCTAGAAAAGACTTTCTTTCGGTGATGAATATTGAGTAATTAAATTTCCACTTGATTAAAAATTGAGAGCATTTCTAATCGACGCGAAAGATGATTAAATAAGTACTGGTTTGTCTGGAGATTTACTGTTAGAAACAGTGTCACTACTCGATAACCGATCACTGAAGTATGAAAGTAAGAGTTTAATTTTAACTCGGATATGATAAATTGTATAGTAAGATATGTCAGTTTCGATAATATTATACCTGACGTTGGCGTTGAGTAATCGAGATAGAATAGTTTAGATTTAAATTCACACCTTTAATTGCGTCGCCTCGGTCCCATAACATACAGTCATAGTGAAGTGAAATAAAAATAATTATTTATTACGAAGCATTACTTTTTTGGATTAGGATAAGAAAGGGCTACAGATTAGCCTTAAACATGTCAAGATAAACTCGATTTAAGACGTGAGTTGTCCGTATTTTTTATTACAAGTGGTAGTTTAATGTTCAAAATCTACTTATTTTTCCAAAAACATGACTGAGAAAGATTTTCCAGTGGTGAGTTCCAAACAAATTTTGAAAATGAAATTAAAAAACTTGAAACTTTACAGCGTACCTACTTGTACCTATTATTTTATCAAATGGAAATAATGTGCTAAATATGTATACACCTAAATAGAAGTAAGCTCTTAATCACTTAAATATTAAGAAATAATAAACGACTATCAATTTGAAAACTAGCCTCAAGTCATAAAAAGAAAGATAATAGGTAAGTACCTACTTACCTAGCTTTGTAGGTACCGCGGATAAATAGATAAAAAAAAACTCTAGGTACATAGTTAACACAAGAAGATGAGTGTAAGAAAGCGAATCTGACATGAAATATGCGGTCGCATAAATTAAAATGGACACGGTCCAAAGCTGCAGCAGAGTGGCAATAACAGTTGACAGGTGACGTGCAAGTCGACAGACGGACGACACGCGAGACGCTATCATACACCATCAAAATAAAGCAAAAGAGGTGTTTAGAGAAAAGGTCAGACAATAGTACATCGCTAATTCTAGGTACTCTACCTTTTCTGTTGCAGAAATACATTAAAGAAGTGAGTACAATGACGTAAGCGTAAGTACGGACAGCTGCAGAGAAAAGTAACCCCCTAGTCTGAGATCGAATTAGAGATCAAAAACGTGAACAAACAACTGTCAATATCAAAAGCCTTTAAAGCCAATAAAAAACCTTTTTGTTACTAATTGATAGAATTGATATAATTGTATTAGTTTTTTGATTCATAACAATAAAGCAATGGCAACACGTTTGTTCACATTTTTGATTTCTAATTCGATCTCAGACTATAGCAAAGAAACATTGTATGGGCGGGCGGTTACTTTTCTCTGCAGCTGACTGTACCTATATTGCCTTTACTTTGTCGTTGTGCAATTATTTTATTTTACAAAACACAGTAAATATCAAGAACACTAACAATAGGTAAGGAAAAACATCCTTACTAATATTATAAATTGGAAAGTGAGTTTGTTTGTTTGTTTGTTTGTTCCGCTTTCACGCCGTAACTACTGAACCGATTGCTTTGAAATTTTGCAGACGTAAAGATAGAAGTCCGGATTAAATAAAAGGGTACTTTTTATCCCGGAAAAAATTGATGTTTCCGAGGGAATGTTCGCTTTATACCGCAATATAACCGAATTCCACGCGGGCGGAAAGCTAGTAAAAATATCAAGGCAAAGAATTTCTTTCTGCTGATCTTCAAGTGATTGAAAAACATCTAAAATAAGAGAAAAAAGGCAAAGAAAGTTGGCTAAAATCCATATTTCCAACTACCTAAAATTTTAATTAATAAATGAAATTTTATTTAACCTAGACTAGGTACAGTAATAACTACTTTAACATAACCTATATTGAGCATTGCAACTAGAATTGACAAAAGACATCAACGCGCTAAACTGCAGCGTCAACTAAACTTCCAATAGAATTACGACCACCAGTAAAACTGAAATCAGAAAACACTCCAAGCTCACCCATTCCGTAAAACGGCACGCCTCCAAACAATACCGAAGCTTTCAAAGCCTTATTGCACGCACATTTCACCGCAATCGAAAGTTAATATTCAATTTGCTCTCTAGTGAAATTTTCATATTTGTTAGTATCGCCGTTTCCCACCGGCGTGGCGGACCGCAAAACCGCGAGGGTTGTCAGGTCTCATAAACAGTGCTCCGGCTCTTCCAACTGTAGGAGCACCAATTGTACAGACAACAGCCTAACTATGAGTTAGTTATACATAGATTTTTCATTTTTATTTAAGTCAGTAAGTACCTCTTTGAATCATTTTTGGATGTACTTTTTTTTTAATTGCATTTTGTGAAAATTTTATGAATGTAGTTATAGTTGACCATGTTTATAGTAAGTAACCTCTTTTTGTCAGTCTCATTAATTAACTTACCTCTCCGACTTTCAGGTTGGCTGTAAATGATCCCTTAAAAAGTTCAAAGGGGGCCTCCTTGTTCAGCAGTTGGACGTCTTATGGCTGAGATGATGATAATGATGATGAACCCTAATAAAGCCACCTTTTTGCTTTACCATCTGATATGTAAAATTGATAGTTACGACGCTACTGCCACGAGCGGAATTAATTGGATTGGAAAAAAGGTTGGATGTAAGACTTTAGCATTTAGTGTTTTTGTACAATATAACTCTTAGTTACTTATTTACCTACCTATTATACCTAAGTCACAATCACCATTTACTAGCTTTATTAAAACCACATCGCGAACATGTCGTCGACAAAGATCGCTTAGGAGATCTTCTCACGCAACACGCAAATGCGTTAGCCCAGAATTGAATGTTAATGACCTGCGCTTAAGTCATCCCCGTAATCAAGTCATTTGTTACAACTGGCAACGTAGCAAACAGTGCTAAGAACTGTAATTATAAATAATAACAAACTTGATTGACGGGACAAAAAACAACGACGCAACGAAAAGCTACACAAATAATTTATGTTATGTCAACATACGGTACTTACGTATTGACAAAATGAATGTGATAGTCACACATGCCGAAAGTTTCTTGGAGAACTCAGCACATAGCACCTTATAGAAAACGATCTCAAGACCAAGTTAAAATACGCTATTCGACTGTCCTATTGAGATCCATAAAAAATCCAAAAGCGCATCATACAGCATAGGGTGATATTAAACGAAAATGCACAAGAAGTCTATTACTTTATTTACACGCTGTCAGCCGCGACCCTGTCTGTCGTTTAAGCTGACACTAGCCAGTACGATAACTATAAACTTATGATATTGGTACAATTACACCAAAATCGTGCTACGAGCATGACACAATTGACATCTCCGTCTTTTACTAATACTAACACCGTGGCATGCTATAGACATACCTACATCTTTTGCCGTATCCTCAACAATAAAAAGATACAGACTAATATTGCCCATAATTTGTTAGTATATTGAAAATAAAGTGCATTTCTTTTTTCAAGTTTACGTCATTATTTGTGAGTGTACCTATGTCTAACTTATCTGTAGTAAAGTTTTTAAGGCACAATTTCGAAGCTAAAATGTCAGAGATAAAGTTTTTAAAGTTAGTTGGTAGGCTTTTTAAGAGCTATGGAACGCAGCATGCTAGGGATGGGAAGGACTGATCAGACCCAGAACACGATGCCGCGCAGTAAAACGCGTATTGTCGATGTCGGTTGCCTAAAAGGCCAGGTCAAAGTGGGCAGGCCACGTCAGCCGAATGCGTCCACTGCGGTGGGCTAAGAATGCCACCGAATGGGTGTCATGAACAGGGGTCGGATTTGTCATCGCATAATCCGATGAAAGAAAACTATGGAGTCGATATTAAAATTAAATTGTTATGTAAACCATACTCATACTCATTCGTTTCATTAAGAACGAAATTATTTTTCTATATTTTAAGTTTATTCAGTGAGATTAATTTTCGATTAACATTTTTAATCTGTTAACCTGCTCAAGGGGCAAAGTATTATGGGACTAAGAAAATTAGTGAGTATGAGTATGAATATGAATTAAAGTTTAGTTTTAATATCGACTCCATAGTTTTCTTTCATCGGATTATGCGATGACAAATCCGACCCCTGGTAATGAGATAGATGGGGACGACGAGGCAGGTCCAGACGGAGACTGTGATGATCTGGATATGTTTCTTAGCGATTGGCCCCAACAGTGCCATTGCCGTATGGTATGGCTTACAATAATACTTCTGCATTTCTTCTATGAATGTCTTAAGAGGCAACTAATGAACCAGGTTAAGATACATTTTAGGCGACAAGCTAGCAACATGTCATTTAACCTTAAAAAATATTCTGAAATTGGCTACCAAACTTGCTATAGTCATGGTTTTGGCTATGAAGCGTTCTGTATAGTCGCTCGCCCTATTGGGTAATTCAGGCGGGATGTATGTATGTAAGATCTACATATGTGACTGGCCTCAGACCGATCTGGATCTGGAGGAATGGCAAATATGCGCCTTTGCACAGCATAACGATTGACCCAGGCTAGATGTAACAGTAAAAAGTTAGGTTATTAAGATGAAAGCCGAGCCACCGTATTATTTGGCGGGGCCACTTAAACTGTCGTTAGATTTGCATTGTCTGGTGTCACCGATTGCGGCCGTCAGTCGGGGAAACCGGGTGGAAAGCGCTATCTCGCGCACTCATCGCACCGACTGAAGTTTAATCTGGCAATCTGCTTAATAACCCCGCGCTTATATAAAAGTGAAAAGGCCCCATACATTCATACATACATACAATCACGCCTGTGTTCCCAAATAGGGAAGGCAGAGCACACGAAACGTGACATAGACTAAACCATTATTATGACTATATCACGCTTCGCAGCCACTTTTAGCTTAGTTCTAGGTTTGCAAAGATGGAACAGGTAGAATAGTGATAAGTTGCTAGCCTGTCGTCTAAAGCATACCTAAACCTATTTCTTTAGTCGCCTCTTGACATCCACGGAAGAAATGGAGAGGAGTCATTCTATCCCGACACTACACGGAAACCAAAAGGCCCAAAGCTAGAGCTAAAGCTATCGAGACTACTGACATTAAATGGTGAAAATGTGAGTAGTTGTGAATCAGTATCACTTGTGTCAAACGGTTGCAGTAACGCCACAAATCAGTATGTGGTAAGGTGGTAACGAACAGTATCTAACCGAGTCTAACCATTGCTGCCGTGGCATATTACTCTCGATTTTGATTTACGAATTGACCCAACACTTGTTAGAACTAATCACGTTATAAAGACGTGAGTGTATCCGATTTACTATAAGTCAGCCTCTCGGTAGTTCGGTTTTGAGTTAAAAAAAAATCAGAAGCTTCGATGGGAAAATTCACAAAATAATTAGATAAAAAGTGTGTAGGCTAGGCAAGCATGTAAAAAGAAAGGAAATTGGGTGCCGTACGTAACTTAATATTGGTGTCAGAATCAGAAACGCTTGAGTTATGATCTGTCGATCGAATTATAAAATAAAAACAGTAAATTAATTCAACGAGAGGAAACTGCAGATTAAAAGCAATTCCGTAGTACTTAACTAGTTACATAATAAATTATAACACCACGCTTACTAATAGCAAATCAACGCCCTTAAGAAATATTGTTTTAAAATCGTGATTACAAGCCATTTATATCAATTAAAACGCTACATGGCTTTAAGACGGAAGTATTAAGGTGATGAGATAACGAAAATTGTAAATACCAGTTTGAAAATTCTGTCAAAAGCAAATTTATTCAATTATTCGGTCTAATTAACGACGTGCTCGGTTTTGAGGTGTTAGCAATTGACGAAATGGGAAATTGTACAGCTTTCAATTGCTTAAATTATGTTTGACTATCAATGCAACAAATTAAACTGAGAACGAGTTAGGGAAAACACGGCACCTTTGCCGTATGGTATCGGGTTTATAATAACACCTCTTAATTTTTCCCTTGATTATCGTAAGAAGCGACTAAAAAATTAGGTGAAAGTATATTTTAGTCGATAGGCTAAATTATACTAAACTAGCTTTCCGCCCCCGGCTTCGCCCGCGTGGAACTCGGTTATATTGCGGTATAAAGCACAACTATAAGAACCTTCTCGTTTCAAACGACACACAGCGCCATCGATGTATCATCTATCGATCGGTCATCGATTGATATCGATCTATCATCAATCGATAGCGATCTATCAAGCAAACTATATTTTTGTTTTCCCTCGGGAACATCAATTTTCCCGGGATAAAAAGTAGCCTATTATTTAATCCGGACTTCTATCTTTACGTCTGCAAAATTTCAAAGCAATCGGTTCAGTAGTTACGGCGTGAAAGCGGAACAAACAAACAAACAAACTCACTTTCTGACTTATAATATTAGTAAGGATAAGGATTAAAACCTAAAAAATATGCTAGAAGTGGCCATAAAACGTAAAATAGTCATCGTTTTGTCGTTTTATGTGCTCTGCCTACCCCATTTTGGAATCTAAGTGTGATTTTTATTTATGTATGTACTAAAATATGTCACAACCGAGGAATAAGGACAATTCCTGGACCATGTAAATGTTCTAAAAAACTTAAAAAAAAACAAGTATGACTCTATTCCTTAATTAGCATAGTTACGGCAAAGAGACCCTGCTATTATGTCAAACCGCCTGACCGCAAGCAACGAGCAATGCTTACGTAACATTGTCTAACTTCAGCGCCGTCGCAACTTATTTTCACGATAGTAAATATCGAAATGGCGGGCGTAGCGGCGCTACATTAAAAAGCGTAATCGTCAAGAAAATAATCCTCATAAATTGTTCAGATGATAATTATCTCGGCCATTACAAGGGCGTACCGTGGAAACACGCGCGTGCGTCGTTTTCCGCCTTTCGTTGCTACAGACTGCAAGAACATTGCGTCTGTCAATTTTGTTCTTTTTAACACTTTCTAATCTGTTTATTGGGTAGTTTTGCCTGGAAAATTTTCCGGGAGTTTTGAAAATTAGTAATATTATAGATTGACGTGCTCTTTCTGAATTTCAACTTTGCCTTATTTTGTTATACACTGTTTTGTCGTAAAATGAGACAGACAGGAGATATTGTCAAAAAACTGCTTTTATGCGCCATTTTTCCAATATGGCGGCGTTAGCGGCAAACATACGAGGTGGCAAAGTTGAAATTCAGAAAGAGCACGTCAAAATCTATAATATTACCAATTTTCAAAACTCCCGGAAAACTTTCCAGGTAACCCCTTTAATTCGCCTGTAATTACTGGATCATTCGTAACGAAGCGATAAAGACATATTTTTATAATGTGACACTTGGTCAAAATCGCAATTATTCTTAACGCTCACTAAGTTGTTAAAGTGTATTCCGATTGTTCTTGAACTGTAGTAATTAGGTTAAGGTATATTTCAGGCGACGAGCTAACAATCTGTCACTCTTGTCGAATATGTTCATTTGAGAATACAGGAGTGACGTATGCATTTAATCTAAAAAAATGCAAAAATAACTTAAAGCTTAAACATACAAGGTGAAAATGCAAGGCTAGAAGGACTCACAACTTAAGACGTCATTAGCGTTCTAATGATATTGCTCACAATCAGTAAAACATCCACTCTAAATAGATAAACTATTCAATCTATCTAGAGTAGCAAAAACTAAGTAATGACTGAGAAATGGACAGAAGCAATGACGCATTCATTTGTTTTGATATCTGATGTCTCTCGTCATAGTTGAGTGACGCATTTAAACACGTAAGCAATGCTATGGTAAAAAATGGACCACACAGCAAAAAACATCGATGCCTGTATCACTGTCAACAAGAATTCGGTTAAAAACAGCAATACTCAATAAAGCAACCACTCAAATAATTCCACGCATTCACTGCCTCCGACGCATTTACTGAAAGTTATTAGAAAATCAAAAACTAATCATAGTATCAAGATATTTATATTATTATTGCTTTTCGAAATACTGTCCGTTTAC
>BHDV01003734.1:393548-413720 GCA_005406045.1 Adoxophyes honmai | reverse complement strand
TTTTGCTGTTTGTCGCAGTGAATACTGCCCTGTATACCATTTTTGCACTATTAATTTGCGATTATCTAAATTAATACGCTCTATCCCGAAAAATTGTTAAAAATGAAAGAACAAATATGTCGCAATTGACGAAGATGGATTTGCTAATATCATTGCTGCCAATAGTATATCAATTGATTACGAATTGTAAGTTTAAAAGACGTTTAAGCGTGTCCGCTTAGTAAATTGAACAGGCCTTAGAACTGGATTTGGCACCATTTTATTTTCAAACGTCATTTTTGGCGTAAAGTAAATTGCTTTAATTAGGTAATTTTAAATTCCTTTATTGATAGTTAGCACCAGATTTGTTTAATCTACAATTAATCGAGTTAAATCAATCCATTTTGACCCAGTAACCAAAACTCCTTCTTCAAACTTATCAACGCCGATGTCAGCTTCAAAATGTCAAAACAGCTGCTATTTTAGTTTAGAAAATCAGACAAGGAAGTTTCGATAAGCCTCGGAAAGTTGCAAGCTTGGGTTGCCTGTGATTGGAGACGACTGGAACATTATTAACTCCGTGCAAATCCACTGAGGATAATAAATGAAAGTAATTTTATAAGGCTTAATGTAGAGTCGAAGCTAAAACTCGAGGCAAAATGGGAGATTATTAATAGTAAAGAATAGATACAATATTTTGACCATGATGAGTTGATGAGACTAAATGAGGTAACTGACGTCTTACGTCAAGTTCTAGATGAAGGGCTACGGACTGAAACATGTCGAGCTTAACTCGAATTAAGACGTCATATTCAAAAACACTAAAACATATTTTTACTAGTGCAGCTACTGCCAAAAATGTGACTTTTTTCACATTCATAATATAATAAGTATACGCTCAAACTCGGAACTGGTTTTTCCATTCTGAACAAAACAGGACAATACTAAACAGACCAACTAACATCACTGACATACTAAATACTGATACAACAATCAAAGCTTCGATTCATCGCATCCATCTTAACAGAACCGCCTTGTCATAGACTTCATCAAAGCATCTCTTCCTGACGGCAACGCAACAAATTTATGCCATGATAATTTTAACCTTGAATCCTTCTAGCACAGGATCCAAATATATAATATACTAAGAAATATTCACTTACAGTCTTCTTCTTATAAATGGTCAAACAATAAATTAGAGCAAATAATTTGCTGCTTTTTCAACATTTTGTAGGCTTTTGCGCAAAATAATTTTGAATTTCTCTGGTAGTTGTTTGATTTTAAATATCACTCATGCTTACGTAACGATAAGTTTAATGTTACATATCTTAATAGGTACAGTTGACGTTCTACATTGTACAAATTCGCAGTAATAGCTTTGTTGACGAATCCGCTAACTTAAGCGGCGTATCCATTGCTAAATTATTACATTTATTACCATTAATAAAAATAAATACATAAGCGTCACGACTCTATACTAGAATAGGACGTAAATCACACAAAACGTCACTAGATTGAAATATAATTAAAAGAAGTACAGTAATGACAGGTTGCTAGCCTTTACTTTTATTTTAGCCGTTATTTCCTTGTGTAATTCTAAAACCGGCTCACAAAAGGGAAATTTTATTTCTTTAAAAATAGCAGTTACGTGTGGTAAAATCTGTGTCATAACGAAAGCAACAACGAAAGCATTCCACTCGTAACTAGTCGAGTACTCGCAGTAATGAATAATGAATCGGACAGAATAAGGCTTCTAGCAACTGACGCATGAAGTAAAAAAAAAACAAGAGCACGAAACAAAAAACGCTCGCTTTTAATTCCACCCCAGTATTTACACTCTATTTAACTTAGCCGAAACGCGCCAAAAAGAAAGTTACATGCTGCGTTAAACACGAAAATTTAGCCAAATTACAATTTAGTGGCGATTTACTCTAATTGCCGGGCTCATCATAATATCGCAGCCAGGTCGGCAGTCATGACACTGGCCGGTGACAATGACAGCGATTTGAGCGGGAAAAAGTGAAATTTGCCCATTTAAATATAACGTGTGCGCTAACTTACCGTGCTGTGGCTCTATTTAAAAAAAACTTAGCAATAATTAAAAAATACCTACCTACTCGATAAGTTTTATCTAG
This sequence comes from Adoxophyes honmai, assembly GCA_005406045.1. Lineage (NCBI taxonomy): Eukaryota > Metazoa > Arthropoda > Insecta > Lepidoptera > Tortricidae > Adoxophyes > Adoxophyes honmai. The sequence goes on along the minus strand of BHDV01003734.1, from coordinate 411,606 downwards.
TAGGTAAATAATTGCCCAGGAGAGATAGTAATTTTTCCTGTCTTTTGGCCAATTACTTTATTGTCATCTACGAGAAGCAAGATGTCACTCCCCAAAACCCGAAAATCAACAAAACAAGTAGGTAATTAACGGATTAATATACACAAATATAATACTTATATGCTTACTACACGTTCTACATTTATTTCGTATGTAGTAAGAGGCGACTAAGGAAAATAGGTTAGGGTATATTTTAGGTGACAAGCTAGCAACCTGTCACTATTATGCCTCTTTTATCTAACTCAGAACCTAAAAAATATACCTATTAAGAATGGCAGCGGGGCGTGAAGTAGTCATGGTTTTGTTTATGTATAGGTAGTAGCGTTTATTTTAATGTCCTCATTCTACTCCGTTTGGGAACACAGGCGTGATGCGTATGTGAACGTCGTTATTAAAGAAGACTCGAGAGCCAATATTAATATTCAACATAAATATCTACCACGATGTCAGGTTCTATAACCACCGAGCCATGCGGCTGCCTAAATTACACCCATAACAAAAAGCGTGAGCAAAAGAGCATGAAAAAACATTTACTAAAACGAAGCAATCTCATTTGTCGTATGCACCATGGCGGGGAATATCTAACGGTTTGTGTAATACCCCGAAATGAGGGCTAATGACAGAGGAAAATAAGGAAATTGGCCGTCGCAGTCAAAAGTGGCAGAAGCGACGAAAGTGATCCATTGTGCTGCATTTATATAGCAATGTAACGTATGAAACGTTTATACCGTTTCCGTAAAAACTAGCCAGGTGCGAGTCGGATTCGCGTAACAAGGGTTCTGTACCATTAACTACGTAAACAGGTAGGTACTTACCAGGAACCATTTTTTGATATCGAGCAAGTGTAGGGAAAAAAATACCTTTTATTGTTATTTGGGAGCCTCCTTTTAGCGCTGTTTATTTTCTGTGTTATAGTGGCAACCGAAATACATAATTTGGAAAAAATTAAACTGTCTAGCTATCGCAGTTCTTGAGATACATACATCCTGGTGACAGACAGGCAAAGAGACAGCGAAATCTCAGTTATGTATATGTATTATATTATAGGGTACATTTTTTACCCTCTGGGTACGAATCCCTAAAACATTTCGTTGATAAAATTGAATAACAGGTTAATTGTACAAACATACACCATGAGCTACAAAGAAAATTGAATAATAGATTTTATTTTATTTATTTTATTTTATTTATTACACACTCTTACAACTATTTTTACAGGACAATGCCTAAGACAATAGCGTAACTACATCTAACTTATCTATCTAACCATACATGTCACGCCTATAGATGAATTGTTCATCCATACACTATGAGCTACTAATACTTGTAGAGCAATTTTTACACTTTTTTTACATGGGGTCCCGGCAACGGCTGCCTCGACTGCTCATACACTTGAATTGCAGTACCACTTATTTACTATTAGGCTATTAGATATTTAAACGCAGATGTAAAGGAAGACGATATAATACTTAGTAGGTTTACCTGTTATTGTGTTAGCAAACAAACATGACGTAACCAAGCTTTATTTAAAAAATGTAATTTATAACAATGTTGTGTAACTTCATTTTTTAAACTAAGTACGTATTATATGTTTAAAGCTTTAAACACAAAAATTGTTAAGGAAAAATAGTTGAGGAAGTGAACTGTGCTAAGTAAGTTAGTTAGTAGGTATGTAAAAATTGACAAATCGGATCTTGTGCATTCCTATCATTCCTAGCATTCCATTCGTCATCGGAGCGAAGAGAAGAGTACTTATAATCACTAGCTGGGCTCGCAACTTCGACTTGCAACCCTTATTTCGCTTATGTCCTTTTTCAAGCTCTAGACTAAGTATATGTGTACCAAATTTTATTCAAATCGGTTTAGTAGTTTCCCCGTCAAGTCGCGACAGACAGACAGACATACTTTCGCATTTTTAATGGCGACTATCACATCGGGGCTTTATCTCATGTCATATTTAGCACTCTATACGAGTAAAAACGATAAAAACCGTTATATTAACCCGCCGAAAAAATACTAAATTGCATAATGCACATTGCAGTGAATTATTTTAATAATTCCTTATCTGAATGGCATTTAGAGCGCAAAAGATCTTATCGCAAAAAGGTGGAAAATGCGGCACCAAGCCGTGGGAAACTGTTACATGATTTAGTGAATAAATCTATCAATCATTATTTCACGAATGTACTATGCGAAATAATAGATAGTTATCAAACTTCATGGAGAACGAAGTCTGGGAACCAACCAGAACGTTATTTACGTTTATGATATTTTATCTCTTAACTTCTTACCTTAGCTTAGAAAAATATAAGTGAATGACAAACCCTTGCACGCATATTTCACATTCGAAATCTAAAACTCAATATTACAAGTTTCGATATCACATTGATAATATTACTTTACAATCATAGACGAAAACGTTTTCAAAACAACATAACATGACGAATTATGATTATGTGTGTAGTAGATGAAAATAATAATCCCATAAATTTACTAATACAAATATGCAAATAGTGCAGTTGTGAGACCGATGGTACCATCGACTGACCCACTTGCTCGTACACCTTCCTCGTTGCATAACGAAAAGTCAGGAGCAATCTAATTTGTTATATTGTTTGAACACGAAATTATCTGTCATGTTAAACTGTCGCGCTCTCTCTTCCCCTTTGTTAACTCTTAATTAATCTTATTTCAAAACTATAATTAAGATAAACCTCAGCTAGCCGCTCGCCACTCGAGGAATGTTGCCACTTTCAAAATGTAACATGGATTTAAAAGTGTTCCCAATACCGGAGACAAAGTTATAAATGATATGGCAACATTTTTCTTTTCTTGTGAATTATTAAGATCAATTTCTACTCTTGAGAAAGGTATAAGAATACCATAACACATAGTTTTTTTTACTCTAAGTGTCAAGTTTACATTATTTCATTTGTCGAATTCAGATGATTATGTAATGACAGGTTTACTCAAATAAATGAGTGGTTTATGTTTGCCTACCGTGACCCATTTACTATGTTTAATTCGCTTAGCAAAGAAAACTGATGAGGTCTAATTTTATCACACTGATCACTTACTCTAATGGCTAGTGCTCTTGATATCAAAAGCCAACTAACATCTTAAAAACTAATAAATGCATGCACCACAATTCATCAAGCACAACTCTGTATCGTATCTACATCGATAAATCAAGCTTCAGAATAGGGACTAGTGATGTCGCCCGATAGACACATAAATAAAACCGAGACGATGGGTACGATCGACAATGCTGTATCGATAAAGTCGATGAACTATTGGGCGAGATATTGTAGTGTCGGCTTGCAAAAGTCTTACTTTTCTATATCATAATTAATTATGATACCACGCATTTATTCCCAAATGGGACAGGCAGAGTACACGAAACGCTACGTGGAAGCCATGACTGTTTCAAGTTTCTTAACAACGTTCAGCATAATTTTTAGGTTTTACGTTAAATGGTACAATAGTGACAGGTTACTAACCTGTCGCCTAAAAAAAACCTAAACGGTAAAAGGTTAAAGGTAGTGACATCGATATCGATACCATCAATAGTGCACATCACTAAAAAACACATGTGAAAATGAATAGGAAGCGATCTAATAATGGGTGTAAATTATAGCAGCGTACGCGCACGCCGCAGCCTGTTCCGATGACTTATCGAACATTAATTGTCCGCAACATGGTCATAGACAGGCTGATTAATGTAGCCTGCGCCTGCGATCCTCTGCCTGCAGGCACCATTGCCTACTTGGCTCTTGATTATGTTAGCAGTATTTCGAATACGTTAGTTTTTTTTTGTGTAATTGAAACTAACTTCCTGTGTGGTGTCGGGATAAAATAATACCTGTCACTATTATGATTTTTCCACCTGTTATCAAATTGAACTATGTACTTGCAAACTGCTATAAGTGGCTGCGAAGCGTAAAGCAGTCATAATCATGGTTTTATCTATGTCACGCTTTGTATGGTCTGCCTACCCTATTTGAGAACACTGGCGTGATTGTATGTATGTGAATCTAACTCCAAAGGATACCTACTGGTATGTATGAAAATTGTGACTTACACAACTACATACGACCTATATTTTACTGAGAAAAATCTTATAAGCAAATGAGACTTTATTCCATTTCGTAAACGATACTATAGCGAGAAACAAAATTTCAGAACGTAGGAATAACTCCTAAATCATTTCTTAAGCTTTCATTCCTTATTCCCGAGTAGCATTTTTCCTAAATTGTTTCGACATGAACATGTTTTAATGGACGGTTTAAATACCTCCCTGATGGTAAAACAAAACGGAAACACACAATCACTCTCGCCTTTTTATCGAGATTAGCTCGAAATATTTCGGAATAAACCGTGACCCATCATCGGGGAAACGCGCCACGGCGATATATCTTCATATAAAGACATCTGTACCCATTTTAATTCACTGTGAGTGTTTAAAATAGCAAAACTCCGTGATGCCTTGCTTAGTTAACCGCAGACTAAGCATTATGAGCTTTATTCTATCGGCTGCAGCATCATAAGCTGCTAAATCGAATAGTCGTGATTACAACGATAGAGTTAAAAACCGTTTCTCGATTCATTAGATCTAGAGAAGTTATTGTACGAAATAAAACACATTTTCCACTGAGGATCTATAATTACTATTGTTTCACACAAACGACACGAACTTCATTTAATGTTTAATTACCATGATTTGGATTTGTTGCAATATTTTCAACTTTTAAAATGAAATGAACCGTCGTGCTCTGGCGCGGAAGTTAAGGAAAAAACTAAAATCATTCCTGTTTAATACATGCCTATTTTAATATATAAATAAAAATCAGGTAGCTTTAAGTTTTTTATACGTGGTTATGAAATGAATGAATTAATGTGAAAGGACGTCAACAAAACAAAAAATATCACTACCTACTTGTTACGGTTGAAGAGAAGTTTACACTGAAACACCGTTTAACACAACACAACATCACAACTCTGTAACAACGTTTATTATTTACTAGCTGTGCCCGCGACTCCGTCCGCGTGGAATAGTGACAAATTTCCCCAATTTTTCCACATTTTCAAATGTTTCTTCGGTCCTATTGGTCGCAGCGTGATGTTATATAGCCTAAACCCTTTCTCGATAAATGGTCTATCGAACACAAAAAGAATTTTTCAATTCGCATCAGTAGTTCCTGAGATTAGCGCGTTCAAACAAACAAACTAACAAACAAACAACCTCTTCAGCTTTATTATATTAGTATAGATTACATACATATACTTGTACGCTTGTATTTCCAAATGGAGTAGGCAGAGCACACGCAATGCTATACTTATAGACAAATCCATGACCTATTCACTTATCGTAGACCGTAGCCATATACTTTTTAGGTTGTAGATATCTTAAGCAGTACTAAAGTAACAATCCCCTCAGCACGACAGGGCGTGAGTAGAGATACGCGCGACATAGACTATACCTGTCACTCTCTAAATAGAGACGTCAGAAAGTGACAGGTAGGCAATCCCGCGCGGGACGCGACTAGTACGTCTAGTATGTTCATTTCGATGGCGCAGTCGTTAACGAATTCGTTTGCGAGTTGTCGCGGAATGTATGGAGACTTGTCGACCGTGGCAGTTGTGCAATCGTTCCGCTGGCGGCGCTGTCTCGCTTTTCATACATTTTTGCGATAACTCGCAAACGAATTCGTTAACGACTGCACCATCGAAATTAACATACTAGACGTACAGAAAATGTTGTCGAGCTTAGCATAAAGGTTGCTTGCTTGTCGCCTAAAATATATCTTAACCTATATCTTCAGTCGCGCACGACATCTAGTGAAATAATGGAGATAAAGAAATGGACATTTATTATAGAAATAAAACCCGATGAAACAGTAATCAATTTCGCTTTCGATGATCTCCCGGCTGAAAGCGAGACGCTGCGCGCGCGCGTAGATCGAGAAGCAATTTATTCATTTTCTATTCGTTTGATCTACAATAAGATACCATTCAAAGTGAACGGCTGCGTGGAAGCCGGGCTAATGCCTATGCATTACATTTTTTTACATCGGCATTGCGTAATGCATTTCTCTCCGAGCATAATAGCAGGGCGCCGTGCGAACTGTGAAATGCCGAACTTGATGGTCCATTGGAGATGCTGAGGTTCTTACGAAATTCCGGTCCCGCCCTTTTTGTGATTGCATTTTAAACAACTTGCTTGTTTATCTTTAGTGTCCATCGCTATTTCTACTATGTGTTTATTAGTTATAGTTTAGTTATTTTAAATATTGAACCTTTTAACGATGTAGGCCCCGAAAGAACACTATTGCAATTGCGAGCCTTTAATGAAAATAATTATAAGTTACGCGTGTGATGATGAGTGTGTGTGATTTAACTAAAATACCAATCACTATTGAGCCACCTACAGCACACTCCATGTTAATACAACCGCGAAAAAAAAAATGCTAGGTACAGGTGAGAGCTAATGATACTAGGTTTCGGTCTAGCTAGATAGAAGTAAGTAGGTATCTAGGGTTTGTAGGGTATTTAAGTAAACAGGTTGGTCTCGGCGCCTACGAGCTTCAAATTCTCCGTGTGTGCTATAAGCGATGTTGCCAAAATTACAAGTTAATTAAACCTCGCAGTTAACATGGATCCCGTGCGTACAATTCCTTCAATAACAAACAAGTCCAATTTATGGTCACTCTCGTTTATTACATCCAGCACCAGTGGAGTATGGAGCTGTTCTTTCACTAGTGAAAATTAAACAACCAAAATGAATTTTGTGATTAAGTTTATTTAAATACAAATACCTATCCAAGATCCTACGCTAAGTAGCTGACGCGTAGTACACGCGACATACGCCCGCCTAATGAGAAATTGTATAAACACCGCAAACTGGCGGGCGGGCGTAATATCTGGAAAATGGTGGGTCTTAGAGAAAAAATAAAAGGTCCATTTTATAGAAAATTTAATCACCATCATAAGAGATCTACAACTTTGGTTTGAACTACTTTTTGATAAAACTTACCGTTTTCAAGAAAAACCTAAAAACTTTAAATTTTGACATTGGAGCCCGAATAGACTCCATTAGAACACATGGGATCAATGGTGACTTTTGACACTTTATTCTTTATGGTAAAACCAAGGTTTCCACGGAAATTTGGCTTTGTCGGAATTTTCTGTATTTACAGGCCTGTATTCCCATGAGGGGTAGGCAGAGCACATGAATTCAAAAATCCAGTGCCACTTTTAGCAATTTCAAGGTAACCAGATGGTTAAACGTGATATTGCAGTGACAGATTTTCTGTATTTCACTTGTCTAAATTGACCGGGTTACAGGATGAGTTCTCTAATGATATCGCACATACGAAAACAATATACAAAGTATTAAATGTACCTTCAGTGCATGGAAAAAATACCCAAGTAATTAAAACGACAAAGGGTGTTATTTTTCTTTACAATTGACGTTACATACCAAGCTATGCTAATAACTGTAACAACTCTTTGTTATACCTTCTACTTTTTACTATGAGGTGCTGAATAAAGAGATATTGAATTGTTTTGTATGTCTTGCGTTTCAATGCAAATAAACAATAAACTTACTAACTGCCTTTGCTTGAAAACCATTGCTATTACAGCACCGGCGCAGTGAAGACTCGTGTACATACACTCATGTACATCATTGTCTAAATACCTAATTTAAGTCATGAAATACCTTGTCAACTTGTTTCTTGGTTTAGCCTTACTGGTAACAATGGGTGAGGCGTTGAAGATACTCTGCCTGTATTCCGCACCATTCTATAGCCATCAAATGGTACAGCGCACTCTGACTGAAGAACTGGCGAGACAAGGGCATCAACTGGTTGTGCTAACACCTGTGCCACGCCAGACACCCGTGGCAAATATAACAGAAATAGATGTCAAAGAAAAGTCGTTCGCACTATGGGAGGAAGGCTACGAGAAATCATCGAAAAATCGTGCAACCTATGCCATTCCGGATGCTGCAAGTTTTTGGAATATGGTCAGTGAAACAATGGTGCCAATTCATAATACGTTTTTCGAGCATCCTCAGTTTCGAGCTCTCATTGAAGACAAGACTAAACAGTTTGATTTGATATTATTAGAAGCTACTTCATATAAACTCGCTGCACTGCGTTCTAGATTTAAAGCACCCATAGTTCTTGTTAGCACTTTGTCGGTTAGCTCAGCAATATTCAACATGGTGGGAGCAGAGACGAATATTTTTTTGTATCCTGATGTCAATACAGAAACGGCGTGGAACTTATCGTTATGGGAAAAAATAAGGTGTTTGTATAAGGCACTTAAATTTAAGTTATCCCAGCGGGAGTTAAAAAGAATAGCAGAAGAAGATATAAAAATAAAATTCGGCCAACAAACGTTAGTCTCTCGGGAATTCAAGGAAGGTGTTTCAATGCTTTTTCTCAACATGCATCGATTTTGGGACAACAATCGGCCGGCACCGGTCGGCACTGTTGTGTACATAGAAGGTGCACATCTCAAAACACGTGAAGTCTTACCACAGGTTAGCAAGCATTCTCTTTATACAATGAAGTATATTAACAGAACGAGTATAAAGTTAGGATAAAATTACCATTTACAACAAACTTTGTACTCTTCAGAACCTCAGATTGTTTATGGAGCAGTCGCAAAGGGGGGTAATCATCGTGAGCCTGGGTTCGAAGCTGAACTCTTCGACGTTGCCCGCGCGCACTCTGAAAGCAATGATCGGTGCATTTGCTCAACTTCCTTTCGACGTTGTCTGGAAATGGGACCAAACTGTGATGCCAAACAAACCGAAAAACATTCGACTGGAGAAATGGCTGCCTCAGCATGATTTATTACGTGAGTGATTGTCATTATTAGTAATTTTACTATCAGAGTGAAATCACTCATGTCTCATGAAAACATTCGTGATTCATCATCGTGAGCAACGCGCCATGGCTGCAGATAGATGCGCACTGCGACTGCTTGACGCAACTGACAGCGGTTCACAACTACCCACATTTTCGCCATTACATTCATTATTTTAGTCAAACGTCAGGTTGCAAATACTAACCAAAATTTGCTTTCTTTAACCACAATTCAACTTATCATTTTTTCTTTCAGACCACCCTAACGTTAAAGCGTTTGTGACTCATGGCGGTATGCAGTCGACAGAAGAGGCGATAGACGCCGCAGTGCCAATGATAGGACTGCCAGTCTTCTTGGACCAGTGGCTCAATACGCACCAGTACGAGAAACATGGGATAGGGATACGGTTGGACATCGATACATTAAGCATGGAAGAATTTACGAATGCCATTTTAGCTGTTGTTACTGACAAAAAGTAGGTATTTTTTTTTACTGACAAGAAAGTTACAAATTGATACCCTTAAAACAAGTTAGCAAAATAGTCACTTTTTATGAATAATGGCCATGTGATACCATAATTCGATACTACTGTACCAATTGCAATAGCACGCATTTCCTAATGGGGTAGGCAGAGCACAAAACTTTACGAAAAGAAAACGATAAGTAGCTATTTCACGTTCCGTACCCACTACGAGTATTACACAATTTTAGATTTAACTCTAGATGAGAGGTATAATAGTGACAGGTTGCTAGGCTGTCGCCAAAGCATACCTAAACCTATTGCCACAGACGCCTCTTACCGATACGATATCCACGGAAATAATGGAAAAATGTTATTCTGAACTAGACACCACATGGGAAAACAAATCCCTTCTGGCAGCAACAGTAAAATGAACGTATTTTGAGCTATAATACATTCACCCACGGTTCGCAATACATATGTATATCACGCCAGTCCTCTTATCACGACAGGGCGCGAGTAGAGATACGCGCGACATAGACTATACCTGTCACTTTCTAACTAGAGACGTCAGAAAGTGACGGGTAGACTATAGCGCGCGCGACGCGACTAGAGCGTGTTGCCGTGCTATACCTCCTGTATTCCCAAATGGAGTAGGCAGAGCACACGAAACGCTCCATTGACAAAATTATGACTATCTCACGTTTCGTGGCAACTTCTAGCATATTTTTTAAATTTTGAGTTGGCAGGTATAATAGGTATTCGTAATACATTTGCAGTGGAATCCATTTATGGTTGATAAACAATTAAGTCATAATAAGCGGACGTCATAGGTACAAGGTGTTTACTGAAATGAAAAACAAAAAAATACCTACCTACATTTATCAGTAAAAAACATGCTGTTTGTCTATTATTAATACACGTATGTTCAACACGTATATAAGTAGATAATATACTTTTTATTTTTTTATTTACTATTGTGTAAGGTTGCCTTTTATTTTATTGAAAAAATTGTCGGTTATTATAATATGTCATAATTTATTAAAAGTGATTAATATCATAATAAGCGACATGTCACTACGATAAAATATCCGAAGTCATTATTCCAACTTTTTACAAAGAATTTTATAAGGCAGCCAACCTTTGTAGTGCCATTTTTACGTTATAACGCGTTGTCCAAACAGACAGTGTCACTGTTTCGAATACATAGGTATAATTTAACAGTATTTTATGCAACTGCTACATAATGAGGGGCCTTAGAACACGATTATGTGTTCACGATCTGTGTGATCTTATAACGAAATGAGCAAAGCGAACTTGCTTCGCTCATTTCGTTATAGGATCACACAGGTGTTTTAAGGCCTCATTATACACAGTTGGCTACATCACCTTCTGAACACACATTATATTTTATAAATAGTCTTAAATGGGTTCAAGAGCCGATAGTCAAGACTTGTATTGACGCCGGTGTTACTTGAAAAATAACTAAATATTTTTCTAAACGTGACGCATGCACTAAAACAAAAAGAAACAAATAACATATCATTAATTAATTTATTCATTGGACAATATTCACACCAATCACCTAGTCCCAAATTAGACAATTTAATGCCTGTGCTATGGGTATTAGAGACAACGGATAAACTTACTTATATATAGGTAAACATCCAAGATTTGAGAGCAAACATTCGTATTCATCATACAAACATCTACCCCGACCGGGGATCGAACCCGGGACTTTAAGCTTCACAGTCAGGCCGACTCCGATTAAATAAATTTATAATGCGATTATGTACATAGTTAAATTACACTCTGTGTGGTGCCGGGTTGAGAATAATACCTCTCTATTTCGTCCGTGGAACATCCACGTAGGAGGCGAATAAGGAAATAAGTAAGTTAAGGTACATTTTAGGCGCCAGGCTACCAATATTGTTACTATTATACCTGCCAACTCAAAACCTAAAAAACGCTAGAACTGGCTACGATCCCACGATACGTGACATAGTCATGGTTTTGTGTGCTCTGCCTACCCCAGGCGTGATGTATCTATGACTCTATGAATGTATACAGGGTGATAATGAAATCCGTAACGACATTGATTCCTGATACTCAGAATCTTAGTGATTACACAATAGTAAAATAAATAAAACACTTTTATTTCATTTTGTTTCATGGGGAAATTCTCAAAATATATTGAATGTGCGCACGCGGTGCGCTAAAGGCGAAGGGGGGTGAAGGCGAGTCGCGGGATGGCGCACCGCGCGCTTGTACCCAGTCAATAATGTTAGCACTTTTTAGGAAAACTTTGATGACACTAAATTTTTTATTTACAAAACAAAATTAGAAACTACACAAATTATATTTTTAAGTTTTATTAATAATCATAGATGATATCGTTACGGATTTCATTATCATCCTACATTTAATTTTTAATTGTACAGGTACCGCGAGAATGCGCAACGGTTATCACGCGCAATGGCGGACCTGCGCGAGCGCGGTGGGTTGGGGGCGGCAGCGCGCGCGGCGCGGCGGCTCGCGGCGCACGGCTCCGCGCATCTGCGCGCGCCGCTCGCAGACGCCAGCCTCGTGGATCACTACATGATAGACCTCATTCTAACTACGCTAATCGTTGGATTTCTTTCTTGCTTTTGCGTTGTATTCGTAGCCAAGAGAATAATAAAAACACTTTTTAAGTATTTTTAAGCACCTTTAAAAATGTACAGATATTTATGTGAGTTCTATATGATAAGAGGCGATTATAGTTTATGAAATGTACCCGGATGGTGGCAATTCGAATTTCCACAAAACATAGCGTTTGCCTTACGGTCTCACACTGCCATTCGCTCTGACTGAGTAGTTCAAAGGAAAAAAACATTTCTTCATTAAATCATCGACTGTTTTGATACGTTTCAATTTTAATCTAATAATAGTACCTATAGATATAAATTCTGTTGTGTAAACATTATAATGCCATCACAGCATTCAGGTTTCTCACGTAGGACATTAGTTTTTTTGCGTCTGATCATAAATAGTAGTCACATTTTGATTTGGTTGTACATGAAACTATTTTATAAGTTTACTGAAATATATCTTACCCTTAAATAAAAGGTAAAATGTGCTAAAACTTATATTTTTCTAAACTAAACTGTTTTCTTTAGCTTGAGCGGTTTTGCGATATTTGGGCGAGAACAACAGCAAAACTACAAGCATTTAAAAATCAAAACTCAAAAAGTATCAGAATTCCAGGGCTTTTAAATACTAGGCTGACATTGTTTCAAATTTAATATACTTTCAGAACACTGTAGCTATTAATGTCAAAAAATCCTATTTTGAAGTTAAAAGAATAAAAAATGTCCTAAAACATTACAAATAATACAGATTAAAAAATCCGAATAATGTGACAAATATCTTATCTACATAATCAAAACCACTATGAGAACTTACGACCTGCGTTATTTCACAAAAATGTACCTAAATGCCAATAAAACCCCGAGACAGACCCCGAAAATGTTAATAACCAGTAGATTCGAAACAATATACATTTAGGTACGCTATTTCACGCTGCGCCGTAATAAAGCTGAGTCAACGCTGTACAGCGTTCATTCCCAAACATATACTGTTAGTGGCTGAACCCAAACTTTCAAAACAATGAAGCGATTCGTAGTCACGTGTCTGAACCTGCTTTTCCTAGTTCGTTCAATTGAAGCCGCTGATATACTCTGTATCTATCCCGTGCCGTTTTATAGTCACCAAATAGTACAGCGCGCCGTGACTGATGAGCTGGCCACGCACGGACATCAACTTGTGGTACTGACCACTTTACCACACCAGGAGTCCGTGGAAAACATAACCGATATTGATGTTCACGAACTGTCGTATGCAATGTGGGACAACACTTACGACGAAGCGTCCAAAAGTCGTGCAACCTTTGCCATATCAGATATCGTTGTGTTCTGGGACATGATCAATGATATGATGAGTTCGATGTTACTTCAACAAATGGAGCATCCAGAGTTCCAAGCAATTTTTCAGGATGAAACGAAACAGTTTGATTTAATATTGTTAGAAGGTAATTTACCGCAACACATTGCGCTTCAAAGATTTAAAGCACCTGTATTACTAGTCAGCAGCATGTCGTGCGGCTCTGAAGTATTCAATCAGGTGGGAGCTGAGTCCAATCATTTTTTGTATCCCGATTTCAATATGGTTTCGGCTTACAACTTGTCCTTTTTGGAAAAAATATGGTCACTGTACAACCTAGCTAGATTCAAATTAGCAATGTGGCAAACAAACAAAAATAGTGGTCTAGATATTTCAGTTCCTAATAATTTTAAAGAAGATATCACCATGCTTTTCTTAAACATGCACCGGTTTTGGGACAACAATCGACCAGCACCAATTGGGAGTGTGCTGTACATTGGAGGCGCACATTTGAAAGAGCACAAGAGTTTGCCAAAGGTATGATTCAATTACCAACTTTGACCAATAGCACTCTATTGTTAACATAACATTTCACTAACTTACTTAATATCACCAGGATCTTGAAACATTTGTGAACCAGTCGAAACACGGTGTAATCTTCGTGAGCTTGGGTTCGAAACTGAAATCTTCAACATTGCCTGCGCACATTTTGAAAACAATGATCGATGTGTTCGCCTTACTTCCTTACGATATTGTCTGGAAATGGGACGACAGTGTGATGCCCAACAAACCTAAGAACATTCTACTTCAGAAGTGGCTGCCCCAGTATGATTTATTGCGTTAGTGCTTCTCACATTTACTTAATCGAATGTTTTATTTTCTAATTCGTTCAAATTTGCGTGATTATCTTCTTTTTCTTTCAGACCATCCAAACGTTAAAGCGTTTGTGACTCATGGCGGTATGCAGTCGACAGAAGAGGCGATAGACGCCGCAGTGCCAATGATAGGACTGCCAGTCTTCTTGGACCAGTGGCTCAATACGCACCAGTACGAGAAACATGGGATAGGGATACGGTTGGACATCGATACATTAACTGGAGAATCGTTTAGAGATGCAATTTTGTCAATTCTTAATGATAGAAGGTAAGTACATAAAAAAAATATCAAATCAATCAAAATTTTATTAAACGATAGATTCTGTTCCTTTGTCTTCTTTATTGGTAGAGAGTTATTTTAGAACAAACACTATTATTTACGTCGGAGGAATCCAAAAATCGTTATGAAAGTTTGTGTAAGTAAAAACTCTTTGATACATGCATACATACAATACATATTCTCACGCCTGTATTCCCATGAGGGGTAGGCAGAGCACATGAATTCAAAATCTCTTTGATGTAGGTACACAAAGCAAGGAAAACTAGATAGGTCACAAATAAATGAAAAGTAGGTTCAAAGTCTGATTTATCCTAAAAAAGATCTCTATTATACATTTATACCAGCCAACCTAGCAAAAAGCAATCTAGCAGAGTCTAATTACTCAACAATATAGATTTGCGCGACTGTAGGACAAATCAAAGATACTTCTTATATTTGTTGGTGTTGCCAGAATAATGACCCTTTTAGTTTTATTTTTAACATGTTAGCATGCAGTTTACATTCAGTGATGAAGAAATTTGTATGTCTACTCGTTTCCATTTATCCTGTCAATCGCCAAAAGATTAACTGGTAGAGATCCCCTCGGGGATAAGTTCGCCTTTGTACGTGAAGCTGTTGCCCTGTATCCTGTTTTTCTGTAATTGTTTTATGTGCAATAAAGAGTCATACAATACAATACAATACAATACAATACAAAGAAAGCATTTGTCGCAGGTATCGCGAAAACATCGACCGGTTGTCGCGAGCGAGTGTGGACGTGCGCGGACGCGGCGGGCTGGAGGCGGCGGCGCGCGCGGTACGTCGGCTCGCGGCGCATGGGCCCGCGCATCTGCGCACTCCGCTTGCAGACGCTACCCTCTTCGAGTTTTACATGATAGACCTAATCCTAATTACACTCATTTTCTTAGCAATCTTATACTACCTCATTATTCTCGTAAGTAAGCGAGTGATTAATTCGCTACAAAGTTACCTGGTGATTTTAACTACAAAAGAAATTGCGAAGTTAGATTAGATGTTTATCACAATGTCAAGATTATTACAGCCACCAAAGATCACTTCACTAGTTCTATTGTAACGTCTACTCGTACTTTCAATTTAAGCGACAATATACGAAGACGTTCACCTGATTCTCTGCCTACCCCGCAGGGAATAGGGCTTGATGTTTACATGTATGCGTGTGTAAATTATCATTGTATAAAATTTACATTAAAAACTAAGCTAATACAAGTCTTTTATTTCCAACTTGAACACGTATACCAAGCTTTTTAGATACAAGCAACGCAACACAAAAATTTGCATTTTTCAACGTCGGTTAAGACGAAACACGTGTTAACAACATTGACGCAATTGCATTGCAATAGCAAATCATATAAAAAGACCGTGTCAAATGGGCCGTATTTATACAATCAGTCACCTTGCTTCAATTCCATAGTATAAGTAGGTATTATAAGATAACTCTGCCTATATTGTTTCAATTTTTACCAATCAAAAATGCACTTTGTTACAGTAAGTCAAGCTTTATTTCCATTTTTTGAAATTTGACTGACAGTGTTAAATTGAATTCTAAGATACTGTGTACCAAAGTTACATTCGCAACTGTAATAGGTAATTGCTGTGCCGTGCTGCGTAAATCAAACATCAAACAAACAATATTTTGCTATAAAACTGAATTTGAGTTTTAATAATTCAACATACCAAGAATCTTGGGGTTTTTTTTTACAATTGACATTAAATATTGTGCTCTTAGTTCTGAGCACGAAAATCCGTTCTTTTTTCAATTTTGTGCTAAAACGAAATATTACATAAAATGGCCCGGTGGCCCGTACTTCTGAAACTTTCGAAATTATATTTTAACAAAAAACACAAGCCCATCTCGTACAATTTCTTTTGATTTCAAGTAATCATTTACACCACGATCTTCTATTTTTACAACTGTGATGTACGGGATATGAAAAAGTCCATCCGATCCGGGAAGTCGGACAGAAAGTGCGAAATGCCATGAGTTTGCTTTTTCCCTTCCCGTCATTAACTTCGAGGGGAAAGGGGGGGACAAACCGTCTAGGAATGCCACCGCATCCTGCCATACCCACAGAACCGTTCGGCCAACAAAAATAAGTATCGATAACATACATACATACAATCACGCCTGTATTCCTAAATGTGGCAGGCAGAGCACACAAAATGTTGCATAGACAAAACTATGACGTTTTGTGGCCATTTCTAGCATAATATTTTTTAGGTTTTGAGCTGGCAGGTCTAATAGTGACAGGTTGCTAGCCTGTTGCCTAAAGTATACCTTAACCTATGTCTTTAGTCGTCTCTATCGATCACTACTTCTCAAAAATATGTCCCACGACCCTGTCGCGTCGGTTAAGAGCGTACGATTACGTATTTTGCAAAAAATATAAAATATTCAAGAGAAAAGCCGCACGAAAATCTTGTACGGAGCTGTTAAGCAAAATCTGAAATAGTAGGATGAAACGTGCAATACTGAGCAAATGACATGTCGAAGATACATACATACATATCGTCACGCCTCTTTCCCAAATGGTAGGCAGAAACTACTTTGTTCCACTCGCTACAATCCTGACATACCTCTTTTGCTTCATCCACATTCATTAATCTGCTCATACATCCTCGTCGGTTTCGGGTACTTTTGACCTGACCTGCTTCTAAAACGTCCGCGATTTGGTCACGGAAAGTGTGTCTAGGTCTTCCCCTCCCACTGCACCCGTCCACATTCCCCGTATAAATTTGTTTCGTAAATCTTCTTCTTCATCTTCTCTGTATTACTTGAGCTTTTACCTATACTATGCTTAATAGTCCTGTATGCGTTCTGTGATTCTGTGAGAGCACCAACACGTAAAATGCTGCGGTAAGGCTCTTCAAAACCTAACCAACATGAAAAACTCCATAAAATTTCAACCAAACTTTACCACGATATCACAGACGTATCTGTCAAATATACGACACCGACACCCTTATTTTTGGCCCGGGGGTTTTAAAAGAATAACTTGCTTGCTACGCTTTTGAAAAACCTCGATGCCTATTAGTCTAATAGAAGCACTAAACCCATCCGAGCTGGTAATAAAGGCCCTGTTTCTAGTTTTCTCCGCAGATTCAGAGGCCTCGTGTCCCGAGTCGACGCTGCCATCCTACCGAGATATTACTAAGCACTTACGACAGGAATTGCTTTTAGCTTATTATTTTTTTCAGCTATGTTCAACAGTGTACCGTCCTAAGGATGACATGATGATTATGAAACTTTGAGCTAAACACAGAAACCAATATTGCTCGAATTTCTACAAGTTATCGTCGTAATGTTCATCAAGTAAGAAATTTGAAACCAATCCACGAAATTAAGGACACTACTGACAAAAGACAAATTTAATGCGCGCGGACTAAAAAACCACTATGACTTCTACGACACATTGCTTCCGATGATGGGTCACGTTGGTCATAAAAATGTGAGTGTGTCCTACCTATTTCATTACTAAACAGAAATCTTAAAAAAGGTGATGTTCTTAAGAGGCAATATGCCGGTCGAGCGAATTGAAAAATAGGTATTTGCTAAATCTATTGCTGTCGCGCCGCGCCTACACAACC
>BHDV01003734.1:291108-363019 GCA_005406045.1 Adoxophyes honmai | reverse complement strand
GCAGCGTATTCAAATAATTCTGAGATCTCTTCTGTGTCATTCCAAACTTAATGCGAGCGAAGCCGCGGGCAAAAGCTAGTAATATCTATTTGAATATCTCTAAATTAATACAGGATGTATGTCAAATAATGTAGTTAATTGTTCTCTTTTATTTACGTCATAACCTTTTATCAACACAAAGGTTATCAGCAGCACGTGCTGGCTTCTTCACGGATCGTGATTTATCTGAAATCAATTGTTTACTCGTATTCCCAAATGGGGTAGGCAGAGCACACGAAACGCTACATAGACAAAACCATACTTCACGTTACGTCGCCACTTCTAGCATTTTTTTTATATTTTATGTTGACAGGTATAATAGTGATTGCTACCCTGTCGCCTAAAATACACCTTATTTCCTTAGTTGCCTCTCACGACTTCCACGGAAGAAATGGAGAGGTGGTATTTTAACCCGACACTCGAGGTTTAGATATACTTTAGGCGACAGGCTAGTAACTTGTCAATATTATAACTCCTCCATCTATTTTTAAACCAAAACTTGCACTGGAAGTGGCTACGAAGCGTGAAATGGTTATAGTTTTGGCTGTGTCTCGCGTTTCGTGTGCTCTGCCTACCCCATTTGAGAACTCGGGCTTAATTGTATGTATGTATGTCATTTTAAACCAGTATTACGCGCTAGTAAGTACTTAATATAATAGTAATGATAATGATGATGATTTGCTATAAATTTTTTTTACAGGTCAACCGCCATGGTGACAGGTCGCCGGATTCAGACGAGCTGTCACTGTCAAATCAGGCTGAGAGACTGAAAAACATCACCTACGTGGAAGGTCTGGAGGGCCTGACTAACGTAAGTTCTAAAATATATGTATAAAACATTAGTAGAGTTAGATTATACAAACTTAACTTTTTGTTGTCCCCATTCATCGACAAGGGAACCAGCTGCAAAAATAAACTTGTTATCGCAAAAGTTTTTTTTTTGCAAATACAAAAACTACGACTTTCGGATAATTTAGCTACTTATAGGAGCATATTAAAATAAAATCACTGGACTCATTCACATTCTGGAGATATTCACAGACTTATATCGAAATAGATACCGCGAGTTCCTGCATTTGTATGAAAACCAAGCGTGTCACTTTTTCGTTTTTCTCAACAGTAGGTATCGTCACATGAGCGCTTTAGTGATGGGAATTGACAGTCCGAGTGAAACCCATTCAAAGATGACGCCGCCTTATTCAAGTTATCCTGTTTCTAGACAGTTAAACCTAATCTAAGTGGTATAAAACTAAATAAAATCGCGTCAAAGGAAGAGCATTGCACTCCCTTTTGGCTCCATTTTGGCATGCGAATACACTTGAGTCATCTACTTCGATATAAGTCTGTGGGCATATTGCAAAAGTTGTCTATTTTTCTATTTTCCTCAATATTAGTAAACGTTTTTGATACATAGAATGGGCGCTTTCAATACAAGTTGGCTCCAATTTCTTGAACAATTTTTTTGGGATAGTTTTTAACCATTGATGAAATGAACGATGATTGTGTATGAAGCGAAAGAGATAGTGGCAAGTGGAACAAAGTGGGAAAGAGGCCTGACGGATTTTAGGTATATTACTTAAATTAAAAAGACAAGATTGAATAAAGTTTTTTTTTTTGGGAATACTGGCGTAATTGTTTGTATGTATGAAATTCAGATACAAAGAACCCTTCTGAAAGTAATTTTGAGGAGGTCAGAGTTATTTTTATATGAGACGTTGCACGCAGTCAATGTCACACTTTTGTAACGCTTTTTTACGATTTTTTTTTAATTATTAATGTCATAATGACACGCAGTCTACATGCAACGGACTGACCTAATAATATCATATTATAAACATTATAAATTATCATAATAATTTAACATAGACAGCCGTGTTTAAAAAATGATAAAAAGACAATATTATTTTATTTTACTCACGATTAAAACATTTTGTTATCTGACAAAATTATCGGTCATTGCCAAATCATTAAATAAAACATTCTCAATCACGAAAGACGATGATATTATGAAATTGATAAGCTCACCTGATGATGAAATATAAATAAAATCATCTCAAGTCATCTACGCACATAGACAGCTATGAACTATTAATAAATATAGATAAGTTGGAACCTGATAATAACTCAGCTCATAAAAATAGTAAAAACAAAAGTTAATATTATTTAGGTATTTCATAGATATCAAAGTAGGGACGTATAATAGCACCTCTCCATTTCTTCTGAATGTGGATGCAGCAACCTGTCACTGTTATTATTCTCTTTCATCTGTTTTTGAACCTAAAATTATCTAGAAGTAGCTGCGCAACGTCAAATAGTGATAGTACTTTCTACGTCACGTTTCGTGTGCTCTGCCTACCCCATTTGGGAACAAAAGCGAGATTGTATGTTTTATGTAAAAAACTAACAATACACTAGTAACTGATTAAAATATAGCTTACCTAAAAACTAAACTGTATTTAGGAAAAGGCACCACTAGGCACGGTCCCGGACACTTGCAGCGTTTCCTCGCTGTATCGCAATGCTAGCGTTGACCGAGGAAGCTGCCATGGTTTTATCCTCGTAACGTTTCGTGTGTTCTACCTACCCCATTTCTAAACACAGGCATTATGTATCCTTTAGAGTTCTGTACTAACCAGAATAACATCTTCACAGACAGGAAAACGTCGTGCATACCAAATCGGGAAGTTCCTCCGCCAACGCTATGGAATCCAGGGTCACAACATCCTCTCATCCCTGTACCTTGGAGACGAGCTGAGCATCCGCAGCACAGATAAGGAGAGGACCAAGATGACTGCCCTGATGGCCATGGCTGCTGCCTACCCTCCAGAGATAGAGCAACAGTGGGATGATGGGATTGGGAGGATCTGGCAGCCTATTCCTTATACTACGGTGCCGTTAGAAGAAGACTACGTGAGTAGACACAATTGAATTTAGAGATTTTTTTGCGCTGGTAATCACGATCGCTTTAAATTTGACAGGTCGAAACCAATGAAATGAAACAAATGATATCGCATAAAGGTCACAGAACACATATCAAATCGGAAACGAATCGTCACCGTAACGCCTGTCGCCTCGCAGGCAAGTAGTCGTCAAAGTAACGTATCCGAGGCGATTACGTTACGATTCCGATTAGTGTGCAGTAGGGAGTTTCATACAAACAATATTGAACGACTCGAGGCGATACGGTGGCGATCCCTTTCAGAGTCGACAAACTTTTCATTGACAACGAATTATCGAAACTTTAGTGCCAGTAATATTGTTCTGCGTTTAAATTACACTCAGTCCATTTTAATCAACGTCACAACGTACCTAGTTATATTTCTCCCAAGATTTCCTTGTTTATTAAATTACGCATGTTTCTTGGGCATGAAATAAAATTATGTCACATTACAAATGCAATTTAAATGTGAGAGGCATTTCCCTACCTTTCCGTTTGAGGAGTAATCTTCTTTCTTTGAATTGCCATTTTTAACAGAAATTGTGAATGAGACTCCCTTGTCAGGTTTTCCTTGATATTAGTTATTATGTTATTAAATATGTCTGTATTTTGCCACCATTGCGTTTGACGCTGCGCATTCTATCATTTTAAGTATATTATTATATACCACTGTATATAATAATTAGTGTCCGACCGAAATTTCGGTTTCGGTTTCGGTTTCGGCCAGTTTCGGCCAAAAAATCAAGTTTCGGCCCGAGTTTCGGTTTCGGTTTCGGTTTCGGCCGAAACTGAAGCCACTGCCGAACATTCGGTTTCGGTTTCGGTTTCGGCCGCAAAACCAGTTTCGGTCGGACACTAATAATAATATTCCTTTGTCCTTGTTGTGTCGAATTTATAATAACGCCTCTCCATTTCTTGCGTGAATGTCGTATGAGACGACTAAGGAAATAGGTTAAGGTATATTTTTAGCGACAGGCTACCAAACCTGTCACTGTTATACCTGTCAACTCTAAACCTAAAAAATATGCTACTAGAGGCCACGAAACGGGAACTAGTCATGGTTTTGTCTATATAGCGTTTCGTGCACTAAATAAAATGTATGATTTACATTTTGGGGCCTCTTTTAGCGCTTTCCGGTTTTAAGTTGGATATAGCTCAATGCAATTACAGTCAAGCAACTAAGAAATAAGTACATACTAAACTTTAAGACAAAACATAATGAACAATACGGATAAACTTAAATCGAGTTTCACACGATATGTTTCGAGTTATTTTTTCATTTAGGAGCTATCTTGATCTTGACATGACTGCTCGAAACAAACTCGATTTTAGACGTGAATCATCACTATTTCTCATAAGTGAGTTTCTCAGTATTCATGTTCAAAACTAATGACAAAACTTATTTTTTCCAGTTACGTTACTACTCAAACTGCGCCCATTTTAAGTCGCTAATGGCGGCCGTCAAGATGGCGGCGTGGGACGAAGAATTCGCGCCATTTTTAGACCTCATCCCACTTCTGAAGGCCGAGACCGGCCGTAACTTCACAGAAGACCCAGTCTTGTTTGAGACATTACACGACTTGTTTAAGAGCCAGGTACGTACATACATACACACCTGTATTCCTAGATAGGGTAGGCAGAGCACACGAAGCATTACACAGATAAACTATGAAGTTTAAACACAGATGACATCTTCTAGTTTAAAAAGTCGCAGCGATTTTCTTTACTAATTAAATCACTCACTATGACGTTTTACGAAAAGGTTCTCTGGTATAGTTGTAGTTCCTTGACAGAATGTGAAGTTTTTTATTTGCGACCTGTCTGCGTTTTCATATTTATTTATTTTGCGCAGTAAAGCGTTTTTAACTTTACTGAACTTTACTATACCACGGTTCCATGATTCCCCAACTGTAGGTTTAATTGTTTTAGCGGGATCACAACAGTTCGGCTTTCCGGAAGGCTCAAATTTATTTGATTTCAGACTTTACAAGTAAACTTTGCCGATTTCTCGCCGTCAAAGTTCTGAGCTTGAGTTTGGTGGCATAATAATGAAATGTTTACTCGTAAGAAGTTTACTTGGAGGGATTGTGGTTTTTGAATTCTCATGGCCCGCAAAAGTTTTAAGCCATAATTAAAAATCTGTGCTTACGGGTACAATTTTATTTAAAGATGAAATTAAAGATACACCTATCAGTTCGACTTTGATAACTTCGTCTCTAATTCTTCCCGTGGGTGTCGTAAGAGTAGACTCTGGGAAAGGGTAAGTGTATTGTGGGCGATGGGCTAGCAACCTGTCACCGCAATATCACGTTTAACCACCTGGTTACCCTGAATTTGCTAAACGTGGCACTGGATTTTTGAATTCATGTGCTCTGCCTATCCCTCGTGGGAACACAGGCGTGAGAATATGTATGTATGTAATAAACTGAACATACTTACATTTACACCTGTATTCCCAAATGGGGGTAGCCACACACGTAAAAGCTCGTTCCCACTATGTCGGATGTCAGGCCGATTTGTATCGGGGTCGTAGTGGCAGAACATGTTAATATAATGAAATGATAATGAAGCTGCTCACAAACGAACGACAACGATTTTATATCGGATCCCACATGAAATATCGTGCGTTTTGTCAGCTCACACGCCGAAAAACCTCTGTACGGTCGGCCAAGAAAGAGGTCAACCACTTTTGACAAAAGTTTCTGTGAAATCAAATTTTCACTAAGGTTGACATGACACATGACGTGACGTAAATACAATAATGATAAATGAGCTATTGTTACTGTCATAATATTATGGCAAGAGGAAATCGACCTTGTTGTTTCATGAGATTCAAATAAACATCGATCTTAAGCGGGTAGACCAATTTCTTGGCCGACTGTACCTGCCGCGCGTCGCATTCGCGCATTCACAGTGTCGCACGTTTTTTTTGACGACAACCTATAAAAAAACGTCCCGACATAGTGGGAACAATATCTAACGCTGCTTAGACAAGAGCTGTAACTTTCAAAATGTTTCTAACAGTGACTTTATTTTCTCAGGTCAGTCTTGGCTTGGACATTCCGGAGTGGTCAAAGCCGATCTTGTCACGGCTGAACGAAGCCTCCCTGCTGGCTTACCGGCTCTTCTTCAAGACTGATGAAATGAAAAAGCTTGGCGGAGGTAAGAAGCACAAATGACATTCATAAAATTAAGTAGGGTGCCCAGAAGACTGGCCCATCCATAAAATTAAGTCAGGATAACTGATGGCAGGATTGGCAATGCTGATTCCCCGGGTGAACTGTATGCCAGCCATCTGGTGACCAGAGGCCTCTATGATACGCGCCAAAAGTAGGTACTTAAAATATGCGGCGAGAACTAGTTCGCCAAGGTCTCAGCGTTTCGACTCCAAACACCTCAAATGTGTGTTGTACATTGCTTTTTAAGGCGCTCAAGTTTACAATCACAAAAGCATCTCATTGAAGCGATCTCGAATGAGGTGTCATCTTGACAGCCCAGGGCTGAGCCCGCCAATAACCACTAGTGTTGTGACACGTACTCATAACAAAATGTATAACTGGGACTGGGAGATATGCTTGCGGCTTGAGGTCTTTTGATAAGGCTGCGGCTGTGCCTTGGAGGATGGGTTGGTCTAAAAAAGGATCTACAGGGTGTTTGGTAGCTGGGTGCAAACCTTTAAGGGGGAGATACACTAGACCATGCCGAACATATTCATCCAAAAATTGATTTTTTTGCGATTTTTTGATTTTTAACGGAACATTTACGATTTTAGTATGAAAATCCCAAAATTGGTCAATTAAATGCTAATAACGTCCAATCCAAACAGAAATGTCCGTTTTTTTCCCTAACGTTTTATGTCATAATGATCATCCTGTCCTAGCACTCATTATGGCCATTAGGACAAAACTCAAAAAAAAAAAAAAAAAAACTCAGGCAAAATATTTTAGGACAAACGATTGATCTCTAGGGAAACCCCTGAAGAACTGGTTCTCTGTTCCAGGTGTGCTCCTCCACAAGTTCCTGGAAGCTGCTGATGCGGCTACATCAGGCCGGAAGGTGAAGAAGCTCCACTTGTTCTCAGCCCATGACTACAATATGGGTGGGCTGATGGCTGCGTCCAGGGTCGAGGGAGATGAGAGGATCATGCCAGCTTACGGCTCCCTGTTTGCACTGGAACTGTATAAATCGAAGAGTGGAGAATATAGTGTGCTGGTGAGCTTCTTGATCTTTCTAAACTACTATTATTAAGTAAAAAGTATATAAAGCATGTATGACGTGCGAGAGGAGATTAGATAGAAGTGTGGTATGACAGAGGACATCGTAACCAAGAAAGGAATGTTGCGTTGAAAGGTCCGATCGGCAATGTCCCTACTGAAGAGGAATTAAATTAGTAGGACTTGACGAGCATGTATGACAAGATTGATGAATGGGAATGAAACAACGGAAGAATGTTAGGATAGAACATTCTTCCGTTCATTCATAAGAAATAAAGCGTGATGAAGTTATGATGAAATTGTAGTAAAAGAAGTGGTAGCCTAGGGTTTTGATCCGTAGCCTCCCGTGCCGATGGAGTGCAGACTGTTCATTCCCCCAGGTATCACACCATTGCTATTAGTCGAAACTTTGACAGGGCTCTTTCCATTCTATTTGCCCTTCGGACGTCTACAGATACGTAACGAACTTTTGCGGGAAAAAAAAATCTGACGAAAGCGAAAGGACACTTCTCTATAGTGTGTTAACCCAGTATGACTAAAGTGTCAGCCACTTTCAGAGAGTAGTGGGATTAAAGAACGCCATCTAGATAAGCTCACGTTTCAATAGAACACTGGTAGTCTATGCTTACAGTCTCTGGCATACTCAAATTCCTTGGTATAATGTGTTCATTATTAACGCAAGCTTTTTCTTTCAGCCGGTCTACCTGGAACAAGCAGGCCAATGCGCAGCAACCCACCTTCGGTTCTTGGACTGCCCTGAGCCCTTCTGCGAGCTGAAAGCCTTTAAGACACTGACCAAAGACTATGTTTTACCAGAACCAGAGTTCCACAAGATCTGCAAAACGAAGATTATTTTATAGACACTTAGTGTTATGCTCAAGATTATTTCGACTAGTCCGACCACCTTGTTCGCGACAATCCCTGAGAATGAGATGCTGTAGCGGGAGCGAGGGATTCTGGACGTCAGCAGGGACTGCAGGGGTAGAGGGGAGTAACATCACGTGTCGCTATGACGTGCTGCGTCACCAGAAGAGGTCCAATCCGCAGTTTAGGTACTGGGAAAGAACTTTAAGGCGCTGCGCAGACGACAGACTTTTGTGCGATCGAGTCTGCGGAGCAATAAAAACTCTGAATGGAAACTGTCTCCGCGCCATTCAGAGATTTTATTGCTCCGCAGACTCGATCGCACAAAAGTCTGTCGTCTGCGCAGCGCCTAATAGAGATCTCTCTCCAGGCAGATGTTATGCCTGGGGACCGAAGTCCACAGAGAGGAAGTTGGAAACTGTATTTATGCAACCGATCGTCGAAACTTCGATAGCGCGGGATGTAGGCTTCCATTTTTTTTGACAGTAGAATTTCTACTACGAGATGATAGATGGCGCTAGGTGTCCCTACAGTACGCTCCGCCGGTGAGACCTCGTCAAAGTTCTACGGCAAGTTACGGCAGCAAGAGAGCAACATTTTTATGACTAAAAATGGTTGGAAGTGAACCTTCTGCTCGTTATATTGCCTATTCTGTTACCTCCGCCCCCGCCGCAGCCTCTCACCTAGGGACGGTCTCGCACGAGGTTGTGGGACTAATCAAGAGCACATACAAAACGATCCCGTCCTCCGTTAGGCCGGTCACATACATTCGGAATTTTTCCGTTCGGAATCCCGAATCGGAAAATCGAACGCAGTCAATCCATACAAAATCAATGGACCGCCACACACATTCGGAAAAATTCCGTTCGGAATTCCGAGCGGAAAGCCTCCGAATGTGTGTGGCGGTCCATAGATTTTGTATGGATTGACTGCGTTCGGACAGTCCGATTCGAGATTCCGAACGGAAAAATTCCGAAAGTATGTGGCCGGCCTTAAACTTCATTACGTTGTCTTTCTTACGTCATGTCACGTTCCGAGACGTAGTTCCTGTGCCGTAAAGTGATATTGATTGCGTTAAAAATATAATATTCTATTTGTTCGACAGATTAAGCATACAGTGGGAACCAGTGACGTTACACCTTTGCAAAAATTGTACAACGTAATGACGTTACTTAACTAAACAAAAGAAACAAAATTTATGTTTTTAAGAATAAAACTAACGGACTACTTATTTTGTAATGCCAATTATACAGACAAAAAGTGATAAAAACATACATTAAGTAGCTGTTTAATCAGTTGATAAGATACCTTATACTGTATGTATAAGTTATACATAAAACAATGTTATCGCAGAATACACTAGACTACTTTTTATTTTAAGTTAGGTTAAGTATTATATTTTTTTTAAGTTATAATTACCACGTCACAATATCTGTGATACTAAGTTAATGCCGATTAATATCAAGTCCTGTAGTAAAATTGTACACTGAAAGTGAAGTTAATACTTTAAACTCAATAAGGTAAACGAAAGAGTGCGCGACACTGTACTAGTATATGACATGAGCACCCTATTTCAAAACAATAAGGGTTAAGTCTCAAATCCAAGCTTAGACCAGTTTTTGACATTCAAATTTTAGCTGTCACTTTTACATAGAGTGCCCATGCCACATAGGTACTGCCTTATTACATACGTTTACGTTACTATTATTTTCCTGGACCATAGCAGTTGAATTTGTACTTAAAAATCTAAAAATCAATGAAAATAAACTAGAACTAATGAACTGTTTATTTTTTATTAAATCCTCACCCAAACAGTCAGAGACAACAAAGCGCCGATAGCTTCTATTCTGAGATTGTTAGGTACTTCTCTCGCTTCATCCACATACTTACATTGGCAATCATCGGACTTTTATTAAAAAAAAAAAAAAATTATACTGTGATAAAGTCTCCAACAGAAAGATCTCTCCCCAGCCAGATGTTATACCTGGGGATCAAAGTCCACAGAGAATGTTGGAAGATATTTTATGCAACCGATTAACGAAACTTCGATACCGGGATGAAGGACACAATTTTTGACAGTAGACGATCTACTATTTGACGATAGATGGCGCCAGGGCGGAAATGCTGAGCGATTATACACCATATGCATACTATCGCAAATGCCAGTTAGGTACAGTGAGTCCAATATACATACATAAACGGTAGGTGCTAAGCATGCCTTGATGTGGCGTGATGGCGATGCACAGTGCCATAACTTGGCTTGCTGATAGCATGCACATTAATAGTCGAAAGTCATCAAAGGTTATATGGCCAAGTTAGGAGTAGGGTTTGGGTCCCGGGACGTCTCGAGTCTCGAAGTCCCGGGACTTTTCGTTATTTTGGCTGTCTCGAGTCCCGGGATTCTACACTCGAGACTCGAGACGAGACAAGATTATGGGAATTCATTTTATTCTCAAGTAATTGACGGAGCATATAGCGCTTTCTGTACGTTTATAGAATAACTACGTGGTCTGCTAAGTTAAAACACGTGAAATACTTGTTAACAATCATTTTTTACTATGCACGTTTAGATTATTTAGTGATGAATCAAATTACGACAATTATTAATTTTGTGATCACGAAAAATGATTAGATTCTAGTTCATTTAATAACTTCAAGTAAACAATTAATGTTCTGTTTATCACATACATACATTATTCTCATGCCTGTATTCCCAAGAGGGGTAGGCAGAGCACATGAATTCAAAATTCCAGTGCCACGTTTTGCAATTTCAGGGTAACCAGATGGTTAAACGTGATATTGCAGTGACAGGTTGCTAGCCCATCGCCCACAATACACTAACCCTTTCCCAGAGTAGACCCTTACGACACCCTCGGGAAGAAAGAGGGAGGTGCTATTCTAACCCGGCACCAAACGGAAAATTAATGTTAATTTTCTACAAGCAGTTGTCTTTTTTTAATAGGTACAATTTTCGTCGTAAGAGGCGAATAAGGAGATAGGTTTAGATATGCTTTAGGTGACTGTTTAGCAACCTGTCATTGCTACCTCTTCCATCCATTTGCATACATAAAATTTTGCTTTAAGTGTCTGCAATGCGTGAAAAAGTCGTAATCATGGTTTTGTCTATGTCACGTTTCAGGTGCTCTGCGTACCCCATTTGGGAACATAAGCGTGATTGTATGTATGTATGTACAATTTTAAACAAAAAACTATCTTAAGTATAATAAAACGAAAGCCCCACTAAAGAAAAAAACAAAGTCTCGAAGTCCCGGGAATTCCCGGGACTTTGACGGTAGGGTGTCTCGTGTTCCGGGACTGTGAACTTGTCGGGAATTCCCAAACCCTAGTTAGGAGTCACCATTGTCAAGACTCCAAAGGATAGATGTCTCTCCAGGCAGTGTTATTTAGTGTGTTACGTAGTGTTTTGTTGTATGGGAGCCTGAACTTTTCGGGGGGGGGTAAACCCCCAACCCCCCCCCTGGCTACGCCCATGTGCCTGGGGACCTAAGTCCACAGATAAAAAGTTGGAAGTTGTATTGTAAACGCATTGCAC
Source organism: Adoxophyes honmai (assembly GCA_005406045.1). NCBI lineage: Eukaryota > Metazoa > Arthropoda > Insecta > Lepidoptera > Tortricidae > Adoxophyes > Adoxophyes honmai. Next base: position 351,411 of record BHDV01003734.1, on the reverse strand, counting down.
TAAAAACCCCACAACATCAAAATGGTAGGTTCCTGATATTGTTGACGAGCTGGCTTAGTTCCCAATTCCATTAAAGATTTAACAAACAATTAATTCAAATTGGAAACCAAAGGAAATTGCCAATAACTAAATATTTTAGGTTAATTTAGTTCTATGTTCTAGTATTAATTATTAACTAGTTCAGGAATATTATTTTAGGTTCCTGTAATAATTTATTAGCAAAACTACAGTTCACTCGAACCTTGCTATTATAAACTAGCAAGCGCTTATGCCGTGCCGTGAAGCCGAATAGCCGTCGTGGTAGCCCAGCGGTTCGACCTGTGGCCTCTCAAGCAGAGGGTCGTGGGTTCAAACCCCGGGCTCGCACCTCTGAATTTTTCGGAATTTATGTGCGATATCGAATTTGATATTAACCACGAGCTACTCGGTGAAGGAAAACATCGCGAGGAAACCTGCACACAGCGACGAAGCAATTCAATGTTGTGTGTGAAGTTCCCAATCCGCACTGGGCCTAAGTAAATGTTTTAATTGAATAGGTATACATTTGCTTTTGGTTACTATTTAGGATCAAAGTGCAAATTTAATAATACAAATCTAGACGGATCTAACGTACTGGAAGCTAGGGTTAAATCGTTTTAATACTTACTTTTATTTACAGATTTCTTTATGGCCACCTTCCAGCCCCATCATTAGAAAAGTCACACATAACTCTATATTGGTATCATGACGGTTGAGGTTACGTCAACGTCTTCAAATAAATAAATAAATAAAGCCAAAATGACGTTAGAAACAACAATTTATTCCACAATTTTCTTCAAAGTGCTATGAGTACACACTAGTGATGTACCGCTTACTTACAAATGGTACTTTGTCCCGGTTTTTAAACGGAGAAGCAAAACGAGTTTTGTTTTTGTGCTGACAAGGAACAATGAAGGTTTATCTTTTTAAGAAAACAAAAGACGATGGATAATCCGCTCTTCGACGCGCTATTTTTAACACAGGCGAAGGCGCTCGGTGATTTCTTCGGTTTGCAGCTTTGTATTTGTACCTGTTTATACGTACCTAAGATTATCTGTGGACATGACGCTTTATACATTTTTAAAAGGCCTTTGTTAGCTTCCGCGCTTGGAGATTATATTTCACTTGCTACCTACTTGTATCGTGGTAGCTTACCTTCTACCTTAACAGTTAATATTTGGTTACCTATGAAATTGGCGTTTTGTATGAAGATTTTCATGACATTTGCGTTTTTCATACTAGAAGTGTTTTTATTTAGCAACCAAAAATGATAGCGTTATAAAACTTATGTCCGTGTTCAAAGACACTTATAAACTAACTACGAGAATCAATTTTCATAAAAAAATTAACCTATTAATTGTTGCAACCAATTACATACATAATTCCGAAAGCATAAAAAAAATATCACGAAAATAATCACGAAAGAAAAATCGACAATTTCATAGGTAAAGACCTAATATTACAGTGAGAAAGTGCACAAAAAGTACAAAAACCTATACCTGCCCAAATGGGGTAAACAGAGCACACGCAATGTTACAAAGCCAATAAAGCCATTGCTTTATTACGTTTCATAGCGACTTTTAGCAGGTTTATAATGGTCGCTAACCTAAAAGCGACCTGTGTTGCCATAAACAAAAGTTGAAGTTGAAGTTGAAGCAGGTTTATACATAGGCAGAAAAGATATAGTAGTGACAGGTCGCTGGCCTGTCCCCTAAACATAAACCTATTTACTTAGTCGCCTCTTACGGCATCCACGGAAGAAATGGAGAAGTGTTATTTTAAATCCGACATTACACGGTCAAATTATTGATTAAAAAAAGACAAAAAAGACTTGCGAGGTTGCTGTCTTTTTACAGTTATATTGTACAGACTAGATTGAAAATCCCAGAGATCCGAAGAAAGTGGACTCATTTGTCTTTAATATTTGTACACAACAATGTTGGCAATAAATAAGATAATAACGCGTCAATTCTACTAATTAACACCCACTGCATTATTATTGTCATGTATTTATTATCTGTTCGGTCAAATAATAGGTACCTACTTAGGATATAATGGAAATTAATAGCGGAATAAATGTACATCAAAACAAACAATACTTAGTTACTATTTTATGGACTTGTATTTGGTTAGACATGTCATCTTTAAGAATACTAATCATGTAATACCGTGTCTGAACCAAATAAATTATATTTCATTTCTCATATGATATAGCGACATGACCGTCTTGTCCAAATAGGTAACGAGCGGATATTCTGTTCCGACCAATCCTTCCATCGTGTCGTATTGTTAATCTATTTCATATTCAATTACTACTAAAGAATGAGAAATTAATGGGTGTTTGTTGATGCGCGTATGTTTATTACCTTTTTATGCAAAGCAGAAACTATTGAATTTAATTTAATCTAACTTTACAACAATACATACTTGTAAGCTACTCTAAGTAGGAATAATGTTAATAGGATTTGCCCACGACTTACACATAGAATGGAATGAGGTGATGTTGTCGATAGATATCCCATGTGAACTCTATCTTGCAGAATCGAAGACAGTGGAGTTTTCAATTATAAAAGTGACATTAAATTGCTTTCGATATAAAGTTTATTTTATTTTTATCCCGTGGAGATGTTGCACTATCATGAAAAAAGTGGCATATGTGAACCAGGAGTAGTTTACTTTTAGAGATAACTAACAAAATTTTGACACTGGCACCTCTATGATGCGCAATGTCCGAAACCAACAGTACGTTCTTCTGCGAACAATTATGATGGGTAAAATATACGGAAAACGTAAGGTTTAGAAGATCAGAGAGTGGACAGGCAAGATCGTGGAGGAACTGTTCACTCGTTATGGGCAGGGTTCTATGGGCTGACAACCTTCGGTGATGAAGTGGTAGGTACTGTAAGATAATGCTCAAGATTCATAGATGTTCAAGCTTCTATAAATTGTTTCAGCTGTGAGTTTTCTTCCGTGGATGTCGTAAGAGGCAACTAAGAAAATAGGTTAAGTTATATTTTAGGCGACAGGCTAACATCACTAACTACCTGCCAACTCAAAACTTAAAAAAATGTGCTGATGTTGCCATGAAACATGAAACAGTCATAGTTTTGTCTATGGACCGTTTCGTGTGCTCTGCCTCCCCCATTTGGGATTACAGGCGTAATGTATGTATGTAGGTATGTGAGTTCTCTACCAGTCAGCCATGGCACTGTTTTATAGGTACAGATTACGCCTGCGCAGAAAGCAGAATACTATAAATATCCTATAGCCTAGGAAAGCAAATTAATGCCAAAGCCCAAGTTAACCGCTGCGGTGTACCGAAACATGGAAACTTCGAACATCTGTCTGCTTCGCTAACTAACCGCGGTGAACATTTCAGGTTATACGTATATTGAATAGTCAGTGTTTTAAGTTAACCCCTAATAAAGTAAATCCTTTTTTAGGGTTCCATGCATACACAAAGGGTGAAAACGGGACCCTATTACTGAGGCTTCCCTGTCTGTCTGTATGTCTGTCCGTCTGTCACCAGACTGTATTTGAAGAACCATGCCAGCTAGACTGTTGTAATTTCTATTGGCGCTATAACAACAAATACTAACAATATAATGTCGCGCTTGACCATCTGGATACCCGGAATTTGCTAAACGTGGCACTGGATTTTTGAATTCATGTGTCTGCCTACCCCTCATGGGAATACAGGCGTGAGAATACCTATGTATGTATGTACTAAAAATATTTTTTTTTATGGAGGCCGCCCATACAGCGATCATTATTATTGTCGTTGATAAAGGTGAAAACAAATGAGTTTATTTTGATCATGCAGCCGAATTTTTGTAACCAACATGAGGTGTCATTAACTTGGTATAAAGAACACGGCTCCATTGTATGAACGTGTGATGACAGTGTGAACACAGAATTACGTGTAGCTTGCGTAATGCAAACAATACAATGCTATCTATAGTAAATAGTCAACATAATAACGACGTGAACTTTGAAATGGAATATAATAATAATCCTCAGTTTTACGAATCAAATATTTTAATAAATAAAATTGGTAGCGGATGCCGTGTTCTGACGTTTCTGGCATGCTAAATAATTTCCGAACGTGTTACATCTTACCCCTTATATCTAAATTAGAACTTAAAAAATATGTTAAAAGTGGACATGAAGCTAAAAATAGTCAAGGTTTAGTCTATACAGATTTTCGTGTTCTCTGCCTACCTCATGACGACTATCGAATAAAGCTTTCTTTTTTATTAATTTATATTGATATTATTGTATATTTATACGTGAGTACGTACAATCATGCCCATGTTTCCAAAAGTGATGGACAGAGCACTCAAAACGAAACAGACAATATCTTGAGGTATAATAGTAACAGATTATTAGCCTGTCGCCTAAAGTATTCTAAAACTTATTTCCATATTCGCCTTATACATATACTACAAAAAAGTATATGTATACATTATACATATGTGTATTATTTTACATGAGTCGCCTCAATTCACAAACAGACATAAGCTTCTAGCGAAACGAAAGGATCTCTTTACACACTAAAACGATCCTATTTTACTGCGCAATCGAAAACTGTGATATAAGTATCCCTACAACATGGATTAAACGCACAATCCCATCAGTATTGCCCCACGCTTCTCCATGGCAATGTAAAGCTACATGTACACTGAGGTTTATGAGCAGCTAGAAAAATCTATAGCTATGCGTTAGCTAAACCCATCGAATATTAATTTTGATTTCCGGATAGCCTAGTGGTTAGTAGAGAACTTGACTGTGAAGCTTAAGGACCCGGGTTCGATTCCCGGTCGGGGTATGATGAATACGAATATTAGATCTCAAGTCTTGGACATTTATCTGATTACTAGCTTTTGCCCGCGGCTTCGCTCGCGTTAAATTCGGGGTAGCACAGAAGAGATAGCACACATACCCATTTATAGCTTTTTACATTGAAAATTGCTGAATTCTCCACAAATGAAATGGGGGGTTTTGAAGAGACATAAAGTAGCCTATGTCACTCCCCATGCCCTAAACTATCTCTAAATTACGTTAATTCTTTGCTCCGTTTAGCCGTGAAAGACGGACAAACAAACAAACACACTTTCACATTTATATATATGTACGGATACGGATTTGCAAAATAAACGCTCACGCTTACACGATGGGGTCCGATCACAAAGTGTGGAGATAGTTTAAGTTCCTTTAAAGCTTGTTAACCTGTCATCCCTGAAAATTGTATAGTTCAAATCATATAGAAATGTACCTTCTACCTATTTTAAAACTGACTATCTACTCGTACAATGTCCGAGATTATAAAATATTAAGCAAACTGATCACATACCTACCATTGTCACACATGCAAAGCCAGGTGCGACGGGAAAAATAAAGTTGTATCGTGACACCTCAAAATTAGGACACCTTTTGTGAAAATAATTGTGAATCAAAAAGTCAGTAGGTAAGTATAAGTATATGATGTAGGTAAGTATATGTAGTAGTGTATTCTTGCGCTCATCAAACCTGACTTAAATGATACATAATATTCATGCTAAGGCTATCAATACGTTTAGTTTAGTAAGCACATAATTTGTCAGACTTTGCAAATCCTAACGCATGATTCTCTGAGCGGAAAACTAGCCATAACATTGTAAACGTAGCTTAACATGGCCAGAATAAAATTAACATTTGTACTGAGGGACGGGGCGGCAAATACGAGGTGTGGGACTTCCTTACTGCGTTATTGATTACGATTCACCCCTCAGCTGCATAGTTTTCCCCCTCTTAGATTATAATGCAGTGTCTTGCTAGCCCATTGGGGTAAAAGCATCTGCAAGGGCCATTGCGTCTTTGAATGAAACACGCAACCAGTGGCGTAGCGTGCATCGGCGGGGCCCCGTATAAAAAAAATGTTTGGGGGCCCTTTATGGGGGGGGGGGAGAAGATTTTTTACAAAGGAAAGAAAAGAAAAATCATTTTTTTTCTTAACACTTTTGGGGGCCCCCTTAGCCTGGGGGCCCCGTATAATTGATACGGCAGATACGGCGGTAGCTACGCCCCTGCACGCAACCCTAAATTAAACCCTGTCCCTTTCATACCTGTCAATGCGCAATCAACAGAGTTAACTATTGTGCCGGATCTTTTACCACTACAATGTAGTACCAATACCACAACCAAATGGAAAGCAAAACGAACAGAAATTTAAAATTGTACTCACTGTTCTATAATTAGTAATATAGTATTGTGTGACACGCTTTAGGCCTTTGTCCTAAAGGATACGCGCTTGTAATAACACCATTGACGAGCAAGTGTGATGAAAATGTTATAATGCTGCCCAAACAAAGAACATTCATTTGTTTACATTTCTTTTTCCTTATTTGTATCTAGCAATCTTAAAATCACAGGTATAAGACTTTAATTCTTAAAAAAATACCACTTAAACTAGGTTGATACAGCCTATTTGCCAACAAATATAAACCGTCTAACGTGGCAGAATCCAACGTGTACAGCAAATATTCTTGCTGAAAGGCATATATCTAAGAGTTAAATTGTTATCATTAATAAATATTTACTATACTAAAGGTATAATAGGACAAGTCGATTGAAACATACTTGCATTCAGAATAGAACTCTTGCAAATTTTAAGCAGTGTGACCGCACGGGGAAGTAATAATGACAAATCTAAAATATGAAGTACAAGATCAGACTACAGCACAATGTATCACACAAGACGATGCTAAAATGATACTAAAAAACTATGGTTACAATTTAAACGAAATTGAAATAGAAAAGATTGAAATTAACAAAGCTAGCGAAGACAAAATATTAGGGTTTCTGGCTGACCATTTCGGGTTGAAGTTGACTGTGATATGTAATAATGAAACGAGAGTACACTCTTTTTTCGTTAAAGCTGTATCTGATAATGGATCCAAAGCTGCGATGACTAAGGATTCCAACGTGTTTGAAACCGAACTCATCTTCTATAAAGTGATCAAAAACAAGATGGATATATCAGGTCAGTGGTTTCAAAAATGTATTAACTTTAACATGAATTAGCATGATGGTGATTTCTTATCTCTTTGAAACGATTTGTTATTTTCACCCCTTTGGTAATATAGGCATGATATTTATGTACGACGTACCTATCGTTTTTAGGTGTGCCAGCTTGGAGCCCAAGATTCTTCGCAAATTTAGAAGATGACGTTCTCGTCTTCGAAGATTTGATGCAAAGGCAGTTTAAAATGCATGACAAGTACCATAAATTCGACATGAATCATATTTTCGAAGCTCTAAAAACACTGGCTCGGTTTCATTCCACTTCCATCATACATGAAGAGCGTACAACGAAAGATCTACAACGACCATATCGTCTTCACCAGGAGTACGGGCAGTATTTGGGTAAAGGGCTTATTGACGAGAACAATCCATGGTTCTCTCAATGCAGGGTTGGAGCTTTGGCAGCAGTAAAAGAGTTCTCAAAATACGCTGGCAACAAGGCCTTGATGAAAACAATTGAAGAACGTTGGACTAAAGTTTGGAACTCTGCGGTGGACCTTTCAAATGTTTCTTTGAACCACCGCAGTGTCATCTGTCATAGGGATTTATGGAGTAACAACTTACTTTTCCATTACAAGAAAACGGAGGACGGCCATCTGGTGCCTGATGACTGTCTCTTGGTTGATTTCCAGGCAGTACGTTGCCAGCCTCCAGCTGGTGATATCATGTTTCTGCTTCATTGCAACTTGGCACCTGAAGACCGGAAGACCAACTTTTACAAATTCCTAGATTTCTACTACGATGAGCTGAAAGGAATTCTTAATAATAACGGTCTAGACATTCAAGTTATAATACCTAAGGAAGATTTCTTCAAATCTGCCAAGGAGCAGAATCTTTGGGGTCTTGTCTTGCATTCTTCCTTGGTTCAGGTGTTTTGGTTAGACGATGATCTAACGATGGAGATGTTCAGTACTGCTGATATGTTTCAAGAGATACTGATGAAAGACAGAAGCACATACATAAAGGCGATGATGAACAAAAGTGAGCATTATAAGCAGAAGATGATAGAGACGTTTGAGGAGTTCGTTGATGAATATGTACTGATTGACTAGTTATAGATACAGTTAAGGGCAGATTTTAAAGATTTCGAATGGGCGTTACTAAATAGTAATATCGCTATAATCTTTGTTGAAATTAAACAAGTAAGTAGGTTTAATTTACAGTTTTTGTTACTTCATATTTTATGTAAACAGAAAATGTTAATATATTTTCAATAAAGGTTAATATAATAAGGATCCGTTCGTCATTCATCAACAGAAGGTAACTTAATTATTTTTCCCAACATTAATTATTCCTAGTCTACTTAGTAATTTAATTATAATAATTGTATTGGAACTTTACTAAATAAATAAAGGTCAAATTATGTAATAATAGGTGTGGGCTGATTGGATTGATTGACCACTCATGACCACCACTTACATATAAAAGGTCAGTAAATTGCATATGGATATACATACATACATACATACATATTCTCACGCCTGTATTCCCAGAAGGGGTAGGCAGAGCACACGAATTCAAAAATCCAGTGCCACGTTTATCAAATTCAGGGCTAACATACGTAGGTATATTAAATAACTTACTACGAATCTTAAATCTATTAATTTCTGAAGGAAAATCCTATACTTGTTTTGTTTCCCTAACTAGTAAACTGCTTCTTCATTAAAGGTAGATGTAGAGGTATTTGACCTTCTATCTAGTCGTGTAGGTCCCTATACCTATGGAAAATATATTTGAAATTTCTACTCGATTTACCCAAAGCAGCTCTTTTAAGTATTCAAACTGACTTAAGTAAGCACCCAATTTCATTCCATAACATTACCGAAAAGTTACTTGAACCGTTTCATAAAAACGAACTGCCGGAATATGCTCAACTTTCTAAATAAACCCGCAACAAAGCGCAATCGTGGCATGCATAATATAATAACATTACCAACTTCCACTTCATTATAGTAAAAATGTACCAAGTTAAAATTCTCTGACCATAATAAAAAGTTTACCGCAAAAAAACCGGGCAGGTAGTGTCCCCTCCCTAAGCCACACGAAGTCAGTTGCGTATCGCTAGCAGCTGCTTTTTAAACACGCCTATGTTCACTTAGTTTTGCTCTCGGATCCGTGACTTTTAGCTAAACAAAGCCCTATTTACGTGTCAAACTTAGTTCTGGACACGAACTACAGCATTATTTTACAAGTAAACCCCAAACAAGGCTACATAACAACAAAATGTAACGCGGCAACAGCCGTGCGAAGTTTTTCGAGTGTTGTTTATAGTTCGAGTCGCGGTAACCTGGCGGAATTGGAGAGCGCAACAGTTTGTTGCTCGACTTTCGGCGCGTGGCGTATTTTATTTTGTACGGTTATACTTTGCGTTCGGGACAAGCAGTCATTCACTGCGTTCTAAGACGCGCTATCGTGTCGCGCGTTTGAAGGCAGAAAAAGTTTATAAACGAATTGAAAAGTGTGGTAATGTATGAAAAATCGAAACGAAATCCGACGAAGTTGCGATAAAGTGTCCCGTGTGAGTGTTCGAGTGATTCTGTGCTGGGTTTTCTGTGGTGAAACAAAGTGCATTCTTTAGTGATTCATCTCGAGAAACAAGAAATCTGTGTGTCATAGTTGTAGTTATAGGTATTTTGTGTAGAAACTAAACTAAGTTAGTGAAATGGCTACTTTTCGGAGCTAAGCGGCTGGCCTGACCCGTTTTTAAAAAGGTAAGTTGTGATTGTTAGGCATTCACGGCAATTATCTTGTCAGCATGCAAAACGACGAATGTACTTAGAGTAGATAGCGGCTCGTTGATAATTTTTACTATCGATCGAGTTATAGGTATCTATACATTCTTACCTACCTACTTCGCTTGTATGTTGTTATTGATAAAACGTAATTTACTGTTTTTCTCTTCGACATCTTTCATACACATAATCTGTAGTCTTAGCGTGTTTACTTGTATATTTACGTACACGCCATATAACTACAGTACCTACTGTAGTATTTTTTTAATTAAAAATTCACCGAATGGAGGCTTTGAACGCAAGCCATACAGTCAAAGCGGCTTCCACAATCCACAGTCCAATGCGAGTTTTAAAACTAATCGGACCATGCCATAGAGTACTTAACGTCAAGTACACGACGGCCGTGAGCCGATTCAGCCTATGCCACGTTAAGGTCTATTAAAAAAAAATAGCGCCAGCGGCTAGCGAAGATTCATAATTTGGTTCGAACTTCGAACGTAATTCTATGAATTTTACGATTTTTTAAACGGTATCTACCTATGTAGTAAGTGCAGAAGTGCTTATCTACTTAGTTGCCTGCACATAATATAATTAGTTCCAGTAATTAGGTAGGTATATCTTAACTACTCTACAGTAGTGCAATATTACATAAATGCGAGCCCATTGGTGCATGCTGCATGCAGTAGTTGGTACCTATTTAAAAGGTGTTCTTAGTCCAATTTGGTTTAGGTATATAGCAAACTTTAGTAGGTAGTTAGATAGGTACTATATCCGTCACTATTAGCCCAATGAAAATGTCGTTAGTACAATACTCGCAATGACTAAATATCGTAAAGTTATATCCCAGATGATCTCTATTATTTCTAATATACTTACCTAGCACCAAAATTTTATGTCATCTAGCTGTTGCCCGAATACTTGATTTATTGCATCCCACGGGATCTATGTATATGTATATTTTTTCGGGATAAATAGCCAGTAGTAAAAGTAGTCATCCAGTTTCTCAGCTGATTCCTGCGTAGGTACCAAATTTCATCAAAATTTGGTTAGTCTCTTTGTTTGGGCGTGAAGAACAACAATAAACACTCACATCACAAACTTTCGCATTTATAGTTGGCAGAGCAGTTAAAACGCTACGTTGTCAAAACCATTAATATTTCACGTTCCATGGCTACATGTAGCATATTTTTTAGGTTTTATCACAGAATAGATAATTGGTTTTATATTGGAAGATTAACAGTGACAGGTTGCTAGCCTGTCGCCTAAGTATACCTACTAACCTAAGTATTTCCTTAGTCGCCTCTTACGACATCTACGGAAAAAACGGTGAGGTGTTATTCTAATCCCGACACCATATGGCAAATGGTATGATAGGTATGTAATTAGGCAATACGAGTTTGTGCACTTGTATGTAAACAACATGTATAATTGTATACAAACAACGAAATAAATGTACCTACTTACACCCACGTTACAAATATTCGGCAGAAATAGACAGTTTTCTACGAAACTTCTACACGTATTCAAAACAAACAATTTTGCACAATTTTTACACACGCCCAATCAGCGTTCTGTTTATATATCTCATTCAATCGCGAATTATTTTCTGTTCGCAACGTGCATTTTAGCATACAATTCTCAGAATATCCTCTGGAATTACCCCATCTGCCATCTCACTTTCACTTAAGTACAGTTACGCGATGTGAAAGAGATAGAGGTAATGCCGTGCGTTTCGGACTCCTTTGTGCATGACTGACAGTTTTTATAAGCTATTATTTTGAATATGGAATATAATATAATCGTGGTAGTTCATTCACCAACCAAATAGGTACCTACATTGTAATTGTAAGGTTGGTTTTACCTCTATTTTCTATTTACCCACTAGGGTTGTCGTCTTGCCATCACTCTGGATTTCTTTTTTTTATCAGGGGGATAGGTAGATGATTGACAATTGCAAATGTCAAATACTGAATATTATTGCACCTTGGATCCACGTAAATCAGTACAAGTTTTGTGATCACCACAAGCAACCAAATTTAAACATTTCTTACGATTTTTTTACAGGATAACTTACCAACAAAAATTAGTACTTACTAAAATTAATTTGTCGTTACATTTTTTGGATAGTGCACGCAGATTATTGTTGAAGAATTACAAAAAACAGGTTACATCGGCAATTTCATTTTAGTATCTGAGTAAAAAAATCCTTCAAGTATGTTTAGAGTGCGTTAGAGGAGCGTTTGTAAAAATTCAAAATTTCATTGGAATCTCAAAATAAGTACATAGGTTTCCGAAAATCCGTTCAGTTTTTTCTTTGTATGTGAATTATTGTGAATATGTATTTTAGGAACACTTTTAACCGCAAATGTCAAAACCATAGCTTAGAGACTGACAGACTGACTAAACTTTTAAAAGAAACATTGACGTGTCCGGGTCCTAGGTGTCTTATCCTGGCTGCAAAACTTTGGAGGCAACCCTATGTCTACATTTATAAATCGAAATTAATAATATGTGTTGCAATTGTGCTATAATGTTCACATTCACACACCATAACAATGGTGTTATGGTCTAACGTAACTCACTAAAGCTCGAAATCTAGCTGTAAAATTGTCCATACAATACATACTATTACCAAACGGGGTAGGCAGAGCACACGATTTCCCCCGCGTTGTATGTTTAGGAATAACACCTCTCCACTTCTTCCATGGATAGCGTAAGAGACGACTAAAGATATAGGTTATCTGACTGAACCTAAAACTGAAAAAAAATAACGAAGAAACGTGAGATATCTGTGGTTTAGTTGGTTATAGTTCTCACTATGAGGTTGTCAAACGAATATTTTGTTTTTTTTTGTGCTGCGCTATAGTCAAAGGACCACGGATCGTCGAATCTTTTGTGCATTCACCCCTCAATATAGCAAAATAGAATCCCCTTTCTAATCTATATCTATCTACACCGGATACCTATTGATACTATCTATACAAAGATTTGGAATCGTATTATACAGTAAGCCACAAAGCCTGTAATAAGTACAGCCTGCCAAGAATTGGTCCCCATAAGGTCCATTTGAACCTCATGAAACGATAAGGTCAATTTCCCCTTGCCATAGTAAGGTAAAAGTACCAATGCTCGACGCCTCAACGCCCAGTAGATGACACCCATCTGTCACCTGTCTTACTAAGACACGAGGTTACAAGTGCGAAGTATTGGGTCAGTGTCGAACACAGGGACGTTTACCTTATTATGACAGTGACAATGCCTCCCTTATTGTATTTACCTCACGTCATGTGTCAATTTGATCACACAGAAAATGTCAAAAGTGGTAGACCACTTTCTTGGCTGACCGAGCATTACAATGTTTATTTTTTAAAATCGGTCTACTTTAAAAAACAGATGATGAGCTGATGAGAGAAAGAAAACAAATTATTTGAAATTGGAACGCCCGGGCTGCGCGGCGGGCGGTAAGGCCCTGTCTTGAAGTACGCGCGAATTGGCCGCGTATTGGAGTACATTGCTTCTTCACGATACGTCGTAGTTTCATTAAGCGTGACAAATGCAACAATGAATAGTCAAACGCGTTCAAAATCGCAGCGTATTCGCTCCTTCTGGACAGGACAGGACTTTGACGGCCGAATAGCCCAGCGGTTAGAGAACCTGACTGTGAAGCTTGAGGTCCCGGGTTCGATCCCCGGTCGGGGCAGATGTTTGTATGATGAATACGAATGTTTGCTTTCGAGTCTTGGATGTTTATCTATATATAAGTAAGTTTATCCGTTGTCTAGTACCCATAACACAGGCATTAAATTGCCTACTTTGGGACTAGGTGGTTGGTGTAAATATTGTCCAGTGACGGGCTAAGCTTGCAGCGCGAGTGAACGACGCCGATGCGCAATTGTTAGTGGAATTCGAATTAACCGCCATTTAAGTCGTTCTTTGTACGTCGTATAAAATATCTTTGAATATTTTTTACTATTGTAGGAATGTTGGTAGAGTTATGTATGCAACTGTACTTAATTAGCCATTAAAATAAAATCACCCAGGCTCATTTCATAAACTACACTCACGTATTTAGCACGTGTATGTAGGCAGAGCACACGAAACGCTACATAGGCAAAACCATGACTATTTCATGTTTCGCAGCCAAGTTCAGCTTATTTTTCAGGTTTCGAGGGCGACAGGTTGCTAGCCTGTTGCCTAAAACATACCTAAACCTATTTCCTTAGTCGCCTCTTACTAGCTACATCCACGGAGGAAATGGTTTCTAAATCCGACACCTAGAAAACAAATACATATAAATAATTATTAAATGATTTTTCAATAAAAGGCCTTTTGTACTGTTTTCTTTTTGCACTGGCTAACAGAGCCGCTTTCATTCTACCAATGTTTAGTGTTCTGTTAGCGGTCGGTCTTGTCGTTCTCGTATAGCATGACTTCATTTTAATGAGAATACGGATGACTTACGTCTGAAGTCGAGTTTAGTTTGACATGTTTCGGGCGCCATAGCCCTTCATTTAGAAGTCGCGGCGGTTGCTACCAAACGCGCATCATTCACCGCCATCTTGTTCGCGAGCTCATTCTATAACTATTTACTATACCTAATGTTTAGTTTGTGTGGACCTTTCAGTAAAGCAAGTGTTAATATCTTAGTAACCTATAATTTAATGAAGATAGATTATTAAAACTGATTAATAGTATTAATATTACTAGTGTATCACTTCTACATATACCTGCTAACTTAAAGCCTAAAAAATAATTGCTAGAAATCGCCACGGAACGTGAAATAATCGTAGTTTTGCTAATGTAGCATTTCCTGGGCTCTGCCTACCCCATTTAGGAATACAAGCATGATGCACGTAACTACTTAACATATACTTAAGTATTTCAGTACTACGTACTTCAGATATTTCTTACACGGAAAACTACGAAATTTCGCTGGCTTTGTTCCCTTAAAACGTGTCACAAAACTGGGCTACCGCCAAATATTGCGTGCCCGCGAAGCCACTTCGCCATAACCCAAGATAAGAATCTACTAATTGTGATAGTAACCCTTTTCCCTAATCGGATTGGGTACAGCCTTCCATTAGTTGCCATGGATCTTAAATTTGGTTACGGTCTTCAATTAAGTATTAGTGGTTCGGAGGGAGTTTTGGAGAATGCCTGCTTACATGCCAATGTAATTGTTCTATTGGTTGGTTATTTGATTCCAACCCATGCAGTAAGCATGTTAAGCCTGAAGTAGGTGCGGGGCATACGCATGGCATAGTCTTCGCGGGCCTTTAGGCATGCTATACATTAAATACGACACTTTCTATTTTAGTTACATTACATTCCCGATTTAATGCGACTAAAATAAAAAGTGTCGTATATAATGTAGCAACACATACCTCACGTGATTTTTGACTTTGTCGGGTTGACTTTTGACAGCTCCCGTTTGTTTACCTTTTTTTAATTACCTAAAAGTCTCTACTATAGGACAGATTCGACTGTTGAGTAATCGGTCTGTTTCTGAATAAAACAGTTAATTTTTGGTGATTTTCTGTAGTCATCCTGGAACAGCCAGCCGTGGTAGCCCAGCGGTTCGACTTGTGGCCTCTCAAGCAGAGGGTCGTGGGTTCAAACCCCGGGCTCGCACCTCTGAATTTTTCGGAATTTATGTGCGATATCGAATTTGATATTTATCACGAGCTATTCGGTGAAGGAAAACATCGTGAGGAAACCTACACACAGCGACGAAGTAATTCAACGTTGTGTGTGAAGTTCCCAATCCGCACTGGGCCCGCGTGGGAACTATAGCCCAAGCCCTCTCATACTGAGAGGAGGCCTGTTCCCTGCAGTGGGACGTATATAGGCTGATGATGATGATCCTGGAACACGTCCAGGTAGTCCTGCTATCTCTGTTTGGCTGATGATGATGATCCTGGAACACGTTCAGGTAGTCCTACTATCTCTGTTTGGCTGATGATGATGATCCTGGAACACGTCCAGGTAGTCCTGCTATCTCTGTTTGGGCCTACCACACCGCGGCCATTAGTTTAGTGGCTCCCACTCCGAGGCATTTTTAGCCCACTAGTATGTATGCGGCTGTCTTGGCCTGCCCAATCCCACTTTAGCCTAGCGGCCTTAACTCCAATATCGATAATATATCGATAATGAGCGTTTTGGAACGTAGCGTAATGTTTTGGATGCGGTCAACCGCTTTTACTCCAAGCACAGCGTTCGATCACCTTCTACCAAGCCTTTCATTTGGTCTTCAGTACCTCTGTGAGAGATCAAGATTACGGTCCGTAAGTTGAGAGAGGCAGTATGCACATCAGCAAGTCTACTCTTCATGGCCGATCTTTGTTGATTTGAATTGATAGCACTTTCCAGGCGTTACGAATCTTTCAATCTTTCTTTTATTTTAGTCTCATGAGTGTCGAATTTAACTACAAGCGTGCTTGATAATATATATTGAATATCTTTACCTGCGTGGAGTATTAGTCTGCTCAAGGGAGATAGAAGCCTTCAAAATGAGCCTTCAAAAATAGATGTCTCTTCTTGAAATGAAAGTCAATACATACATACATACATATTCTCACGCCTGTATTCCCAAAAGGTTCAAAAATTCAGTGCCACGTCTAGCAATTTCAGGGTATGCAGATGGTTAAACGTGATATTGCAGTGACAGGTTGCTAGCCCATCGCCCACAATACACTAACCCTTTCCCAGAGTCGACTCTTACGACACCCACGGGAAGAAAGGGGGAGGTGCTATTCTAACCCGGCACCACACGGGTCAAGTTGGCATTTATTATCTGTTTAATGTAAAACCAACCAAGTGCTAATGATTCAGGGTTTCGTAAGGTAAACGTCCCTGTGCTCGACACTGACCCAATACTTGGCACTTGCAACCTTATGTCACAGTAAGACAGGTGACAGATGGGTGTCATCTATTGGGCGTCGCGGCGTCGAGCATTGGTACTTTTATACCAGTGTGAAAAAATACTTCAGTCACACATGGATGAAGGCATACTTACATAAAAGCGCTGCACGCCCGTTGAACTTTTATCTAGCTTTTGATACATTTTTATTGTTGTAGTGATAAGAGAAATACAGCATCTGTTAATGTTTTAACTCTCAAACTATGGTTCATGTATGAGATACAGCTTGGTGACAGACGGCAGAGAGTAGTCTTAGTAATGAGGTCCCTTAGATACATCTCTAAACAAAATAATAGCATATTTTTAGGTTTTAAGTTTGCTATAAAAGACCTATAATAGTGACAGCCGTCTTAGCACGATAGGGCACGAGTGCAGATGCGCTCGAGATAAACTATACCTATCACTGTCGTAACTAGAGACTTCAAACAGTGACAGGTAGAAACGCTTGGTAAGCCTAAGGTTGCTAGCCTGTCGTCTAAGGGTCAATTCACACCAGAAGAGCAGCGCAGCGCGGCGTAGCGGAGCGCAGTTTCAGTGTCATGAGCATTTCAACTTTATTTTCATTACAATAAGACTTATTATCGCATGAGAAACTCTAACGATGCGCGCGCATGCCCGCGTATCCATGGTAATTACAGCGCATTCCATAAACAAAGCCGTGCGACAGCGCGAGCTGTCGCAGGAATGTCCGAGGATGCTCGAGTAGTCGCGACGGCCGCTGTCAATACATATGTCAATATGTCAATAATTATGTAAATTCCAGCGACTTCCTACGCATTCCAGCGGCTTCTCGAACAGTCGCAGGAATCCTCGCGCATACTCCACGGAGCGGGTCGCTGCGCTACGCCGCGCTGCGCTGCTCTTCTGGTGTGAATTGACCCTTAAGCGTACTTAAACCTATTTTGGTAGTCGCCTCTCCACGGAAGAAATGGAGAGGTGTTATTCTATCCCGACAGCCCACTAGAACCCCCAGACACCACCACCCTCTAAAATAAGATAATAAAGTCAGCATAAATGTTTTACCGGCCATTGACTGAAGTCAAATTTCTACCGGGACGGACGCCTCGCTCTGGACATCCATTTCCGTCATAAATGCCACATTGACGAGACATGCCAAATGCCCGCATGAAATTGATTGTGAGAAGGGTCTATCTACAATCATTCGTGCGCGAACATGGTTGATATGTTGGTAGGTATACCTATACTCTGTTTCTTTTAAGATTTGAATTTTCAACGGAATAAAAATATTTTTTCTCTGGAACCCAAAGGTAAAACTAGATATGATTAGTGCAATAACACTTATTACTGTTTGTTACAATGATTTCAATACAAACAGTATCAGTATTTGTGGTGATGCCTTGTGTTCACTTAAAAATGTGTGAGGTTTTGACAGTTAAGTTTCAAATCTTAAATGAAACGGAGTATAGTTAGTCGGTATGTTATACAGCTCCTTTTCAGACTTCTGTTTTGACGATTTAAATCAGATGTTTTGATCCTTTTGACACACATCACGCCTGTATTCCCAAATGGGGTAGGCAGAGCGTAAAAAACGTTACATAGTCAAACATAACTATTTCAGGTTTCGCAGCCACTACTTAAATAGTAAGAGGATGCTTGTCTGTAGCCTAAAGCCTACCGTTAGCCTTATTTGTCGCCTTTTACATACTTACTTTGAAAAGATATTTTACATACTTGATTGGACATCCCAGTACGCATAGGCCTCTTCTGAGAATGAGAGGGCTTGTCGATGCAATAAAAAAGTCAATTAAGCACAGACAAGTGGGGTCACTTAATTAGAGACATGACATTCTACGCAGTTCAACAAGTGTCACTGTCGAACCTCTAATATTGGATTAGGTTGCCATAGTCCAATTATACGAGGGCTATATGTTTAGCCTGTTTGTAAACTATGTAAATAAAACCAAGGCCGACTTTCACTGGTTCGAGTTAAACGGTTTGTTCGTCGGGTTAACTGTATTGACGTTAACACTGGGTTAGGTTTAACATCCATCGGGGCTAGTTAGAATGAGGGGTGTACCATAAAACGTCGGCACCGGCATATTTCCTGTAGTTTTCAAATATTAGAGCTTCTACCCCGTGTGGCGCCGGGTTAAAATAGCACCTCCCCCTTTCTTCAAGTGGGTGTCGTAAGTATCGACTCTGGGATAGGGTTAGTGTATTGTGGGCGATGGGCTAGCAACCTGTCACTGCAATATCACGTTTAACCATCTGGTTACCCTGAAATTGCTAAACGTGGCACTTGATTTTTTAATTCATGTGCTCTGCCTACACCTCTTGGGAAGGCAGGCATGAGAATATATATGTATGTAGCGCTTCTTCGTTTTGATGCGCTCTTCTAACCACCGCCACTTTGTGCACTAGCACTGGGTAGGCGCTGTAACCCAAGCCGTCTAATGATGAGAGGAGGCCTGTATCCAGCGGTTGGACGCATTTAGGCTAGATTATTATTGTAGCGGTTACGTCACGGTATGGGTTGTAATATTCGATTTCAAAAGAGGGAGCGCGCACAACGCAACAACCTGGAAATAAGCATTTCGTTAGTACAGTCGAGTTCATTAATATATGAGCAAAACTGAGGGTTAAAAAATATCTGTACACCTTAATGACATTGACAGTAAGGCGCAAAAGTTTACATATTTGGCATTTGTCTGCTCATATTATTTATGAACTCGACTGTACCATCACGCCACCCATACCCATAGTTTGGAGAACGTTTGTGTGGGTCAGAGTCATTAATTGTTTTTGATTATGACCTTTATAAGGTCGACATGTCTTTTTTTTTGTTTCAAGATAACCTTGCATTTTTATCACTTATCTTCAGATAATATTCGATTCATGTGATAGATTTTTTGTTCTTTCTTGCAATTTCACTGTATTAAAAAATAAATGTAGAATTCGTAACTTGGTAAGTCCTATCTTTTTTTTTAATGGTAAGCGTCCGAAAACAACTGATGTTCCCGACTATAATAATTAACTTAAACCTTAGCTTTCCTTATGTCCACAGAAGAGACATAGACTGTGCAATATTAAATTTTACACAAATTCACAACATTTTAAAATGTCACATGGAACATTCATACATTCACGCCTGCATTCCATAATGGGGTAGGCAGAGTATTTCAGACTTCATGGCCATAAACATTTAAACATAGTTTGCAAACAGGTGGCCAGCTTGTCGCCTAAAACATACCTACCTAACTTTAGTTGCTTCTTATGGGCGCTCCACACTCTCAAGAGAATCTCGCGAGAACGTCGCGAGAACGCGAGAAACGTGAATGTGGATTCGATTTCAAGCGATTTCTCAAGTTCTCGCGTTGTTCTCGCGTTGTTCTCCACTTTTTGTCGGTTTTTTGGCGCGAGACAAAGGAGCGCGAGAACGTGAGAACAGGCGAGAACGTGTATTGACTCCACACTCGCATGTTTCTCAAGCACCCCATTCACGATAGCTCCGGGACGTGGTTGGATTTTTAACGTGGTCCAATTTGATCGTCAATGGCGAATCGTCGCTCCAGAGTTCGAACCCACGTCCGCGCACGATATTTTCGGCGCGTCGCGCCAAACTCACCGTGAATGCCGGATCCCACGTCCAAGCCGTCAGTTCGTTCGTCAGTGTTGCCAATTTAGATTATTACGCTAAATTTGGCATCTAGCATATTTTTTGGCATATAATCAATAGGCAAATCCAGTACTACCGGCGTCGCTCCATTTGTATGTGGGTCTGTGCCCACGTCCCGGAGCTATCATGAATGGGGTGCATCAGTGCGCGCGCCGCCGACTTGTCCATCGTCATCGAGCGCGAGAACTGTAGTGAGAACTATTTGAGAACTTTGTGAGAGTGTGTACCCAAAGAAGTTCTCGCTACAGTTCTCGCTGAGAATCTCCGGAGATTCTCGCGCGAGATTCTCTTGAGAGTGTGGAGCGCCCATTACGATACGCACGGAAGAAAGAGATGTTATTTTAAGACCGACACCACACGGGTGAAATCCGTGTTCCTTTAAAGTGTGCCATGATTAAATCAAGGATAATTTCAATAGTTTTACTTTTATTCAACCAATCAGCACGCCTACAGAACAATAGTTTGACTAATTCCAACAGACAAATAGAAGTAAACTCTGTTTTCGTAAACAGTCAATTATTTACCCAGTAAATAGCAGTTTGACCAAACCAGATTAAGCTAACTGGGGCACTGATTTAACGCCTGGCTGGGCTTAGTCGCATCGGGACTATTCCATTAGTGACAATGCATTGAAATCCGGAAAAGGGCATTTGCATGGCATCGTGACGGAAACGTGTCGTGGTACCATCGCGAACCGGGGTTGTTGAGCCACTTGCCACTGTTGGTAATTTAGACGTGTAATCAATGACCGATGTGACCGACTAGATGGTAGCTATTGGATTAGTATTACACGACCAAGTTACAAACATAGGTAAGTGGCTCAACAATCCCGGTTCGCGATGGTACGCGTACGACGATGTTGTAATGACAGGAACGAGAACGCTTCGTTTGCGGAGTTTGTGCGGATTTACGGATTAGCGAAGTTTGATACCATTAGAATTTTTGGTGGCAACTACTAGGAATATGTACAATGCCAGTAGTTACCACGAATAGTACCAACACTTTGGTGGTTAAAATAGCATGCCCAATGCCGTATTTGATTCAAGTTCCACATATCGACGCTTGAGAGGCGAATCGCGGTAAGCGACATTTTTTACGGTAGTAATTTTATCCCATGTCACCTTATCAGCAAATTTTGCTGATTTCTATCATGTATTCAACTCGATATCCTTAAAAAACGCTAATTCCATTTCGCCTTTCAAGCGTCGACATGAAGATGAATGTAGAACTAATAGATACTTGTGTACTATTTAATACCACTAGATGTTTGACTGCTGGGGAGCAGTTACTACAGAATATTTTAACAACAACAAATGGGAAGGTTGTTCCCAGTTGTAATTGCCAAGAAATTTGATGGTAACAGGTTGGAATAATCCGTTGTTACGCTTTGTTTTTAATTTATAATATGCTGTAATAGCCAGACTAGATAAAAAATGGGCCCATTGGATAAATAACAAACCTTATTGTCAAACTGCTTGTAAGTTCATTTACTTATTCGATTGATAATTCGAAAGACCTTCAGTAAATTGTCTTGTCACGAGATTTACCTACAAACCAACATTTCTTTTCCAAGAATCTTTAGCTCGAGATTATTGCTAAGAAGCCCATTAGTACTTGATTAGGCCTAATTACGAATAGACGAAATAAATGCTGTTTGATATTTAGAAAGTGCCTAGTTATCAAGAAAATTGGACGTAAAATATTAAATGCCTCGTGATTTTCAATGAAAACAGCCAGACCGTGTAATCCGTAACTACAATATTGTTCCAGGTAATTGTTATTCCTCGGTATCTCGGTAGATTCCATACCAGAGCCCATCACGTCCTTGAATCTTTATTCCGAAAATCGGGTCTAAAGTCTTCAGCCTTAGTTTGAAATTTGTTAAGCAATGTTC
The DNA here is from genome assembly GCA_005406045.1 of Adoxophyes honmai. Taxonomy (NCBI): domain Eukaryota; kingdom Metazoa; phylum Arthropoda; class Insecta; order Lepidoptera; family Tortricidae; genus Adoxophyes; species Adoxophyes honmai. The sequence goes on along the minus strand of BHDV01003734.1, from coordinate 329,149 downwards.
AGATTAAAGTCTGTTATTTTCTGGATCCCATTTTGATCAACCAAACTATTCCTTTTCTAATCTCCAGCTCAAAAATGACATTGTAGGGTGTAGGAACTAGAAACGTGAAAAATTGCTGTCACTCTTTGTTTTTGAAGCTTTAGAAAAAAACGCACTTCAATCGAAAAAATAGTACAAATTAATCATAATATTAACTCAAATTAAACTAAGCCCACTCCAATAATGTGGTAAACGTCCCAGTGATATTCATCGCCATACATTTCAATTGTTGTTATTGTTTTAAAATGTCATTACTTTAATAAATAAAAACAAATACCTATTGTGTAAACTTTGATGTGTAAGCTTTGAAACAATCGACTTTGCATTGCGCCGGCTTGCACGTGCCGCCCCATATCAACTTGGCATTTTTTGCAATTTGCAGTAGGTAGGTACATACGTAACTCTACGTGCAATTGTTTTTTTAATCAAAATTAAATTTTGTGACCTTAATGTGAGTATTATTTATTTTTATTTATTACCATAAATGCGTGAGGGTGTACCGACCGTTTGTAAGTGAATCCTACTAATATTATAAATGTGAAAGTTTGTGAGTATGTTTGGATGTTTGTTACTCTTTAACGCAAAAACTACTGAATGGATTTTAATGAAGCTTTACAGTAATGTAGCTTATACATCAGAATAGCACATAGGCTGCAATTTATAAAGATTTTGTTTGAATTTTCCAAAATATGACGATAGGAATAATAGTAGGATTCCGCAATTTTCAACGTAAAAAGCTATAAATTGGCATGCGGGCTGTGACTAACAAGATCTCTTCTGTGTTACCCCGAATTTAACGCGAGCGTAGCCGCGGGCAAAAGCTAGTAGACTATACCTTTGAAAAAAACTTGATAGTAAAACCACCTGACATATAATGTTTACTCGTTCAATTTGACTGACTTACATTAATACTAATTTCGAGCTGTTTCAATATTATGACGATGTAAATTTCGTTTTAATTAATGGTTTTGCGTAGATGTACAAACAAACGAGATTGCGACATAAATGAAATGTTTTCTGGGTATCCTACCTTACCTGTACTTCTCAGCATTTCTAATTCTACGTAAACACCCACATGGCTGAACTTTCACGAGTTCGAAACCTAATCTAAAGAAACTAGTCCAAAGCTCTGTTTTATTCAGGCGTACTAATCACGCATTCTGCCCTGCTTCCAAAAGTCCTGACATCAAGGCCCTGCGACGACAGACTATTCGCGACGGACTTTTTAGTCTGTGAAAATAGAACCTATGAAATTATATGCAGTAACGCACACGTCGCGCAAAATGTCCGGCGCACAGTTCATACAATACAAGCAGACTTTTTGTGCGCCGCAGACTCGATCGCACAAAAGTGTGTCGTCTGCGCTGCCCCTTAGTCTGTGAAAATAGAACCTATGAAATTGCAGTAACGCACACGACACGCAAAAAGTCCGGCGCACGGTTCATACAATACATATCATACCATTGCGCCACAGACTCGATCGCACAAAAAGTGTGCCAGGCGCTGCCCCCAAATGTTCGAGAGGCCCTCAACCGTGCCCAAGTGGCGATGGGTATCAACCCCCTTCAGAAAAGCTTCCGCTGACAAACTTGACTTAATTCACGAATATGGGAGCGAAATTTGCATGGGAGACCCGACACCTCCGAATTTCAAGAGCTTCGACCCTGTTTAAAAGTTCAAGTCGAGGTGAAAGTAACGGGAGACGTTGTGATAGGTACTATTCTATGTCTTAAACTCTGGATATTATTAGGAGCTGTCTACTTGTCTACTTTCTTCATTTTAGAGCTAGGGCCTAGTACACCAAAACACAAGTTTTCTAAATTATCCTAACAAAACAGAACATAGTTATTCAGAGGCAAAACTATCACCAGTCTCACTCATAAGGCCCTTCTAAACGGGCTACATTTTGCTGCAATTTGTAGCCCGGCAACTATGTGCATCTTGCTTTAGTGTATGACTAGCTTTTGCCCGCGGCTTCGCTCGCATTAAGTTCGGAATGACACAGAAGAGATCTCAAGAATTATTATTTGAATACGCTGCTGTAGACGATATGTATATGTCTTTCAATTTGGGAATAGGATAAAAAGATTCAAGGCATAATTATTATGTTACATAGAAAACATTGATAAATTGCGGAATGCTCCATAAATACTTTACACCCCTCATTTTAAGAGAAGTGATGGATTATAAAAAGGCAAAAAAGTAGCCTATGTCACTCACTCTCCATCTCCATCCCATCGATTATTTCCATGTTACCTGCATGCCAAACTTCAAGCGTCTAACTTAAGCAGTTTAGATTTTTCATACAAAGGGATTTTCCCGCTAACTCCCGTTCCCGTGGGAATTCCGCAATATCCTGTTGCAACTAAGCTTCAAGTTTACTAAGGTATCTGCATGCCAAATTTCAAGCGTCTAACTTAAGCAAATTAGATTTTTCATACAACGGGATTTTCCCGCTAATTCCCGTTCCCGTAGGAATTTCGCAATATTCTGTTGCTACTAAGCCTAAAGTTTACTAAGCTACCTGCATGCCAAATTTCAAGCGTCCAACTTAAGCGGTTTTTGATTTTTCATACATAGGGATTTTCCCGCTAATTCCCGTTCCCGTGGGAATTTCGCAATATCCTGTTGCTACTAAGCCTAAAGTTTACTAAGCTACCAGCATGCCAAATTTCAAACGTCTAACTTAAGCGGTTTTTGATTTTTCATACAAAGGGATTTTCCCGCTAATTCCCGTTCCCGTTGGAATTTCGCAATATCCCGTTGCAACTAAGCTTTAAGTTTACTAAGGTACCTGCATGCCAAATTTCAAGCGTCAAACTTAAGCGGTTTAGATTTTTCATACAACGGGATTTTCCCGCTAATTCCCGTTCCCGTGGGAATTTCGGGAATTTCTTTCTTAGCGGATACCTACGTCATAACATCTACCTGCATGCCAAATTTCAAGCGTCAAACTTAAGCGGTTTAGATTTTTCATACAACGGGATTTTCCCGCTAATTCCCGTTCCCGTGGGAATTTCGGGAATTCCTTTCTTAGCGGATGCCTACGTCATAACGTCTACCTGCATGCCAAATTTCAGCCCGATCCGTCCAGTGGTTTCGGCTGTGCGTTGATAGATCACTATGTCAGTCAGTCAGTCAGTCAGTCAGTCACCTTTGAGTTTTATATATATAGAAGTAAGAGCAAGCTAGCAATAGTTGCTGGCCACAAATTGCAGAAAAATATTGCCCGCTTAGAAGGGCCTATAGTGAAATAAAACGGCTATACTCACGTCTTTGTATCGAGATTAGCTCGACACGTTTCTTATTAGATTTGAACTTAAAATTAAGTAAGAGTATTATAATTTAGGTTGCTTTACTCTATTGTATCTGCTTGTAAGATTTGAAAACTCCGATTGCAGTTTCGATGATGCCACCACCATTACATCCCTCGAACAGAAGACGTCTCCTTTCAGTTCGAAGCTCCACTAAACGGCAACGTAACGTCCGAAAAAATTACACAAACCTGCCACCTACTTACGCAATAGTTGGACAAAAAGTATTTCACATGTAGCTGGGGAACAAAAACGTCGCGCTATTAGTACGTTGGATGACCGTCGGTTTGAGCTTGCCCTCGAAACACTTATGGAGATGCTTAACCAAATGTCTACAGGTCTGTCATAAACTACCTCTTCCAAATCAGGTCTGTTTGATCAATGTCAATTATTAATATTTTTACTCTAACTTACTTTGAACGGTTGCCATCTGTTTAAAGAAGGTTGTTTAAAGACTGTTGTTAAGTGAAGAGTTGTTAGATGGGCCTTTGTACTTTGTATTTTTGAACAAAATAGTGTTTTTTTACTTACCTACCTTACTTACAATCTGTGATAGTTGTTTAGAAAAAGGTTTAGATGTAAAAATGTGAGGTCTGTTCCATGCTCCGGAGAAGCGTCGTAAAGAACCGCTTACAAGTCTTACAATCGTATCAATTTCTAACTGTCGATGTCGTCTATGTCACACAAGGAGCTTAATTGTCCAAGATAAAATTATGTACACAAAAATATTGTAAAGTTATATAAAAAAATATGTACAAGAACTAGCAAATACCTACTCGAGTTTACAATAATAAACGTAGCCAAAAACTGTATAAATTACCAAACCTTCGTTAAAATTGTTCAAGTTCACAAAAGCTACCGCAGTGTGCTCCCAGTAAAACATCAAGTCATCAACGTAGCGCAGAATTTACACGCGCATCACACAACTCTCTCTTACTGCTCAGTAAAATGCGGCAAACCCGACGAGTTTGCAGATCCCTTACTGGATTTTCCCTGTAACCACCTCCAGTTGAAGATTGGCCTGATAAGGCTTTTCCACGAGAGCGGCTCTTTGAAGTGTTTGGAGTGACAACGTCCTACGCTAAATAATGAACTGTGCAATTTTAAGTAGACCCTCAAGTGGTGCTGGTATTGGTTCTTCCTTATCTTTTGGTGACACCCTTGTGGGTTGAGGTGAATGACCTTTTAGGGGGGAAGACACTTCAAGTGTCTTTAAAAGTCAGTAACAAGTGCGAATCGGACTCGCGCACGAAGGGTTCCGTACCAAAAACAGCAAAAAAAAAAGCACGTTTTTTCTATGGGAGCCCCCTTAATTATTATTTTGATTTTACTATTTGTTGTTATAGCGGCAACAGAAATACATCATCTGTGAACATTTCAACTCTCTAGCTAGCTGTCACGGTTCGTGAGATACAGCCTGGTGATAGACGGACAGACAGACAGCGAGCGAAGTCTCAGTAATAGGGTCCCGTTTTTACCCTTTGTGTACGGAACCCTAAAAAAGCGTGACAAAGTCGGAAGAACTCATTTGATGGAAGTGTTTCCAAACTCCATGACATAGGTATTTCCCTAAGATGTCTTTGCAATTGATTTATTTATTTATTTATTTTATTTTTGATGCACTCTCGTCTCTAACAGCAATTTCTCTAAGAATTAAATCCTTTTAACGATCCAGTGAACAACTCTCCATCACTAGTTTTGTGAATAATTAGTTTCCTCATACCAGTTTTCCCAGACGAGTGAATTTATGTATCTGTCACCCATGGCCTATGACGATAATGGAGATGCTTTAATTAATCTTATCGTCATCCTAAAATTGAAGCGGGTTGATGCAAGAATGTATAGAAAATTGTCTACGTTGTTATCTTTCACTTACTTTGGTGTAAGTGGTAAGCAGGTGACAAGGATTGTCAAGCTCCCAGGTTCTATTGGTAAACTTAAACTTTATTACTTTGGATTTTTGTTTCAATACGATTTTTCCCGACAAAACTCATACATAGTATTGCGACCTAGCCTCAAATAAGTAGCAAAAGAGAAACTTTGAAAAACCGACGCCATTAATATTCCAAAGCTTAATGATACGTGCTTTTTAGCTTTAAGCTGTAAAATGTCCAATAGCCACGTGACCGCAAGCTCGTTAGCGGCGCTTTTGTTAAAACCATTACTGTACTGGCTTCTTGTTGTTTAAGAGGAAATAGGTAGGAAGAGGAGGTTAGGAGAGTAACTACTGATGTCGTTAAATTTTTGACCGTCTCTGTTATCTTTTGACTTTCTGTTAACTAACATTATATACAATCACGCCTGTACTCTACAACAGTACAACTTATAAAGCCAAAACTATGAACATTTCACATTTCGCTACCCCTTCCAATTTAATTTTAGGTTTAAAAACCATCTGTTTTAAAAAGTATAATAGTGACAGGCCGCCTGTCGCCCAAAGTATACTTAAAACCCATTTCCTTAGTCGCGACGAACGACATCCATAGACGAAATGGAGAGGTGTTATTCTACTTCCGACACCACACAGAATAGTCAGTGTCAGTTAATTAAATGTAATTCATTGTATTTTTTTAAACATTTAGTATTTTAGTTTTAAATGCATATAAAATCTACTATCGTTACACGAAGGAAACCATTTTTGAAACAAAATTTGTTTGTCAAGTTCATTACTTTAGTCAGCCAATTGACACTTATTTATTTATCGACATCAACATTGGCTCATAAAATCTGTGACTTTACTCTCTATAGCTGTCAGTTTTCCCCGTTATCCCCCCTTAAATACTAATTTTATTTTATTTTAATTATTTTCTTTTAAAGTAAATATCAAATTAAAATATTCTGTAAGCATTTCAAGTATTAACCTGTTACAGTTTTTTAAATAGACACAAAATAGCAAAAAAAAACACGTTTTTTCTATGGGAGCCCCCCTTAATTATTATTATTATTTTGATTTTAGTATTTGTTGTTATAGTGGCAACAGAAATACATCATCTCTGAAAATTTCAACTCTCTAGCTCTTACGGTTCGTGAGATACAGCTTGGTGACAGACGGACAGACGGACAGACAGACAGACAGCGAAGTCTCAGTAATAGGGTCCCGTTTTTACCCTTTGGGTACGGAACCCTAAAAATGCCCTAGAAAATTACAAAACAATATAAATGCGGGTAAGAATCTGCCTAAAACTTCACCCAGTTTTTATAAAATTACGTCCGACACGATGTAAAGCCGTTTTTACTCAACAAAAACATCCAGCGTGTGGGTAACTAAATATTAAGGCCAGTTTAATTAGAAAAGTTGTTTTTTTCTAACCGGCAGGCGCTGGAACGCAATGTAAACGGCCGCGAGAAAAATAACCAGTGAAAATATTAAAATTACCTACTTACCCGGCTGTTTGCACTGTGGAGTGTAATATTTTTATTTTGGTTTTTTTTACCTTAACCGTCTGGTTTGATATTAGGTGCAGCGCAGACGACAGACTTTTTGTGCGATCGAGTCTGCGGCGCACAAAAAGTCTGCATGGATTGTATGCATTGTGCGCCGGACTTATTGCGCGTCGTGTGCGTTACTGCATATAATTCCATAGGTTCTATTTTCACAGACTGATAAGGCCTTATCATCTTACTTTACTCCTAAGCAGCAGTGCTCGCACTGTTGTGTTCCAGCGAGGAGGATAATCCAGCTGGTGTAATTACTGTCACGTGGGGTTGCCAACTTTCTTTACAATAAATAAAGTATATTCAGGTTTATGAAGATTATTAAACAGTATTTATGAAAAACGAACATTATTTTATTTATTTATGGTCTTAAATACATATTTTTAGAGATTCTCGCACAACTTACCAATTTACAATCTTTTTAAAAACTTCATATGCTGTAAACAGTATTTTGTGTACTTTGTTTTTGTTAAACAGTAAAAAGTATAATTTAGTGAAAAACAATATAGTTGGCAACCCTACGTCACGTGAGGCATTACACCAACTACATACAGTCCCGCCTGTGTTCTCAAATGGGGTAGGCAGAGCACACGACAGACAAACCATGACCTTTTCACGTCTTGGAACCACTTCTAGCATAATTTTAGGTTTAAAAACAGATAGATACCCAGTTACCCCGTGTGGACGTGTGGTGCCGGGTTAGAATAGCACCACCCCCTTTCTTCCCGTGGGTGTCGTAAGAGTCGACTCTGGGAAAAGGTTAGTGTATTGTGGGCGATGGGCTAGCAACCTGTCACTGTAATATCACGTTTAACCATCTGGTTACCCTGAAATTGCTAAACGTGGCACTGGATTTTTGAATTCATGTGCTCTGCCTACCCCTCTTGGGAATACAGGCGTGTAAATATGTAGGTATGTGATGTACCTATGTGTAAAAACAGATAAAAGAGATAATAGTGACGTGTTGCTAGCATGTTGCTTAAACACCTTATTTCTTTAGTCGCCTCTTACGACGTCCACATAAGATTTCTTTTAGTTGTGCTTTATATCGCAATATAACCGAAATCCACGCGAGCGAAGCCGCGGGCGGAAAGCTATTTAGATAAAATTTTGCGAAAATTAGGCATAAAAAAAAAACTGTCTCTCGTTTGGAATCTTACGGAAGTTTATCAATTTCCTAGGAAATTTATAAACTTACGGATTTTGTTATTTTCCAGTGAGTTATCCGTGTATTTTGTTATGAGCCTCCTAGTGGGATTACAACTTTTTAATGGCTATTTCGTTAATATTTTGTATATTAATACGGCTTTCGAAGTTGAAGTTTCCAATTAAAAAACGATCAAAATTTTATACAAAGGGCTGGCGCGTTTAACTTTTTTATTACTTGTGCAACTTGTGTCGATACCTGTCGGGGCCACCTGTTACCTGTGGCATAGGGTTGCTAATCAAATGTTACGTTATTTGTTCATCAAAACTTATTCTATAACTTTGGCAATCAACTACGTAACTGAAGAGCGATAACGGCAAACAATACACAAGTATATAATACATACATCATGCCAGTATTCGCAGATGGGGTAGGCAGAGGACACGCAACTCTAAAAACACAAAATTAGAACTATTTCCCACTCCGTAACCACTTTTAGTGTATTATTAAGGTCTGCATATGGATACAGGAGTGATAAGTTTGTAAGCCTGTCGCCTAAAATGTATCTTAACCTATTTTCCTTAGTCGTCACGCCATCCATGGAAGAAACGGAGAGGTGTCATTCTAAACCCGACCTAACACAGGAATCATCGCTAACTAGAAACCCGAAACCCTTAATCAAATAATTGAAAACCGATAACGGCAATCAGTTCATTGGTCTTGAAAGTAATTTCGGTTTTATTCTAGAAATGGCTACAGAATGTACTTTGTACCCATTGCCAGAATAGCGCCACCTATTGGCACAAATTGTACTTTAATAGTTCGATCGATACTAATATCACCAAACGCTTCCACGAGCCCTTTGCGTATGTGGACCTCCGTGGAACGTCTGACCCAATAAATTAAAATACAGATGACCACAACAAAGTATAAATAAGTCTTTCACTGTTATCAAGAGAATATATATTAATGTATATGCCGAGGTCGCGACTTGGCAAACTCACGATGTCTTATCAGGAACTTGGACTAGCTTGGCACGGTTTGACGATGCGTCTGGACTTAGCCTAAAGAGATACGGGCGCTTGAAGTTATTTTAAATTTAAAGGATATAATGTAGGTTCTGTGGTTCGAAAAGGACAGGGAAATTGAGAGTCCTCCTTTTGAGAAGTCATTTGAGGAGTTACACCGAAGAACGAATGCTTCTCGGACTTGTTCGATGTTGGTCGGAAATTAAATACATGGTTACTATAAGGCGCTGCGCAGACGACAGCGTTTTGTCTGCGCAGCAATAAATTGTCTGAATGGCTCGGTGACAGCTTCTAGGAATTTCCATTCAGAGTTTCGTAGAAACTGTCAGCGTGAATGGCGAGAATTTATTGCTGCCCGCACAAAACTCTGTCGTCTGCGCTGCGCCTAATAATAAACTCGTCGTCAAGCTAAGCGTCAAGCTCAAATAAATTCCATGCTATATGCCAGCTCATTTTGATATCGCTGTGCAATCAACGCTGCGTTGTAGCGTTCTAGTATAACACTACTAAATAAAATGCACTTAAACCATGGAAGATCCACTCCGAAGTTTAGGTGCGCTCCGCTGGCGAAACCTCGTGAAAAGACTATGGCAATGTTGATGCCTAAAGATGTTCGGGAGAGGACCCTCTGTACGCAGTAGGTATTCCTATTCGGTGGTTAAACCGACTTAATACTAAACCCAAAGACATCGCCAACGGATTGATAACGTTTCGAAATCAAACAGCCATGTTTTGATAACACGGCTGATAACCAGAGGGTGTGGCTATCGCGGCTTAGGCTCTGTTTATTTAAGATTAAAACTGCAATTTCGCAACGGAAACATGAAGTTTGCAGGGAAAAGCAGTGGAGTTATTGCAAGATTTGCAAGGAAAGAAGAGTTAGGTTGTGTATAAAAATTACAATACACTAGTAACTTACAGTTACAAGGGCAGCAAATAGGAGTGACTGGGCACCCAGTACGAAGTCGTCGCATTTTGTGTGTTTTAATTATTTACTAGTGTATTTTAGTTTTTTGTTGTAATCTTCTGATATATTACTCTCTAAGGCATTAGTTCCCCACCGAGGGATGCGACTCTAGGGGAGCGTACAGAGATGTCATAAGGGGTGAATTACAAATTATACAATAAGTATTTTTGTTGTATTTTTATCAGAAAGATTAATGTTGAATATCTTTAAAAATGTATGCACACTAGTTTTTTTTTTCATATGAAACAGGCGAAGTAAGCTGAACACTAAATTATTTTCTGTATGGTCGAATTTGCCCTAAATGATAAACGAAAGTCACGAAGTGAAAGATGACAAAGTCATGCGTTAAAGTAACTTCGAATAAACCGTAAGAATAGAAGTTATGACTTTCGCCACTAATTTACTTAGTAACGGTTTCAATTCAACGCCAACGCGCATTAAGGTGCCTAACGAACTGCAAACTTTATCTCTTAACAATGTTATTATAGAAAACCTTTCAGGAGACTTCTGACTTTAGAAATAACAGCCCATTCAGTATTTTAAAAATCTAGGCTAACTATGTCCCATTGCTGGGTGAGGCATAGGTCACACGCGGGACGAGTGCACACACAACATTTACTGGTTCATCAATTTGCGCAGTTTCTCCCAAAAAGTCCCTGTACGTACCGTGTAGTTTATCAAAATTCAGAGGTAGTAGGAGAGTATTCTCCGACTTAATAAACCAAACTCGTCCAGCTTGTCCAGGTGTCGAAATTAGCCGTCATATTGCGTGAAAAATTTGACAACTCGATGTCGAGCTCGCCAACGAATTTGGTAAGAATCCGTACCAATATATAAATGTGTAAGTGTGTTTGTTTGTTTGTTTGTGTGTCCGTCTTTCACGGCTAAACGGAGCGATGGATTGACGTGATTTTTTAGGTAGAGATAGTTTAGGGCATGGAGAGTGACATAGGCTACTTTTTGTCTCTTCAAAACCCCCCATTTTCCTAAAATGAGGGGTGGAAGTTTTCAATGTAGAAAGCTATAAGTTGGTATGTGTGCTATCTCTTCTGTGATACCCCGAATTTAACGCGAGGGGAGCCGCAGGCAAAAGCTAGTGATACATAAATACTACTGGGATTCGAACCTGCATGAGAGCCTATAGGTCAAACTGCTACCACGGCTGTCCAGTTCAATCTTGTTCAATATAGTAATGTTACTCTAACGGAAAATGTTTTCGATTTCGCTTGGTACCGAAGAGTTTTGAAACACGAACCCAATAATGAATTCGTTGGTCATGATGACAGAGACAAAGTAGAAGAGAATAATTTTGAATGCATTGAAGATGCCAACACTAATGACACTTAGCCTAATCAATTTTATCTATAAATAAGCTGGTGTATATTGAAAGGGCGATTAAGAAAACCTGTTTACAAATCCGCTTTTATTGAGCGTCCATTTGATATCACCACGCCCTAAAATAAGTGTTTTATTGTCGACATCGATGTGAATTAAACCCATTTATGCAACGTACATTTTGACTAAAAACCATGCCTTAAAAAGGTCATTTTGAGATTACTATTGTCACCACCACGGCTTGTTCTCTCCAAATAAGAACATCCGGCCGTTAAATTTGAAATAATGAGGCTGTAAGCCCTTTGCTAACAAGTTGATAATTAACCAGCCATAATGAATTCGGAGTCTTGTAAGTCGAGACTTTTGGGCGGATGAGTTACGTTCCCAAGTTCAAAATTTAATTAAATCATTTAGGGTATCCAGAGTTATTGGTGTCAGTTAGATATTGGGGCGGTATTTTACGCAAACCTCGCGGAACACTTACGCAGAAGTTGTCTTAGCTTTACATTGCATTTTTTAGATTTACTATCGTTTACTATCTCAATTCGGAAAGACACTTTTCCCTATCCGTGACTGTACCAAAAAATAACCTAACATTTTTTTAGCTAAGAACTAACACAAGGAAATTCGCTTGATGTTAAAAAAAACGAGTTGTAATCGATACATCCGATCAAGAGCAACGCTTGCAAAGAAAATTAGGTACATCGCTTTTGCGTTGGAGGCAAAAATAATAGTATAGTATAGTAGTAGTAGTATAGTACAATAGTTAAATTGAATCGCACTTTTTGCTTAGGTTCTGTTCTTTCGTTGGCGACGATTAACAAATGTCCAAGTTGCTTGAATAAATTGTACCTCTATATTGATATCGTAACAAGAACACTATTGAAACATGTTCAACATATTATTGCTGCGAATTATTCAAAGTTTACAACAAGACTGTTTGTCATGTCTCGTGAAGAGGTGAAAGGGCTATCTTCGCTAAAAAGCGCTCAGTGCAACTAAGTTTTACATTATATAAGGGACAAATAAAGTGTTTGGCCGAACGAGCACGCCCTTTCGGATTTAATAGGCATTCGCTTGAGATGATAAATGTTTTACAGTCTGCGCTAAGTGAAGGTCTTTCTTACAATAGCAGCCCCAAAATTTTAACTAGGTCGATGGAAACACTAACTTATCTTTATGAGACCGCGTTTGGGATAAATTGTAGCCGATGAACCGTACTATGATACTGTCTGACGGTACTCATAGAGTACATAGGAACGTTGGAGCTGGGCAAGAGACCTGAATTCTGGGTTCTGGTTCTAATGAACATCCAACAATGAGCTTGGTTTTTGGTTCGTGTTATGTGCAAAGGGAACCATTATTTACTGTCTTCAGCCAGAAGAGGACCAGCGAACAAAGGTCCTTAGAACGCCACAATCAAACACCATAAATCGTCACCTGCATCCACCGGGTACTTACATCTCGCAAGATGTCCGTATACCTAGCGAAAGGTCAGTCAAGACAGCGGCTTTCTGTTCGGGATTGCCACCCAAAAACGGGACGCATATTAATGTTAGCAAAATGTGTTCAAGATATAATGAGCAACAGTTAGTTCACAATTCTGCAAACCTATTTGAGATGTCCACGATCCTACCACGATTTCAAATGAACAACACGCTATGACAGGTTCTTTTGTTGGCACATTGGTTTTGTGACTGATTTCAAAGAGCGAATTAACCTTCTGCCAATCAATGATTTCAAAAATGTAAAAACCTCTTATTCAAAGTGCAAAAAAAAAACATAATTTAATTTCATTGTTCCCCAAAGGCAAAAATATTACATTCCTTTTGAATCGGACAGCAAAAAAGGGTTGTAATTTTAAGCTCCTTCATTCCGAGTGACTTTTCCGTGTCAGATCGTTGTTTCGCGAAATTTATTCAATATAATCAACCAGCGAACTGAACGTCATTTGACTTCATTGCTATACAGGAAGTGTTTCTTGACGATAGGGCAAAATTTCGTTCCCCACTTAGCAAACTCGATTGGGGCTTGCCAAGTTTCTGACGACTCTACCCTCCATTGACGTTTACATTTAACTTAAGTTTATTAATTCTTGTAATGAAGAAAACTGTTGGATAAGGTTGGTTTCATCCAGCTATCTATTTGTGTCGTTCCTGGACACAGGACAGGGCATTCAATATATTACTATCAAGCAGAACCAATGCGTATAGTGCAGGTATCATAGTTTATTCCAGAAAACACAAGAGCTGCCACCATGCCTTGAACCCATGGTATTGTTGAAGAGGCCATTGGTGTGTATCGAGTTTAGAATTACTCTCCTCCATTTCATCCATGAATCTCGCAAAGGGCAAAAAAAGGAAATAGGTTAAAGTACGCTTTATACGACGGTCTGGCGCCCCGTATTATACCTAGGTATTTTAAACCTAAAATTTAGCTTAACGTAGCTACGAATCGTGAAGTTTTGCTTTGCCTGTATAACATTTTGTGTGTTCTGTGGAATAAATTTGAGAACACAGGCATGATGTCTTCATGTTTGTCAAACTATTAATTGGTGTCGTGTTTCTTGTTTCTAATTATCTTCTGCTCACAAATATCGCTTATTTTAATACTCTTAAACCAATATTAATGCCTAACTTAAGTCGAAAGGGAAATGTTTTCCGTTCCGCGTAGAAGTTGAAAGAGTACCAAGTTTGATCAGATAAGTGGATTTTTACGATCCATACCTGTCCCGGTAACAAGACAGTAATGTAAGTACCTGGATATACGTGAATGTATCACCCACAGACATATCGAAATAGATACCGCGAGTTCCTGCATTTGTATGAAAACCAAGCGTGCCACTTTTTCTCTACTACTGTAACGTCACATGAGCGCTCGTGATGGGAATTGACAGTCCGTGTGAAACCGATTCAAAGGTGACGCCGCCTTATTCAAGTTGACCTGTCTCTAGGCAGTTATACCTAATCGAAATGGTACAAAACTAAATGAATTCGCGTCAAAGGAACAGCATTGCTCTCCCATTTGACTCCTTTTTGCCACGCGAAGTACAATTTAATTCGATATAAGTCTGTGTTATAACCGGTATGCGTGTAGGTTTTCGTTGGAGAAATTAATGCGGATAACAGTGGAGAAGCCTCACATACTGAAAGGAGATTGTTCAGAAGTGGGATGAGGAACGATGACGAAGGTGGAGGAATTGTGGTCTCAGGATGGAAACAATTAGACTCTGTAAGAGAGACTTGTCATTTTGATTTGACATACGTCACACCTGTATTTCCAAATAGAGTAGGCAGAGAAGACTAAACGCTGCTACATAGATAAAACTATGATTATTTCACGTTTCGTAGTCGTTTTTAGTGTTTTTAGGTGTGACGCGAAGAGGTACTATGACAAGTGGCTAGCCTAGATATCGCCTAAAATTTACCGTATTAATCTATTTCCTTAGTCGTCTCTCACGACATCCACGGAAGAAATGGAAAGGTGTTATTCCACACGGCATTTTTCGATTCATTTTAGTAAAATAATCCGCGCATTGCGTCTTAATAGGCAAAAATTAATGATCTACGTCGTTTAGGAAACTTTAATACCGAAACCTTACCTCGCGACCAGTTAAAAAACGCAGAATTTAATAAGTTCAACTTTGGGCTCAACATTTTCTTCCCAAACACCTTGAAAATCACGGCGGGGTTCTAACAACACCGTTGAATTTTTTCCCATCGCCCTTCCGATATTACCGGCAATTACTTAAGCGGACCTTAATTGGTTTTCTTGTTTTATATCGCGGTTTATTTTGTAATTCGTTTTCATTGTTGCCGAGGCTGTGGACAATAATGGTGTAATTAGAGAATACCAGATGGCGTTAGTGTTTATTTGTGAAGCAATTGTCTGTGAAGATGATTTAGAAGCTGTAAGTCCCTGTTTCTATGTGGCGTCGTGCTTCGAAAACCTGTTTTTTTGTGTTTAAGAGGCGACTGAGGAAATTAGATTTAATATCTGTAATAATATGGTATCTCTTTGAATACTAAAATACACTAAAAGACGCTATTATGTGTGACGTAGTCTAAGTTATTATCTTAACTAGTCTTTCGGTTTCGACAAAAGTCGTTTCAGTTTAATTACGATTTCGGCCTCCATCCCACGGAAACTACGACGAAAACAAAAACTGAACTCATTGGAAAATCTATGTTAAAGCTTAGAGTATTACCGCTTCAACTTCATATCTGGTTCAAAAGCTGACGGTGGATTGGCGGATTCTAACCCCACGTCATGAAGATTAACAACGGCGTAAATCGAAAGCAACTTCCTGCTAACTAATACATATTTAGCGGCCTCGAGCTGGCTTACAGTCCGTAAAATCACCAGAATTACTCGGCGAGCCAACAATAAGAGTACTCTCTTGTAAGTTATTGGGCCAATATCTTTCAAAAGACGCCACAATGACCGCGGAGTAATGCTCTCCGAACACAATGGATAATAAATAGCCCCAGCGTATCCTATAAAATAAGAATTCCTCAAATCGAGTTTTATTTGCGATAAAAAAAAGGTTTTGTTGGGCGTTGTATCGGTTTAGAGAATTTGTTCACTGTTATTAAATTATAACAAAGCGAAGGTTGCTTTTTATTTCGTGGATCCCTTTGTTGGTCGCGTTTGATTTTGCTTATGTTGCGTTGATGATCTTTTGGTAGTTAATATTTGATGTCAGTAAATACTAGTTCATTTGTCGACCAGAGAAAGGAAACACGGAGGCTTCTTGTAAAATACCTACGAAAGTGAAAAAAACGAGGAGTTATTTAGCTCAAAACTCAATATTCAAAACTTTGGTTTGGTAATTAGGCTCCTACGTGCATTTACATGACATTTTCGAGTAGACGCTTCGGAAAGACCATTGTAGCCAAGAAAAATGTGGCGGAAGAATTTTTTGCAAAAATATTTTTTTCAAAACACAAAAAAGTGTCAAGTTGTGGAGACGAGACATTCAACTAAAATCATGCGTCATTCATTGGTGTCCGAGGGCCAAAGCAACGCGTTGGACTCAAGTTTTCACGCCATCCTGACCTGTTCTGAAAGCAGAGCGGTATCGAAGCACGGTCGCTCACGACCTTATTACAAACAAATGTCTACTTTTGACCTTTGGGTTCCTCGTTTCTTTCATGTTGTTTTTAATCTAAGAATAAGCGAAGGTCTTGTTAGTATCCCGAGTAGCCTGGAAAGAGACTAGGTACTAAATCACGGAGTTTCTGAAACCTCAATGCGTCCTTCCATTACAACCCCGACATAAAAAGAGGGGTGTTAAGGGTCCTATGTTTGTATATGTGCGTGCCACTGTTTGTCTTTGTAGCTTTAAACAGTTTAACTAATTTCTTAGTAAGGTTTCAAAGAATGCTCATCACATTTTTTAGGATATGTATCGAAGTTTGAGAACTAAAGTTATGGCGCTTATCGGCTTTTGTCTGGTTTAATTTTTGAACACAAAACGAGGGTAGTCATTTGTCGGTATTAGTTTCGTAGAGCACGAGCAGTCGCGCGAACGAGTGGTGCGTTTAGCACCAGCAGCACTAGACTAAGCTATCTGGACTACGAAATCGGATTATCATGAGCTTAATACAAATTGATTTTAAGACTTTTGCAATTCCCTTAGTACTTAAAATTTTGGTCAAACAGTTTGTCAAGTTCTGCTCCTGGCAGCAATCGGTTGGGAAGGGGCCTTAAGTTCCTGAGCACACTTTTTGAAGTTAATCCGGTAGAGCTATGGACAGACTTTCCGCCGGTGTCCCGAACTTTGTTGTTTAGATTGAACTGACTTCCTCTTATAAAGTCCAAGCTCGAAGCTAGGCTTTAGAGCTTCGGAAACATCTGTTTGCATAATCTATCTTTTCGACCTGTCAAGAGATTCGGTTTTGCTGTTCGTGGTGTTGTGGAAATGTGAAATAAATACGTCACACCTGCATTCACAAATATTACAACACATAGACAAACATTTCACGTTTCCCAGCCACTTTTAGTTTACTTTTAGGTTTAAAAAATAGATGAAGGAGGAGCTTGTCACCTAAAGCTTTTTTACAAATTATGTGTAGTGTCAACTCTTCTTTCTCCCGTGGATGTCCGCTAAGAAAGCAGCGCTGATAGATTTAGCTAAATTGATATCATAGTAACCAAATCCGACTCGATACCTTTTAATCGATAGCGATCCCTTGTTACATCGTCTTCGTCTGTAGTTAAAAATCACCTTGTCGCCGCCACTTTTTCAATAAATATTTCCATTCCATTGCTCTCCGTGCCATCATCGCTTCCACATTGTTAACTATCCCAGAGCATTATACCAAGCATCAAGCTTTATACTCCACCATTAACTGCCATGGCTGCCGATTGCCATAACCCTTTATTACTTCCTATAAACGATCTACGGCTTGATGAAAATCTGCTCTCAGACATATCATCGGCAATATGTTTATTAAACAGAACGGTCTGTTGTGTCAATAAACTAAATGAGAGCGGCTATTTCTTCTGCCAACTATATGTTCCTTATTTATGTCGGTCCAGTGTGTGTACTTTATGGTATCGACATAAATGTGTCGTAACATTTGGGTATCTGTTTTTGTGCCTATTCTGAGTATTGGCTGTAGCTAGTTTAGGCCTGCTGCTTTACGTGGGATTAAGAGTCACTAGCGATTTCGAAGACGAAATTAATTACGAAGTGTAATGTTATTGTCGAACAGTGTGCATGTGTGACTATTTATTGTAATTTTATGTAATTTAAAATTGTATTCGTATGGTGAATGGAATATCACCTGTCCATTTCTTTTGCGGATGGCGTAAGATACGATTAAGGAAACAACAGGTGAAGGTATATTTTAGGCTACGAAATGTCCAGTGGTCATGGTTTTGTCAACCTAAAGTTTCGTCTGCTCTGTTTACCCCATTTTGGAAAATAGGCGTGATGGAAGAATTTTTTTTTTCTTTTCATAATTCGACATCAAATTCAACAGAGATTAATTATGTTTGAAATTATAAATCCATACCTGAAAAACAAAATGACAAAAAGAGGATCCTGAGGTAATGTCCCAAAATAGGTTTCAGAACAACTACTAACATGTCCCTGCCAACATTCCTTTTTTTTTACTTTGCAAGCGCTTTTTCTTGTACAAACCTAAAATTTACAGGTCTTATTATTTTATCACAAAAAAAAGGTAACTCACAAGATCTGAAACCAGGTAACGAACTCAAAGAAAAGAATTGAAACGTCCCATTTTTTGTCGTTTTTTTCGCAAATAATTTCATCGCCATTTTGTTATCTTATAACGGAAAAGCGCCTGCCCCGGACAAGATAAATCGGTTTCAGATTGAACAACCGGAACGTTTTCTTTGTCTTTAATATCTGCATCATCTTTCAAATCTTAATGAATTCACTGCATAAAACTACAGAAAATCAAAGGCATATGGTGAACGTCGGAACACTTGACGCTCTACTACTTTATGGTAATGGGAAATCTATGGCTTCGAATATTTGTCCAAATTTTTGCATGAATGTTGATGAGATTACGTTTGAGTTGAGCAGACATAATTACGGAAATGTCGTGATTCTTTATTCAATTCGCACTTCGGTTATATTATCATCAACTACGCTCATATTATTGTTATGCAGCAGTCACATAGCCATTGACGATTGATTCAAATGACGTTTGCGAAGCTTAAACTTCAAACTTACTACAGTTGAAGCGGAGGGGCAGGGCGCGGTGGGGTCATGGTTGTAATATTCGAATCTATACGAAAGAGCGCGCGAAGCACTGGCCGGGAAATAAGCGTTTTGTTCATATCATTACGCTTATGATTTGGAATGTTACAACCGATACCTTGACGCCCCCGCCCCGCTTCTGTCGTCAGTGCGTTTCGAACTTTAGTCTCTCTACTATCTGTCAGTGAGTCATGGTTTCGCTACTGTTTTAAAGGCATATACGATAACTTAATCGCAAAGTACGAAAGCAATTAGCTGCCCATATTCCCGAAATGTTAACAATTCAAATCATTCACAAATCGGCAAGATTTAAGAAAACAAACATGCATGAAAGGTACAAATGGGCAACCGGGCTTACGGGGAACGTTATCGCGACATACCTTCGCGACTAATGCCTGTAATTTATCATTCTCATGTGATTCTTGTACATGAGGGCCGGCGATATGTTGATAGGGCTTTGGGGTCATTATGGACTCCCTTTGGGTTGGGTTTAAGAGATTTGCTTACGACAATGTTGGATTGCGGCCTGTAACGACTCTTGAGGCGTCTCTTGGTTTGCTACATCTGTTTAAGCTTAAAAGTTACTTGAGCAGCTAATTTTTTTACTAGCAAAAATGCAGACGTTCCTGTGTTTCCATTTCTTCCGTGGATGTCGTAAGAGGCGACTAGCAACCTGTTACTTCTTAGCTTAAAACCTAAAAAATATGTATATACCTAAAAAGTTTGTTGTGCTCTAACTACTCTATCTGGGAATATAGACGTGCTGTGTGTGTATTATTTCAAATTAATTGTGAATTAACTGGAGATAACAATTTGTTTTCGAGCGTGTTTGACGAGAGTGACTTATGTGTGTAAATCGAGAGAAGTAGATATGTCAAAAATAGGAGCGAATGGCACTCTGTTGTCTATGCCTACCCCGTAGGGAATAAGGCGTGACGTTTATTTACGTGTATGTTACAATTTTTATCAAAAAAATCATGATTTTAGTCAATATGTGACGGTATATTTAGAGGGGTAACGTTGGCTCACTTGTCATAACACAAGATGTAGGTATGTCACAAGTGCAACATACAAAATCCGCCACTCAGTCAACAAAATGCCTCTATAGCACTTGTGCACCAATATGCAGCCCGTATAATACAGGGGCTTATTTCGAGGGCCTGGAGGGGCCATCTCTGTCCCCACTAAGCCCTTGCAACATTCGTTATCCGCACTATGTAATTTACCGCACTGTAGTGCAAGGAAACTTATCTTTTTCCGCCAGGAGAATAATAAGTAGTTATTTGCTGAGAGGGAGTGCTTTTTTTTTGCTGAGTTGCTGATTTTGTGTTGCTTTAATAAGTAATGTTATGCCACAGAATATGTAACAAGTATGTTTGGTGTAAAAATGTTGTTGTCTCTTTCAACGTTTACCTACTTGCTCCGAAGTCTCACCTCGGTAATGGGTAGGCAGAGCGTACGAATCGTTACATACTTACATAGTCAAAACCACTATTTCACGTTTTAGTATAATTTTAGGTTTGACAAACCAATGAAACAGATATAATAGTGACAGGTTGCTAGCAACACCTAAACCTATTTCCGTAGTCGCCTCTTACGACACCCACGCAAGAAATGGTGAGGTGTTATTCTAACTCCGACACCACTCGGTAAATGCTTTATGATTATGACATATTCTAAATTTTATTTGTTTTATTGTTTCAGGTATTGCAAAAAATGGACATAACTCGATCATACAGAAGGACCGGAATCACTACTATACTATAGTTCACTCGGGTATGTTTAGGCAATGATCCTTCGCGGTTTGCCCTGTAGTTTGACCTACCAGCCTGTTTGAACAAGACCACACCACGTCGCCTGTTGCTCTTATATATTATTCATGCTAACACTAACTTTGAAATCTGGGTGCAATGTACGCAGACGGATGTGCCTAACTAATATACATAATTTGCTACGGACTCCGTAAACGCGTTTTAGATCGTTTTATTTTATACTAAAAGCACTTATCGGGTTGGATGTAAATTGATACCATTAAAAATAACATACCTACATACATTTCCAAATGGTGTAGGCAGAGCCAACGAGACGCTGTATAGACAAAAACATGACTGTTTCACGGTTTGAATCCACTTCTAACATATTTTTAGGATTAAGTTAAAAAGCACTATAGTGACAGGTTGCTAGCCAATCGTATAAAGTAAAGTATCCCATATCATAGTCTATTTCCTTAGTCGGTTCTTCAATTACGCAGTTGTTGTTTCTAGAAAACTAGATCAAGATTTCAAAATTTTTACATTTCTGTTAGAATTTTCTTTACCCCTAAAGACACTGAATATTTTTGTGTCTATATTAATTATAGATACCAATTTGCTGTCCAAGGTTCGCGTAATTTTAGTTTTAAACATGGATTGACGAGGTATAACAGTGACAGGTTGCCAGCATGTCGCCTAAGATATACCAAAAACTATTTCATCAGTGAACCCTTACGACATCCAAGAAGAATTGGAGAGGTAACGTGTTATTCTAATCCCAATCCACATGTGTTGGACGAAATGGCTATCAATACTTTTTGTCCTGGAAATGGAAGGCGAATATCACTGGTGAAAACGAAAACAAAATCGACAGTAATCCTGACTTGTGTTCAGTGAAATGCACACGAAAGTGCAGTGAAGCTCTATTTTCTGTTCTAAACTTTTTTACTTCCTTGCTATCGGAAAAGGAATAGATATTGTTCTGAAGTTTTTAAACAGATACGACGGAATGGCTCTGTATTCGACCTAACAGGTTATTGAGGGTAGAAGAAGGAAGCTGTTTGCCAAGTTAGGAAAGAAACTAGTTAGGAAGTGGGCAAATTAGGGAATAGTCAAGTTTTTTTTTTAATTAAATAACAGATATTGTTTTTATTAAATAACAACATAACTGTACAGAAAAAACAGTAAAATTTATAAATATCTTACACTAAAAATAAACTTAACTAGAACTAAAATTAAAGATAAAAAATTTCTCCCAAATCGCCGCCAATAGGGAGGGTGCCCAGAAGGCTGGCAGCATTGCCACGTTGTATGGCAATGCTGATTCGCTGGGCGAAATAATGGCCAGCCTTCTGGTCACGGGAGGCCCAGTTTGGAAGTCGACATGTTAAGAAAGAGACAGGTTAGGAAGTGGCCAAAGTAGACCGGAGGGGGTATTTGTGCGACCATGGACTAGAGGAAAATGGCATGTATGAAAATGTCTACTCGAACATCGTAACTGGAATAGAAAACCTTTCAAAACAATTGACTATTAAGAGGATAGGAGTCGCGCCACTTCTCCATACAAACGTAGTCCCCTGTTTTCTCCGTAAATAATGACATTAGAGCAAAAAAAATTTTTTCATTAAATTTGTATCTGTTGTGGCTATGCCCCTATGATTTGCTTTTATCGATTTTAAATTTTTTTTTTGTTATTTAGAATATCGATAAAAGCAAATCATAGGGGCATATCCACAACAGATACAAATATAAGGTAAAAAAAAATTGCTCTAATGTCATTATTCACGGAGAAAACAGGGGACTACGTTTGTATGGAGAAGTAGTGCGACTCCTAACCTCTTAAAGCCGGTATTTAAAATAACAACTAGCCTATCGCCTTTAATGTACCTTTACCTAGTTTCCTTAGTCGCCTCTTACGACATACACAGAAGAAATAGAGAGATGTTTTTCTTAACCAGACACTGGGAACATCACAGGGCAATGTCAGATATAATTGGATCTTCAAACTTTTTAAGTTATATGTACATACTGGCTTTCTATTAAATTATTCGTAGTACACCATTATACTTTCCTAGACGCAATTCCAGACATGTTTACCGTTTTTCCAGCAAATTTGACTCTCAGGAGTTTTAAAACTAAATCTGTCGACGTTAAGCCCCAAAGTCTAATCGTGTTTAACTCGCTGTGTTTGTCTTTTATTCCCTAGTTACTAAACTAACTCACTAAACTGTCTGTTAACATGTTCAAGCTTTGACTGCTGAACCGAGTATCTAGTAGTAGTTTGAAAATGATCCTAGTTTAAAAAAGTTAAAGGGCTAACGCAGCTACAGTCTTCGGCATTCGGGATTTACTCTCGACTGAACAATATTATATTGAATAATCTATTAGGTGCTTGGTAGGGACCTATAGCGCCACCTTTCACAAACGTCATTTATGTCATCAACTGTAAGTTCCGAAGACCAGTTGCATAACACTTTCTCTCTGTGGACCAGGGATGTTATGGATATTATAATTTCGGATCCGGATATGGATATGGATAATGGTACAATATAATATCGGTTTCGGTTACGGTTATGGATATTAAAATAATTTCGGATATCCGATAGTTTCGGATAATTTCGGTTACGGATATAAGATTTTTAAGGAACTGAAAAATGAAATACAAATAAGATTATATTCAACTTTAATTTGTACCTTTAAACTTAAAAAGTTATAGTAAAATGAATTACATAGTACGTAACGCAATCTCACATTAACCTCGTAAAGTTTCGACTAAACGGGCGCGCGGCGGTCTGCCGGCCGGGCAAAAACAAAAACATGTCACGACGTGTCATAGTATAACCCGTACGAATTAGCTGTGCACCTCGCGCTGTGACG
This sequence comes from Adoxophyes honmai, assembly GCA_005406045.1. Taxonomy (NCBI): domain Eukaryota; kingdom Metazoa; phylum Arthropoda; class Insecta; order Lepidoptera; family Tortricidae; genus Adoxophyes; species Adoxophyes honmai. Next base: position 305,521 of record BHDV01003734.1, on the reverse strand, counting down.
TCAGTAGGTACCGGGAGTGGTGTCGCATTGTAGCGGAGTGTACATTTAACTCGTACGAGTTGTAAAATTGACTCCGCCCTATCCGAAACTATCCGAAACTTTTCTTTTCGGATTCGGTTACGGTTATGGATATTTTTTTTATTTCGGATATCCGATAGTTTCGGTTACGGATATGGATATCCATAACAACACTGCTGTGGACTTCGGTCCCCAGGCATCATGATATATGATATATCTCTCGAACCAATTCCTGAGTCGACATTATTAACAATTAACGTGAAGTGGCGGGCATTGCATTGCTCGACAAAAGGAAACTTTTTTTACGTTTACTGTGACAACGTCCCACGGTAGATCCGAAATCAATCGCTCCTTTGTACGTGAGCCCCTTACATCTCTGTAAGCAATGAAAATAATCATATCTTGTTATTCTAAAACTCCAAAGGTCAGGTTTTAGACGCGGCAATTTTCTTTTGTGCTCAGTTTTCCTTCAAATAATGAGCTTTTTTATGAGCTTTTTTATAAAATTTAGGCACCTTTTACATGACCTCCAATTACTTGCCTGATCATGATTGTGCTTTACAAAGGTATTTAATATCTCGTTATGGGTATGGGAAACCTAAAATAGTAGTATTACCAAATAAAGAATGCTCCACGATGTACCTGCGCTATAAACTATTTTTGTGGCGCGGGAAACTTCGATCTATCAGTGATAAAAGAGATTTTCTCGCGCGCTGATCACTTGCGTTGTGATTGGTTATTAATTGATATCTCAGACAGATGACTCATGACAGATGTCTAGCACCACAGCGCCAAATGCGTCGAGTAACCGAACCAAAGTGTGTAAGCGAGAATGCATAACAAGCAAAATTGTGCCCAGAGCGTTTGTAAATAAAGTTCAATATAGATAAATTACTCGTTCGGCTACTCTCGGATATCGTTCTGCGCTTCTCGGCGCAGACGATAACAGCCGATGTTACTTATTTTCTTGGGAATACTGTATATGTTTGCAGCCTGGTTCTGTCGTATGATGTTGGATGTTGTACCTAAAAGGCGACTAAGGCGGTTAAGGTATTTTTTTCTAAAACAACCGACTACATTTTATACTTACCTACATCACAGAGCGCACGAAACGCTACATTAAAAAAACCATGGGTAATTGGGTATTTCACGTTTCGTGGCCACTTCTGGCATATTTTTTAGGTTTTGAGTTTGATGGTATAACAGTGTCAGCTTGTCGCCTAAAATATACCCGTAACTTATTTCCTTAGTCGCCTCCACATCCACGGAAGAAATGGAGAGGTGTTTCTAAATGCGACATCACACGGAGCTAGTTTACAATATATTCGTAAACGCTTAAGTTCCATTTGCTCTTGTGGCTTCCAAAAGTCGAGTGCTTACCCACGCTCTCATAGGACTAAACATCGAGTAACTTTTTGTTACCATCCCGAAGAAAATCTGTCTCCATTTGCGCCTAATCCCCAGTTCCTTGCCAGTCCCGAGTGGCTGTCAACCCTAGATTTTTGCCGTGCCGCCATTTTGTAGGATTTTCATAATCCTATTACCGGTTTTAACGGTACTTTTGCCAACGCTGTTGCCATAGACTTTGCGATTTTATCGTTTAAAGGCGTTTGCTTTTTTATATTTATTAGGATCATTGGGAAACTATACGGGGTTTGATAAGTAGGTCTGGTATCTGCAAGTGATTTTAGCTCAAAATGTTCACGGTTTTTTCATATTCCACGGACGTAGGATACTCGGGAATTAAATGTAGTAGATCTTTTTTACGGTTATTTTTTTATACTTATTAATTATTGAGACTGATAAAAAAAGAAACAAATAATTCGTTCCTCTTTTTTACCGACAATTTGAAAGCCACTTTTGGAATTTCTTGTTTTTCTTAACGTCTATTTAATTGTAACCTTAAAGAAATATGTTTTTACTTTTTAAGAGTTTCCATAATAAGTTAAATGTACCAATTCTGGACGCCTCAACGCCCAGTAAACGACACCCATCTGTCACCTGTTTTACTCTGACATAATGCAAGTGCCGTGTATTGGGTCAGTGTCGAGCACAGGGACGTTTACCTTACTACCTAATGCTTCGTTTAGTTAGCAACATATCGCGTTTTGTTATGGTTTACCAGAAAACATTGTAACAAAGTGGAACTTTTCATCGGACATTTTATTTACATCGCTTTAACGCTTACATTACACGAAGCGTGAGAACTTCTAGAAAAATCGTTTATTTTCTTCTTTACCATTTTCCTGACCAATCACCAATCTTTTTCAACGGCAGAGCAACTGGCCAAATATTCTTGAAAGATACGACGCGAACATAATTCGTGCTTTATCTTTTTGTATTGGGTCGCAAAATTCGATGGTAGCTCCTATCGAACCTTTTTCGGGTATCGAAGAAACTATCTTTTTGTAGAGAACTGCGTTGAGGGTTCTATCAAAAGATTGAGTGTGAACTTTTGAAGTTTGTCGCTTTATGATGAAGACTTAAAAGTTTATTGGTACCCGACAACGCTTTGAGGTCCTGAGTTCCTAGTACTTATTTGGGTTCGATTCGATCCTTGGGTGGGAGGTGGGACAGATATTTAGTGAAGATTTTTTTTTTTAGTTGAGTAGAATTGTTTCTTTGGATTTACTAGATTTATACGTTATTATTATTTTCTTTTTCTTTTTTATATAATCGTTTTCTAAATCTATTAAACTAGCTTCAAATCAGACATATTAATAAAAAGATAAAAACACACCTTTAACTCACATATTAAAAATCGAGATGGATCTGTATTTCATCGTAAAAAACATCTCTTCTTGATGGAGGTCGAATCAAGGACTTCAAGCCTTGCAGTCAGCTTTGACAGCTGGCCTGTACCATATTTAGGCCTCATACAACCAAAAGAGAATAAACTTTTATTCGTAAGAAAAATTTACATACATACATCACGCCTATATTATAAATGGGTTAGGCAGAGCACACGTAACGCTGAATAGGCAAAATGATGACTATTTCACGTTTCGTGGCATGTTTTTTCACACAGTGACAGGTTGCTAGCCTACCGCCTAAAATAAATATATCATACCCAATTTTCCTTAGTCTTACGACATCCACTTAAGAAATGGTGAGTTGTTATTCTCAACCCGACAGTACTCACCTATTTAATTTTTAAGTGAAAAAAAAACCGGCTAAAACTGGTCTCATCCAAGAATTTCTCATTTACTTAAATCGACTCGAAGTCGATTTAAAACACTACGATGTCAGCTGGTTCTCGTCCAACCAAAGCACATTCCCCTTAATTATGTACATTATAAAATGAGCTATGTTTCAGCTCGCACGTCTTATCTCGGGCAGCAGTCATGAATACATATTACGTGGGTTTATTACATTAATTACTGTTCTAATTACCGTGTCCTCACATTTTTCAGGGAGGTTTGTCCTTATCAGTGGTCCCACATATTCTGTTTTATTAACTGGGGAATTAAGTGACTGGAAACAATTATTTTGCTGACAGTCGATTAAAGGGCGTTTTCGTCGTGCGAATTTGTAGTTAGTTCATTGGTCAGAGAAGTTAATTCAATGAAGTAATTTTAATCCTCCCCTTTTCTTTCTTCGTAGGAGGCGACGAAGCGGAGGTTTTAGGCGACAGGCTGACAACTTGTACTTCTTTCATCTATGCACATACAGTCACTAACAGGGATTGTTGAGCCACTTGCCACTGTTCGCAATTTAGACATGTAATCAATGACCGATGTGACGGACTAGATGTCAGCTATTGAATTAGTATTACACGACCAAGTTACGAACATAGTTAAGTGGCTCAACAATCCCTGTTCGTAATGGTACATACATCACGCCTGTATTCCCAAATGGGGTGGGCAGAACACATAAAACGCAAAATAGACCAAACCCTGCTCGAAATACATCTTTAGTGGCCACTTCCCTAATATTTTTTAGGTTTCAGTTGGCAGATATATTAGTGTTAGGTTGCTAGCCTGTCGCCTAAAATATACCTTAACCTATTTTACCTTAGTCGCCTCTCGCGACATCCACGAAAGAAACGGAGAGATGTTCTAATCTCGACACCACACGAATTTTTTTATCTATGTTCTCAAACCTTAAGCTAATGAGGCTATTGAAACTGAAATGGTCATGGTTTTGTCTATGTACCGTTTCATAGGCTCTGCCTACCCCATTAGGCAATGCAGGTGTGATGCATGTAATTTTAATGAGTTTTGGTAAACCTTTGACGAAGTCCCGCCACTATCTTTGAAGGTTTTAGGACTCACACAAAAGAGACGGAGTTTTTGTATGATAACACTTTATTAGTATCTACCTGAACTGCTGTTGTCGATTAGGTAATACTGTCGTTTAGGTTTTAAACCGACAGTGAAATTAATGTCAATGTGTCACTATAGATTAACTTCAGTTAGGAACTTAAATGAACCGTTGGTTAAAGTAACTGCGTGGTAGAAAAAAAAGATGTAGTAAAACACATTATAATTCATGGCTAAAAGGGTGAAATAAAGAAAACTACAAGACAAAAACTTTTATGTTCTAGTTATTATTACTGGCCACTAAGTTCTATACAACATGAATAACATAAAATCGTCCTTCTGTCACAAGAGAAAGCAAATGGTTGTTTACCTGTTCTATTTACAAAAAGAACAGATTTTAAGTAGAAACTTCCTTAACACAAAGGAACCCCGAATGTTTACCAAAGTTACCGTTTCCAATATTTACCAACCTGTTTGAATAAATTCGCTGTATCATTTCATTATTATTTGAGGACTCTTTGTTTTGGGAAGCATCGCGTCCGGGTTCTTCTTAACTCGACTTTAAAACTTCACTGTTTTTCTTTTAATTCAAAAATGTCAGTTTCCCCGTTGAGCGGATTAAGAACAACGTTATTCTTCATTTTCGGTTTTCCTTGTTTGTGTTCGGTGCCTTATTTACACTCACCTTTCTCGAGACGTTTCGTTATTTTTATTTATGAGTTCAAATGGAATTTGTTACGGGATCGTTTCAATCTCAATAATTGTGCTTTGATGAGATCATGATTTTAGGACGTACCTGTGTTAAAAGTACCGTGTTTATTTTTGTTTTGTTGCATGTTTTTTAGCAACTGTGATCACGATTGAGTCCCACGTTAGTTTATGCGTTTAGTTCTCAACGCATTTCAAAAAACAAATGACCGCTTACCTCACGCCGATGGAAAAGACGATGTTATTACAATACATTACAATTTTTTAGCGTCATATCAGATAGTTTTTAAGCAAGTTCACAAAAATACATACATACATCATGCCCACGAACACGAAAGGCTACATGGACTAAATCTGAGGTATTTCACGCTTTTGGCATATTTTTGTAGGTTCAAAGTTAGATAAACAAGGTATAGGAGCGTGTGGTGCCGGGTTAGAATAGCACCTCCCCCTTTCTTCCCGTGGGTGTCGTAAGAGTCGACTTTGGGAAAGGGTTAGTGTATTGTGGGCGATGGGCTAGCAACCTGTCACCGCAATATCACGTTTTACCATCTGGTTACCCTGAAATTGGTAGACGTGGCGCTGGATTTTTGAATCCATGTGCTCTGCCTTACCCCTCATGGGAATACAGGTGTGAGAATATGTATGTATGTATGTATGTAGGAGCGTGAGGTTGATAACCTGTCGCCTAAAGCATAACTAAACATACTCCTTAGTCGCTTCTTACCACAAATATTTATTCAAAATGTAAAAAATACTCGATTTCCGTTTATCAACCGATGATTATGCAAACGGAAAAATATGTAGCGAATTTTTTACCAACTAAATTCTTATCAGCGTCGTCCGTTATCTTTATCCGTTATTCTTGTAGGTGTTACGTATTTATTATTAAATAGTGATGTCATGTGGCTATTGAGTTTATCGTAAAATTTGAATGAGTTATCGCAATCATGAATGACACTACAGCGTTAAGACGCAAAAATGGTATGTCAATGCCAATATGGAGTTCGGTATCACTTAAATTTAGACGTTTTGATCTGATTGGTGTCGGTTGTAGAATAACACATCTCCTTTTCTTCCTTGTCGTAAGAAGAAGAGGCGATTAAGCAACCTATCACTACCCTTACCTTTAAACCTTTTAACCTTTGTACCTTTTAACGTAAACCTAAAAAAATATGCTAGAAGTGGCTACGAATATTGAAATAGTCATAATTCTATGTGGCTTTCGAGTGCTATGCCACCATTAGGGAATACCTACAGAAGTGATATAAGTATGTATGTATGTATGTTAAATTTTAAGTTGAAATTATCAACGACAACGTAGCAAATACTTAAAACAACGCGTAGTTCCTTCCATTTATTTAGTTAAATCAAATACTAAATCGTAGAGTATTCGTACATACATACATACATATTCTCACGCCTGTATTCCCAATAGGGGTACGCAGAGCACATGAATTCAAAATTCCAGTGCCACGTTTAGCAATTTCAGGGCAACCAGATGGTTAAACGTGATATTGCAGTGACAGGTTGCTAGCCCATCGCCCACAATACTCTAACCCTTTCCCAGAGTCGACTCTTACGACACCCACGGGAAGAAAGGGGGAGGTGCTATTCTAACCCGGCACCACACGGGGAGTATTCGTGTAAACCGTAATTATTCCACTCAATAGTGTTCTATGTACCTACCGTGCATTGTATGTATATTGTGTATTGTTCTAATTGTTTGTAAACATACTGTCTTACATAAGTGATGTTTATAATGCGATACGAGTTGAGAATTATTAATTAGACTTATCTGCGACCTTACGACATTTTCATTAATTAAGTTTTTTCAATCGTTTGTACGCTTAATTTAATGTCAATACATTTTTATTAGTTAATATCTCGTGGCTTTTTTGAAGAATGATATCAAATAAATAGAAACCATCGTGAAAACATTTGCCTGACTAATTGATTTCTGACCCACCGCTGGACGTTGACACAATGAACGAATCAAAAATGTCCTTTGTAAATCAAAGCAATATCATACATTATAATCACGCCTATGTTCCCAAATGGAGTTGGCAGAGCACACGAACATGACATAGACATAACCAAGATTATGACATCTTTTCGCTTCGCAGCCACTTCTAGCATTATTTTAGGTTTTAAAACAGGTGGAAGAGGTTGCTAGCCTGTCGCCTATAAATACCTAAACCCTCCTCCTCCTAAAAACTCCTTAGTCGCCTCTTACGACATCCACGGAAGAAATGGAGAGATGCTTTTGTAGACCCGACTCTACACGGGGGGTAGGTGTAGGGGTAAATAAATCTATGGTTGGTCAAGAATCCACCAGTGACTGTATTGGATGAAACGGAAATATATCCGATCTTTTATTAGCTTTAAAATCTGAGTCGATTTAAGCACAGCCCATTTATTCGATGCTCTTCCCTGAATTTATTATGAGAAACGTTACGTTGCCTTAACGAGCATCTGAACACGCTGAATCTATTCATGAAGAGGCTGAAGAAACTTGAGCGTTTTTAGAACCTTGTCATTGTAACTTTTGATGCATTGAGCTCATAGGCATGCATTCCTGAACGAAAGTAATGTCAAACGGCGGGATCAATTGTAACGAAATTTGGTATGCAGCAAGATACCCTGGCTACTTTTTATCCCGGAAAATACATAGATCCCGTGGGATTGTGATGTTTGACTTCTTTATGGGAATTTTGCGGATGCTCAATACTATTGGCTATAGCTGTAGTAACTATAACGTTTTAAGCACATTTGCTATTTAACTTGCTGCGAACTTGTACCTTATTCTAAATTTCATTTGTTTTATTGTTGCAGGTATTTCTTGCTGCAGTTTGATTGGCTGTAACATGGATTTGGACATGTCTCGTTCATAATACAGTCAGAAGGACCAATAAACAGTATGTGGGAATTTCTACAATAGAGAGCTCTCTCTCCTAGGACCGAAGTCCACAGTGAGAAAGTTGGACGTTGTATTTATGCAACCGATCGTCGAAACTTCGTTAGTGCGATGTAGAACACTTTGACAGTTGATAACGTTTATGGAAGACTAGAGGAGTTATAGGTTGCTACTTTAGATAATTGAAATCGTGACAGTATCTAAAGCTTTCCCACAATTCCCAAGGGTAAATTTGGTCATTTGATTTTGTACGGCTTCAGTTTCAAACTATTTCAATACTGCTTCTAATCCATTAAAAATCATGCGAAATAATCGAGGCTTGAACTTTTGAATTATCACCTGCACTCAGTTGGACAGCTTACAAGTGACGGCATAGTGCTGAATCTTATTATTTTATGCTCTTATATCGTTCTAGACAAGTCACCTGGTGGTTCGGATGACCCATAACCATAATTTTTTGAACATGGGCCAGTACGGTCGACCAAGAAAGTGGTCTACCACTTTTGACAAAAGTTTCTGTGAGATCAAAATTACCACAAGGTTGACGTTGTCACTGTCATAATATTATGGCGAGGGGAAATCGACCTTGTTGTTTCATGAGGTTCAAATGAATATCGATCTTGAGGGGGTAGACCAATTTCTTGGTCGACTGTACCTAGTCTACTATTTTACATCGACTCTTACGACATCCACGGAAGACGGACATGTAATCCTAAACTAGTAATTAATCTATTAATTCCTTGAAATCGTTGGCAAGAAGATCCCAAAGTTTCTTGGCCTGGCTCCGCAAATCTTTGCACCAAACATCCCCCATTGTTCCAACAACAATGAAGATAAATAAGTTAGGCACCCAATCTGTATACGGAGAGGAAAGTTGAATGGGATTTATTAGATCTTTGTTCTACTAATTAGTCCGTGAGTAGGTTAGTTTAAAAGATCGCTGCCACGTGTGGTCCATTTTGGATCAGCGTATCTTTGGATCATACATACATACATACATACATACATACATCACGCCTGTATTCACGAATGGGGTAAGCAGAACACACGAAGCGCTACATAGACTAAACCATGACTATTTCACGTTTCGTGGCCGCTTCTAGCATATTTTTCTAGGTATTGAGTTGACAGGTGACAGTGACAAATTGCTAGCCTGTCGCCTAAATTAACCTAATTCCTTAGTCGCCTCTTAAGAGATCCACGGAAGAAATGGTATGTTATTCTAAACGCGACACCGCACAGTATTATGGTACTTTGTAGATAAAATAGGAATAAATTTCCCGAACAGACTTAGTTTGACTTCGCTTCGAGTATGTACTCCAGAAGGGCTCATTAAAATAACATCTGTAGGTAAAAAGGATGAAACTTTTATGCTGCTATGTAAATCCCCAGAGTTGCCCAACTTTTCCCCTTAATTTGATCGTTCCCTTTATAAAGTTCGGAAACAAATCGAACAAGAAAAAAGGGGTAAACTGGCAACATTATCGAATTGGAGGTTATTGTTGGAGGTTTGCCTGGAGTTCTTTGTAGGGAGTTTAACGACCTCTCCAACGTATTTTGATAGAGCCTTTGTTCTGACGGATTACCAATAAATTTTTGACTTTAGAAGTTCTTCCTATAAACATACTTATTTAAGCGTAAAATGAAGGAGTCAGAACCAAAAAATAGGTGTGAAGCCCGTCACATTAAGCAGATACGGTAAGATATCTGTTACAGAACATATATCTGTCAATATCGCTCTCTATACAATTCAATGAGCTACCACACACTGCGCAGATATACCGTCAGGTATCTTTTGACATTGACATATGGAAAAATGGCATTTATACGCAGATCAAATATTATCGTATATGCGTAGTCTGTGTCGGGCTTTACATCGACTCATTGACAGCATATCCGTCGATAATTTTAGCAGGAGTAGGGGAAGGCGGGGTTCAAAGTGCCGCGGGTAGGTAGTGCCGATGGGATTTTCTCTGCGAAGAAAAGACATAGGTAGATTCTGTTTTCACGTCTAGAAATCCTTTACCAGCGCGGACAACCTGCAGCCATCTTAGTTGCATCAGCGCCACGGTTTGAGTAGTTTACAGCCACATGCCGTTCCAATGTCAAGGAAGTAAATATTTTCGTGTTCATACTTTTTGGTCTAATATTTATGTTTTTAAGCTATCGTTTTGAATATTTTTGTTAAAGTGTGCACAATTTATTGCAGAATTGTAAGGTCAATGTAATATAACACTACATTCAATACTTTTTTATTTATTTATTGAAAGGTTACTATGTTGCTAACGGGGTAAAAAGTGCCAGAAATTGGGGGCTAATTGTGCCGCGGCACGATCAACCCCGTATGAGGCTCAACTATAATTTATACTTATGGAATAGTAAGTATTCAGTAACGTTGTTATATTATTTTGTTTGGTGGATTAAGATGACATATAATAATAATTTTGTTACGAATAAATGAGTATGAATATGAGTATATTTTAAGAATTTGGAGAGCAAACTTTCCAAATTATCACTCGCAATAACAACCTTTGAAGAGGCACAGAGTCAGATACTCGCATTACAGCCTGCTATGATGATCCTCAAACAAGAACATCTAAAGATCCCATTTTCTCGCCAGCAAAGCATTAGACCGCAGCGCTGCCCAAAAGTCCACCTCGAGTGGTAACAAGAAATAAGCTAAGGATCAGAAAGAGCGATGTTCTTACTGATACCTACCCGGGAATAGAACGCGATAGCTGAAGAACAAGCTCATGAAAAGAAAATCGGAGAAAAAGTTGACATCAGGCAGGTGAAAGGTAAAGGAAAACAATTTCAGAATAAAGGAGGAAATGAGACGAAAAATTCCGCAGAAAGAAGATTTTTCTTAAAAGAAAATGAAGAGGAAGAAGATTATTTTTGCATTATTTTGCTGTGACTCTTATGCTAGCTTGGAATCAACAGAGCCGTGGAGCCAAAGTAGTGTATGCAGGGACTGGGCGCACTCTAAATGCATCCTTGGTGAGAAATGTCTCTCATGTATTTGCTTAAACAACATTTCCGGTTACTTTTACTCAAGAAAGTGATTCAAAATTACCTACATATAAATTAAAATAATACATTATTACGATTGAATAATATACATAAGAAATTATTTACTTTTTTGTTTACTAAATACAACTGCCCTAGTTGATTTGACCTCATTATAAAGTACAACTGTAAAATACATGTTTAAGCTAATGTTAGTCGCACATTGTTAACGTTTTATAAATAAATACACTTTATATGGAAAATAAAGGCATATTGTTGATTTAAAATCCATCTAAATCGATTATACTTGCTGTAAATATACACGGCACAACTTGCCTCACCATCGGCACAACACGCCCCCTGACGGGGTAAATTGTGCCCCTCTGACTTTTTGTATAAAATGGCTTATAAAATATTTTGTGCAAGATATACCCTAAAACAGAATATAGTTACAGAAACTACATTAAATTCAGTAACAGATAACCTGAAGAGCATTAGTCTAACACTCACACTCTATGTAATATCTTCATTTTTCTTAAAATCGGCACGTTTAACCCCGCCCTCCCCTACTCAAGCATATACCCTGAGGAATAGAGTGTGGGAAAGTCGATTGATTTACGTCTTAACATAAATGTCGCGCATTAATGGAATTGGCAGAGCACACGAAATGCACGTCTTTTACGCTTTACTGCCACCTCTATCGTATTTTTATGCAGATTTAATTTTTGAAGTATGTAATATAGTGACAGGCTGGCCTGTTGCTTAAAATGTACCTTCACATACTTCTTTAGTCGCCTCTTACCCACGGAAGAAATGGAAAGATGTTCTTCTAAATCCGACACTATGGCCTCACAACACAGGTATCCTTACTAATATTATAAGTCAGAAAGTGAGTTTGTTTGTTTGTTTGTTCCGCTTTCACGCCGTAACTACTGAACCGATTGCTTTGAAATTTTGCAGACGTAAAGATAGAAGTCCGGATTAAATAATAGTCTACTTTTTATCCCGGAAAAATTGATGTTCCCGAGGGAAATCAAAAATATAGTTTGCTTGATAGATCGATATCAATCGACGATAGATCGATATCGATCGATGACAGATCTATGGCGCTGTGTGTCGTTTGAAATGAGAAATTTTCTTATAGTTGTGCTTTATACCGCAATATAACCGAGTTCCACGCGGGCGAAGCCGCGGGCGGAAAGCTAGTTTCAAATAAATACATCTGTCTCCTTTAAGATCAAGAATATATCAAAGGATCCATCACCATATTCCGAACGTAGTGATAGTATGGCGCGGCTATTTTTTGCTATACGGGGCAACTACCTCTGTCAGATACCCGACCCGTTTCACCGGTTTGAGAGCGCCAAGAGCAAAACAACGTAAGCCGTTCCCTTTGCCATCACTATAGCCTTAAACTTAACAACATACAGTTTAAATTCGTTTGAAGACTTATTTCTTGGATATAGAACTGTGGTGTTGTCGCGTGGAATTATGGTACCTTTCGGGGCAACGTCAAGAAACGGCCTGAGGCGATTCTGCTGTCCTGGACTGGTTGTGTCCGACCGAAGCTTCGGTTTCGGCTTCGGCCACCTTCGGCCAAAAAACCACATTCGGCCAAATCTTCGGCTTTGGCCAAAATTTGGCCGAAGCTTTGGCCGAAGCCGAAGGTTTGCAAGTTGTGATTTGAAATTGGACGAACGATGCCAGAGCGAGAGGGATAGTGCGCAGCGCGTAGCAGAGCAGTGTTTCGCCGGCCCGATCGCATTACTTGCAGTTAATTACATAAATTACTGACAACACATAACATAACAACATAGTCACATTTGATTTAGAAGCGAAAACTGCGCATAAATTACTGCCGTTTTTTTTTAATATTAGCAAATTCTCGTATTTCTTAGGGTCAACACACCTTCGGCTTCGGCTTCGGCTTCGGCCGAAGGTTTTGATGAGAACCGATTAATCGGCTTCGGCTTCGGCCAAAATTGTACCTTCGGTTGAACACTATGGACTGGGCTAAAACTTGAGCCGATTGTCCGGAGGTACTTAACAAGATGTTATACCGGTTGCTTATTGTTTATTTGTGCACTACTTATACACTTTTAGGTGCAGCGTAGACGACAGACTTTTTGTACGATCGAGTCTGCGGCGCACAAAAAGTCTGCGTGGATTGTATGCATTGTGCGCCGGACTTTTTGGGCGTCGTGCGACTGTTTATAATTCCATAGCTTATATTTTCACAGACTAAAAAGTCCGTCGCGAATAGTCTGTCGTCTGTGCAAGGCCTTAAGGTTCCGTACCTCGTAAAGACACACAAAATTCAAAAATGAAAACTTTATTTGGGAAAATAGGCTTCAAGAGCAGTTTTACACGTCATGTTTGAGTCTACCAGATTTTCGGAAAGACCATCGTTGCCAAGAAGAATGCGCCACAAGAAAGTTGTCAGTAGTAACGTAGTAACCTATGGCCCTGCGCAGACGACAGACTATCCGCGACGGTCTATTTAGTCTGTGAAAATAGAACCTATGGAATTATATGCAGTAACGCACACGACGCGCTAAGTCCGACGCACAATGCATAAAATCCACGACTTTTTGTGCGCCGCAGACTCGGTCGCACGAAAAGTCTGTCGTCTGTGCTGCCCCTTACAAATGAAGTTTGTAGCCTTAGGATTTACAAATAGCCAGTGAAAATGTTTTTCTAATGAGTATTTTTGGATCAGGTTTTATTGTTTCGCTTCTCTCTTTTACCAATTTCACTTGTTTTCTTATGAAAGACTTTGTTTTCCCATAACATGGATGTTTTGATCTTGTCTAGTTTCTTTGGCGTGTTTCAGTTGTTTGTTTAAGGAAGGGATCCCTCGTATTTTCCTTTTTCTAAGAAATTGTGTTGTAAGGTAAGGACCGGAAAAATCAAACGTAATCTATAATATACGATTGAAAAATCGTTGACGGAATAGATTTAGCTGGATTGTGGAGTAATTTTATATTATGCCCCCGTGAGGGTAGTTTAGAAATGTACCTACTTCTCCATTTCTTCCGCGGATTTCGAAAGAGGCGACTGAGGATGTTATAGGCAACTGACTGCCAACCTTTCACATCATCTAACTTTAACGTAAAATAGTGATAAAAATAGTTATGAAACATGAAAATAGGCATTGTTTGTACAGTCAAGGAAATTGATACCTGTGCCACTTTGAACCTTTTCATAATTAGTTTCATATAGTTTTTATTAGTAGAAAGTATGGTATGTCATAGTGACATTTCTTGTGAAAAGGTACAAAGTGGCACAGATGGGCAGATCTCCAGAGGGGTCATTTTTCGTGTGCCTTGGTATTACTTTTAACTGGCCGATTATTTAACGCTCCAAAATCATTTGTTCGACACGTTATTAACCAATGCAAAAGATGTCTTAACTATTTTTAAGCTTCATCCTCTACAAAACCAACTATTTGACAAAAAAGTGGAAAACATGTCGATTTTTACATGCGGCCAACCCAGAC